>JAEQBH010002205.1:297500-849064 GCA_016808115.1 Tetrastigma voinierianum | reverse complement strand
ATACTAACCTCGCTATTGTGATCTTTCAGCTTCAGAAGTTCACTTAGATAAATCCTCTCTTCTCACTTGAAATCAAGAACGAGCTGAATGAGTTATCTATTTAAACAAGCAAAAGAGTTCACCTCCTAATTTATAGCGGCAGACACTTCCATAACCTTAGGGCCGGATCTAACTGAAGGAAAAAGGTTGATCTATTCTAATTTCGAGGAGGAGCAATCCTGGAAGTCAGATATCCTTGCTTGACCGAGCACTCGGGAGCCAAGGTTTACCCATGAAATGTATGGCGTATTGCAAAAGAAAAATACCTGCATTAAGGAAGTCCTTTAAAAGTAGTTATCTAATTCCTTGTATTCGAGAATCAGCCATAAATTAGATAATGAAATGTGGAGCGTGGGAGATCCAACCCACTACAAACGCCTCGGGATGTATTTTGAAACTTGAGATAATCAAGAAATAATTCGAATTAACTACAGGAATTGATAGTTCACTATAATCAAGCTTCTATTAATGTGTCTTCGAGGGATAAATCGCTCAAGATTCGCTCTTTATTAGGAAATTCATTATTCTTTATTCTTTATCTTTCGTATGTCGGGATAGTTCATTTATTTTCCTTTGTTCGCGAATTTTCCAAGACCTTCATGCCGGATCCTATTATCATTTTGTGGTCCAAATAGTATGGAAATTGGAGTAGTCGCAGAAGGATTAAAATTCTGAGATCTCTCGTGGACTGACATCCGGATTCTAAACTACTCTTATTACTGTTTAATTTGCACTCTCAAGGGTAACATCGCACTCAAAACCAAACTTTGAAAATGATTTGCCTCAAGAGATTGGTGGTTTATATAGTATAAGATCAACAAGTTTTATGATGCCGCTGTCGGATTAGACAATAGTCCTTGGTAATAACGAATTTGTAGGTGTTCTTCGTCCGTCAACACCCCCGTCAAGACACCATTTCTTCTCTTCTCGTGGGTTAGAGCTAGAAGAAAAATCTACTCATATAAGCCTCCACTAACTCTTCCTAATTGTTCACTGATCCCATCGGGTAATGATTCAAACTCTTAGTTGCTGCCATATCTCTCAATGAAAATGGGAATAGATGCAAATTTTGATCACTTATGGTCTCACCTCATTCATCATTATGTCACTATCCTCATGAATTCCCATATGCCTTACTCGGATCTTCGTAGGGATGACTAAGAAATTGCGCCGCCGTACCATAGTAATCACGTCGGCTTTATCTCAAAATTATTGGCTTCAATAGCAGTTTGTCTAACAGCAGAGTACTCCTCTTGAATAATAGGTCTCCAAAAGTCCTCCATAGTGTGTGCCCTCGAGGCCTCTTCTTCTTCTTCTTCTTTCTTCTCTGGAATAGGTTGTAGTCTCTCTCTCTGATTTGCCATCCTCAGAGTCAAGACTTGCAACTTTCCCTCGATTCTTCTGTTCTCTCAATTTCGTTGTCTAAAGGCAAAGATATATGTCAGTTTTCTACTAATTTAAAATCTTCTTGAAAGAAACACACCGTGATCAATTTAGATCCGTGGTGACAATTATCTCCATTTAAGCTCATAGAAAAATTTTAGTAGCTTCTTCGCCATCGCCATTAAAACCGTTTTTGTGTTTTTCTAAACTTTATAATAACTAAAAAAAATATGTCCAAATTAGTAACTCTCTTTTTGGTTAAAATATTGATCTTTAAATTCATCATCTATCCCGGGCAATGGAGCCAAAAAATTGTTAAGACCAAACTATATATACAAATTTATGACACTATTACCAAAGGATTATTATCTAATCCCCGGTAACGGCGCCAAAAACTTGTTAAGACCAAACTATAAGGCATATGATGTGATCGCCATGCTAAACTTCCGTATCGCCACCTGGGGAAGAACTATTCATTCCCTAACAACAACACAAAAAACTTGTTGACCAAATTTCAAACACAGCCACCAAAGGACTATTATCTAATCCCCGACAACGATGCTAAAAACTTGTTAATAACCAAACGCTTGTATATATGAAAAGATTTATTTGCTCATTTTGTAAAATGAATTCATTCAAATTTGAGTTGGTCTTGATTACTGCAAGTGCACAGGTCGTATAAATAATAAAAGTGGATATTTAAAGTCCAGATATCGTTCCCACGAGGACTGATGATAAATCAAAAGATTAACTACCCCATCTACTCAAGATCATTACTATTTGAACTCCATTGTTATGATGATGATATGACTAAAAAGAATTTTAATCCTAGATTGATTTCTTTATTATACATGAAAATAAATTTTAATAAAAATGGTTTTGGCGGTCAACGCGCTGAGACAAAACGACCTAGATCACTGAGTAATAATCAATTTAAGTACCATATCGATTCATAGCTTAACCATAAATTGAAAACTGAAAGTTGTCAAAGATGCATGATAGTATAGTTCGATTTCTCCCTTAACCATACTTTTCATCGATACGAGGTTCATGTTCATTTCCTCGCTACGAGTCTAATAAGCTACTTGTAATATAACCCTCTTTATCTGGGTATTTTTATTTTTTAGTACTTCATACCCAAATTTTAGGACTGAACAATTCCCGCTCTCATAGACGTGAGGATATCGCAAGCCTTTTCCACTTTGATTGAAACCTCATCCTTCATTTCTCTCGATGAAAATTCCATCACCTTGATTAGATTCGCTGCAATACAGACGTGGATTAATTCATCAAAAAGCATGAGAGATCTCCGAGCGATTAAACTGATACTTCATTCAACTATCCTCAAATTATGAGGGTTGGTGGATCTTATCTCAGTAACCCATCAAAGTTCATTAGTATTTGGCCCGTTACACCCAAAGAACTCCGGCTTCTATGCTCTCGTGGATTTTCCATCTCGTACGCGTGTAGGGCCTCCTAGAAATCGTGAGTAAGTTACACATTCGCTGGGGTACACTTATCAGTACTAGGAACAAGTAAGTTCAGAAATAATACCAATCAAATAAATTCAAGAATTCTAACTAAAGCGTTCTTCCAATTTATGCAGAAAAATGACGATCATCATCGACCCATTCCCGGATGAAGCTCGACTCTTCAAAACTGGGTCACTCATGTCAACACCAACCGATCGTGAAAATTCAATAAAGTGTAAAACGAACTTAAATAAATGAAATTCAAAAAATTTCTAAACTCCATTTTATTCAAGAGTAGTAATGGAAGAGAAAATTTAACAAGAAATTCCAACTCAAAGCTGCATTACAGTTCATTACTCAACTCCAAAAAATGAAAAGAAAACTAACTAAGAACTACGCTAAATCAAAATATACTAAAACGAAAATAAAAGAAAAAAACTATATACAGTTAGTTCCCAACTACCAAGAAATCTTGAGTTGCGAAAGTCGCGGTAATAAGGTCTTTAGATGCCTATTTATAGACTTTCCAATGTTGGCCGCACTTCAATAATCATGTTTGTGGATCCCCAAAATTCGCCCACTGGTCGCCTGTCAGCGACATAGAAAGTTCACAATGCACAGAGTTTTTAGTCTTTGTCGCTGGCCTGGCCGTAGCTCTAGTCTTGGCCGCGACCTATTCTAGGTTTGTTCTTGATTCTATCGCAGAATAGACTTTGATAATGTCGCGACATAGATTTTATTTAGTAGTCTTGTTCTCAAGGTCATGATAGAGATGTCTTATATTGCAACACCAAATTTGTTTACAACTAACTTCTCATGTCCTTGCTTCGAATATGTCGCAAATAAACATTTTCCTTCGCCGATAACTCTCGCCGCGATGTGATTTCCTTTGAGTCCTTAGCAATTTCTCGTCGCGGATAGAAACTCACTGGGTCACAATCGTACTTTCTTCTCTCGATTCTTATCGCTTGTCAGCCATTCGGCTGCGACATTACGTAGATCTTGTCGCGACACATAGCCACCGGGCCGCGATATAGCTCTTTGGTCCCGCTTGAAATTCGACTTACAAAAATTATGTCACGACAGAGACTGTTAGATTTTCCACCCTTCGCTCAATGTTTTCCATTTTCTCAACTCCACGCCACAAAACACAAACAAAAGAACATCTACAGAATTATACAAACAGATTCCAAACACAAAATATTTTTCTAAAATGGATTAAAAATGACAGTCGCAAGACTCATCACAAACCACATGTGTCAACACATCCCCACCTCTTCTTGCCGGAGTCCATGATATCATCCAACAGCCCGTGTTCCTCCCATTCAATTTATGCACTCCATACAAACCAGCTGAATGGAGTTTGTTAATTATCTCTAAACTTTAGTTCGATCATGTCCTTCACCCAATCCGGTCTAGATCCAACCTTGGCTTTTAGTCAAGCCTTTGTCTACACACCCCATCCTTCACCCCTTTACCACATGCGCCAGGACCTCATGCATCTGTAAGATCCCACTTAGTTTACCAGCTTCAATCCTCATGCCTCTTAGGGCACCACGCCGCCACTTATGAATAAAAAGCTACATCGCTTCTTTCTTGTATTACCTTCACATCATGTCACACAACATCCACCTGGAAGATTGCAAGGCTCTGCTATACTGGAACATCCCTTTCTTTATCCAAGTTTCGATCTTACTACATAATATATGCCTGATGCAACCCTCCGTTAATCACATCGCTTTGCGTCCCATCCAATCCCCTCACTCCTCTTTTGAACTTTATCCACAAAGTCGATTCGTTTAGGTCTCTTTATCGCCATGATCGCTCGGGGTGCAAGGTTTATGGTAACTATTGTTGATGATTATAGTAAGGCAACTTGGACTTACCTCATCTCCCATAAGTCTCAAACAGTCTCAATTCTCACCTAATTCATTAAAATGATATATGTCCATTTCCACAAAAATATTCAAACACTTTGTTTGAAAAATGGGACTCAATTTACAAACGTCGCCTTTCGATACCTTCTTGCACAACATGGCATCCTTTATTAAAGGAGTTGTGTTTATACTCCCTAGAAAAATGACGTTGTTGAACACAAACATAAACTTCTTCTACAATTAGCTCGGGCTCTTCTCTTCCAATCCTTATCTAAATCTTTTCGGGGATCATGCCACTCTTATGGCCACTTACTTAGTTAACCAATCGCCTTCCCACTAATTTTGCATCGAACTTTAGTTGTACAACATCTTTAATGTACATGTCGGGCCTTAAGTCCCCGCTTTTCAATATACATCTATCAAAAGTGTCCAAAAGCTTCTCTTGTATGTGTCAGGTGCGTGAGGGCTCTAGTACATAAATGCACTTTGTTGTCCTCTGCTTTGTTATGTTTTTTGATTGGTGAACAAAGTGAGATATTTTAAATTTGAACAATATATATATATATATATATATATATATATATATATATATATATATATATATGTTAGTTTTGTGACTTCAATTCTTGAGCCGAAAAGTCAATAAGAAAAGTGCTTAGGAACAGGGTCTTGTCGTGACAAGCCGCAAAATATCCAAGTCGCTACCTTTCCGAGCTGTCGTGATAAGCACTCACTTGTCACGACAAGCAATCGCCTCTACTTTTTTGTTCACTTGGTCAGGGCAACAAGCGCGATTTTAATCGCTCTTTCGTGGGTTTATGGTTACGGGCTGTGTGGCCTATGTACATACATATATTGTGATTTCAAGTTTCTCTTTGTAAGATGAGTTATTGTAAGATCAAGAGAGGCTGAGAACATTGTAACTCTTTTTTCTTCTTCTCTCATTCTCTTCTCCTTGTACCATCTTCGATATAGTGAATTTATAGCTCTTCTGCTTGTGGTTTTTCCTGATTTGGGTTTTCCAAGTAAATCTTGGTGTTTTGGTCTTTTTTGCTCATGCTCTGATCCACTAATATTGTCTAAAAATTGCATCGAGCCAGCTATTTTGGTTTGCTCTATTTTTCCCTAATAATGGTAAAGTCTATGAAGTACGATCTTCCACAATTGGACAGAACACTAGGTTTTCTATGTGTCAAGATGCGAGCTATTCTCATGCATATGGATTTGGAAGAGTGAAAGCATTAGGTTCGACAAGATGTTGTTTTCTTATACAAAAAGTAGAGAAAAAGAAAAAGGATAATAAAATTATGACTAAGATTCACCTCTCATCTTCGTTTGAAATTTACATTTTGCAAGATATTCTCATGAGAAAAGCACCACGGCCAGGGTTGAAATTGGAGCACCAAAACGCGACGAAGAGTCTCACCCAACAAATCAAACAGATCTCAAACAAACGAATTAACTCTCATCGCTTAGCAGAAGGTACGTATATGCTTGATCATATTCTACTTTAAGGAAATCGTTGATGATTTGAGACCAATGGAGGTCAAATAAGACAGAAGAGGATTTGGCGTCGATTTTGTTGCGGTCTATCGTGGGCTCTCCTCAGATTCGACTTCCCTTAGCATACTATCTTGTATAGTCATGAAACTCTCACTTGCATGATGTTTATGAATCTCGACGCTGGAAAGAAACCATGAAGAACCTTGTTAATAAATTTGAGGAAGCCTCGAATGTCTTTGTCAAGCAGAGGAAGGTTTTAGGAAAGAGGTTATGAGAAAAGTGATAGAGGCATATCAAAGTCCAAGAATAGAAACAAGTCTTGCAAGCATTGCAAGAAAAAGGGGCACATTATTGATGAATGTTATAAGATGCAAGTAATCAATAAGGTCACAAGTAGTACCGTAGCCGAAAGCAACCGATTAACTTCGACCAAGTCGTTGTCAGAGAAGATCGTCATAGTGAAGGTGAAATTCTCGCTGTTTCGATGGGGATCAAGCCTTCGAGGGAATGCTCCTTAATCTCCGTTGCATGTTTCATGGTGGTCCCACCTGATCGTTTCAACATATGAAACTCGTGTCAAAAGGCACAATTTCATGGGTAATGATGATCCTGCCAAGATCAGTAGTAAGCTGGTACAATCATAATCAAGATGTTTGATGGAATTAATAGAATTATAAAGTGGGATGACGCACGCCTCCCATTTGAAGAGGAATCATCTCCTTAAGTACCCGACTGGCGGGTACAAGTACACCCGTGAAGGAGCATCGGTGGTTAGCAAAGGTGCTTTTGTCAGAATAAATGATAGAAAAGTACTTCAAATTTATATATTTTGGAGGATACTACAATTATAGGTGATGTTGTTGTTGCCTCTAAGTCTATGACAGATGGTGATGTTACTAAAGTGTGGCATATGCGCCTTGGGCATATGAGTGAGAATGATATGACTGAATTGAGCAGAAGAGGACTTCTTGGTGGTTAGAGTAATAGTAAGTTAAAATTTTGTGAGCATTGTGTCTACGAGAAGAAAAGACGAAATGTCTTCTGGGCGTGATATTCACAAATACCAAGGGAATGTCTCTGACTACTTACACTATGATCTTGTGGAACTCGCTCTAAAGTGCCTTATAACGGAGGTGCTAATTATATGTTGACCATCATTGATGATTTTTCAAGGAGAGTTTGGTCCTTCTTCTTAAAGCACAAGAGTGACGTTTTTGCAACATTTAAGGAGTAGAAGATTATGATTGAGAAGTAGACAGGAAAGTAGATAAAACATCTTCGTGACCGATAATGGCTCGAGTTTTGCTCGAAGAGTTTCGATGCCTTATGTATATTGGAAGGCATTGTTGGGACACCATTACCTGGTTGGCACTCCTAAAAAAATGGAGTTGTAAAGCTTGACGAACATAATTATTATGGAGAAAGTTCATTGCATGCTTTCTAATGTTAAATTACCAAAGAGTTTGGTTGAAGCGCCGCGACCGGGCTTATTTTCCTACTAATTTATCTCCTCAGCTCTATCAAGAAGATACCGATCGGGAGATGGTCCGGTACTGTAGTTTATTCTAATTTAAAGATTTTTGGTTGTCCAACTTATGCTTGTGTTGATAATGGAAAACTGGAACATAGATATGTTAAATGTGTTTTCCTTGACTCTAAGAATGGTGTCAGTTGCAGCCAGGGGTGTCTCTAGACTCCAAGATAATTATTAGTAGAGATATTATTTTGATGAAATCACAGGTTGTGCGATTGTATTACTAATGGACTTCTACATGTGATATAAGTAAAGCGTAAATCAGAATGTAGGTGGTGGAGCTACGTGACAGAATAGAGCATGCATTGGTGTCTACTCTTAGTCTTTATCGATGAGTAGGATGGTGTTGGTTCATCTCAATCCATCACCACCACCACTACACCATAGTATAATATTTCTAAACACAAGGAGAGAAGACAAATTATTCCTCCAAAAAGGTATGCTGAGGCTACTTTGGTTGCTTATTTTCTCAATGTTGCAGAGAGTATTAATACTTGTGAAGAACCCTCTACTTATGAGGAAGCAAAGTGAGAGTTTTATGATTCTAGTGTGGATGATTTTTATGTAGGAATAGATATCTCTTCATAAGAGTGGTATTTGGACTCGTGAAACTTCCCAATGAAGAAATTCGTTGCTGCAAACGGGTCTTCAAAAGAAAGCTTAAGGGATACGGAGTCAAGAGGACACCCCAAATCCCGAGGTCTTTTTTCGGGGATTCGTGAAATCCCAACGAGAAGAAATCTGCTTAAGCTGTAAATGGGTCTTCAAAAGAAACAAGGGTTACTAGGAGTCAAGATGTGACACTTACATTCACGTGTCACTCAATTATTAAGCAATGACACATAATAAATTCTCCTCATCTAAGATTATAGTAATTAGTGCAATTTAGTGCAATGATCAACTTTTTCGGGAACTATGTGAACACCAAATGCCACCTAAAGTGCATATGGTTAGATTCTAGACTCGCAGAGATCGATGGTAGTCTAAGAATGTTAAACTGACTCTGACGATGAAGCTATGGTCAGTCCGGGCTGGCACAGCCCGAGCTCATTCCCCGCCGAGTCGCCAAGAGCCCCCAACCAAAGGAGTATCGCCTACCATTAGCCAGCCATCCCCGAGCCTCGCCACACATAGCTCCATCCCCTCGTCGAGCCTCGGCCATACACAAACATCCCCAATGTGAGTCTACAGAAGAGCTCACTCTAAGAAAAGAGATCACTACTTTAAGAGCTCACTTATGCGCAAGAGGTTAGCCCGCCAAGAGGCTCAAATACAAGCAAAGAGGTTAGCCCACTTAAGAGTCAAATTGCCAGAAGAGGTCTACTCCTCACTGCAAGAGCTCACCACAAGAAGAGGTCAGCTCTACTTAAGAGCCCGCCCGCCCAAAGAGGTCACCATCCACCAAGAGGTCGGTCATCCAAGAGGAGCTCACTTGGTTCTTAAAGAGGCTCACCCACCTTAGTCTCACCCCCAAAGAGGTGTTTCATATCTCCGCCCCAAAGAGGTTAGCTCATCCAGAGAGCTCACCGCCCAAAGAGGTCGGGCCTCGGGCCTCGCGCAGAAGAGGTCGGCCATCCAGAGAGCTCGGGCCTCATCCACGGAGGAGCCCACTATCCAGAGGAGCCCAGCTCATCCAGGAGAGCTCAACCTCATCCAGAGGAGCTTCCGGGCCCCGACCAAAGAGGTCAGGCCCAACTCTACGCAAGAGGTCAGCTCATCCAGAGAGCTCACCGACCAAAGAGGTCAAATCGGCCATGCCCCAAGACGTCGTCAATCCAGAGAGCCCACCGCCCAGAAGAGGTCAGCTCATCTAGCCAAAGAGGCTAGCTCAGCTAGAAGAGCTCGGCCACAACTCATCCTCTTAAACCCTTTCGAGTAAAAAGGCCATAATCAAGTCAGAGGCTCTGATTTTGGTATTCAAAGCCTTACACTGCTTACCGATGGGTTACAATATACCTTAAGGAAACAGGGCCAAATTCCCTACTTCCTAACAAAATTCAGTCTTAAAGTTCGCTAATACATAGGATCAAACAGCGACTTCCTATGGTTCGGGACACAACCAATATCCTCAAGGCAAGACACAACCCCTACCAAATTGTATTAAATGATATAATCTGAGTTTAATTTACAATTTTATTTGTACATCACAAGTACTAAATTTTGACAACAGCTCAGCTTAAACAAAAACTGGGTTTTCTAATTAAATTTTACAAAAGAACATGATAGGCCATCTTAGATCTTCCTTCAACTAAGACCTCATGAAGGTTTTCGTGTGACTGCATTCGAAAATATTTTCCCACACCTGTGGTGAGCTTTATGCCCCGAGAGAAAGTCTCCGTGAAGGTCTACTCCCTTAATTTACCTAAGTGCACATGCACGACATAATCCACAAAATCATTCACTCATTCATATAAAATATGCATATCTCTATGAATGTCTATGTTTACGCCTAGCCTCACCGACTCTCATACATTCAATTTTCCATGTATGAAAACCTCAGTTTCAAAACAAAAGCTTTTATTTTGAAACCCATTGAACAACCTCCGATGGTCGTACAACCCTCCGAAGATTTGCACACTTAGACAACCCTCCTAATAGTAAACCACCTGGATAACCTCCGAGTATCGAATCCACCTGACCATCTCCGAGAACCCTTATCGACAATCCTCCGATGTAGTCTTACTGACAAACTATAGCACTGCATTACGGATAACCTAATCACTGGCATCGGACAAACCCTCCGAATACTATTTTATTCATGCACTCACTAGTTCGATTCATGCGATGATTCTGCACATGCAATGATAATGTCACCGCATAATATCTTTATGTTACATGCAATGGACGGAACCATACGCGAACACTCATAATACATGCTTCACACTACATCACGCTAATATATAACAAGTACGCATATATATTAACATCATTTTTCTCATTAACCGTATGTTATTCAAACAAGCAATAACACACAAAACCGGATTTCAATCTACAATCTCGTAGAATAGCATATACGCATACAAATCAAGATCATCTTACTCGATCCCAAACTACGCATTACACCGGGCTCCAGAACCGCATCAAAACTACCTGTGACTCGTAAACCTGGCCCTAACCAACAATAATTTATATCGAAATTATTCTTAAACCAAATTTCACTACTCCCAAGAACCCGTCATGGGGCATTTCATGGCTCTGTAAACAAAGACTAACCAGAGTGAGAGGAACCCTACCTCTCGAAGTGCATCCGCCCACCGTCGTAACTCCTACTACAATCTGAACCGCCGCCTTCCTTTCCGCTGTCTTTCTTTCTTTATTTTCTTTTATTTTTCTTTCTTCCTCTTTCTTTTTCCCTTTTTCTCTCCTCTTTCCACCAAAAATTGTGTTTTAGGGTGGGAATACTTATCTGGGGTGTGTAACACCTCTTCTTTCTCCTCCCTCATGACACATAAAGATCCCACATGTCACCATGCCCACTTTCCCACCACTATCATCCTCTCATGCAAGATAGAAGTGTGCCACTTGGCTTCCACACAAGTTCCAAGTGTCCTCTCCTCAGGTTCCACATGGCATGCATCTTCATGCCACGTGTCACCTCTCATTCGTCCGTTTGTCTCGAAATACGTGTAATTCCGACCTTCTCGGAATTTGACGAAATTCGACTATGTACTTAAATTTCGTAGACGTAATCCTCAATCCAGATGTCCCGTCACATCCCAGATCTAGAGAATTCCCACGCTTGTAACTCCTTAAAAGAATTTCATCCGAATTCACACACACACATATACATACAATCACATGCATATGTAACAGTGGAGAATGCCAAATGACTAAACTATGTACCCCTCCTCAAAGAATGGAAAGGATATCCGTACGATTGTGTCCTCTCACGTTCCCATGTTGCCTCCTCCACTTTGTGTTTCCACAACACTTTCACTAGCCTCACAGCCTTGCATCACAAAACCTTCTCTCATTATCCACACGCACGTGTCCCTTCTCGAAGGTCCCATCCCCAAACAATAATAAGCTCGCCCAACCCACTACATGAGCTGGATCTCGGAGTGTACTTGTTACTAGAGACATGGAATACCCATGGACACCGAGCAAACCTCTCGCGGCCAATGCTAATCGATATGCACTGCCCCACCTCTCGAGTACCCCGGGCGGCCTAATAAACCCCGATGATAGTTTCCGCTACCTAATCCGACCTCACTCCTCTTGTGCATCACCTTTAAGAAGATTACGCGATCACCCGCTTCAAACCCCCAGAGAGGTCGTCGCCGCTATCTGTAACTCTTTCCCGCTCTGGGCCCGGTGCCGCGGGTATGATCGCCAGACGTAACCCACTTCTGGTGTCTCGAATCAAGTCGCATCTGCGGGTGGAGCTCTCTCCCACCTCCGTCCAACAACCTGAGATCTGAGCCGGCCTCCCATATATAAGTGCCCTTGTTATAGGGTGCCATCCTGTGATGTCACCGATAAGAACTCGCTTCGCTAGGCAAATTCTACTAAGGGCAAATGTTCTTCCCGGGGCCTACCCTTGAAATTCAGGACACATGCTCGCAGCGATGTCCTTCTAAAACCTCGAGGTCCTCTCCGATCGACTATCTGCCTCGTGGATGAAAAGCTGCTTCATCATCAACTGCGGTCCCTCATGGCCTCCCGGGAAACCCTTCAAAAGTGTGCCGTGAACCTGGATCTCCGTCCGATATAATGGATGACCGCACCCATGTAACCTAATAATCTCGATATACAAATTCCCACCTTCAGTGTAAAGGTCATTCGCACGGCTAGGAAATGTGCCGACTTAGTGAGCCGGCCCACTATGACCCACACCGTATCATGTCTACGCGATGTTCATGGTAAGTGAGTCACAAAATCCATCGTGACGTGCTCCCACTTCCACTCAGCCACCTCCAATGGCTGAAGTAGCCCTGCTGGCTTCTGGTGCTCAGCCTTAATCTCCTGACACGTGAGACATCGTCGAACAAAGTCCCCGATGTGTCTCTTCATCTCGCCCAAGAGTACCGGGGCGACGAAGATCCCGTACATCTTGCCACCTGATGCACGATAAATCGAGAATAGCAAACTCCCGCGACCTCCTCTCTCTCAAACCGGTCAATCGGGGGAACCATTACTCCGCCCTCTATATCAAGACTACTATCCCGCTTGATTTTGCCCAGCCCCTAGTCACCCGTGACTGACCGTATCTCATTCCCCGACATGGACACCATCTCCCGCTCCTGCCCGACTCCGGGATCACCGCTTCAACAAAGATCTGGTAGCTACTAAACTCCCTTAACGTATTCGAGCCTCGTCACGCATCAGGCCAACCATCCCATTACCTCGAAAGTATCCCGCTTACTCCCGAGCTATACTAGCCAATGCTCCCCGCATTCGACCGAGTGCATCAGCTAATTACATTTGCCTTACCAGATGGTAATGCAAAGTGAAGTCATAATCCTCTAGAACTCCATCCATCTCGCGTTGCCTTATATTGAGGTCCCAAGTAGTGAAAATATAATTTCGACTTTTTTGTGGTCCGAGTACACCCGAACTCCTCGCAGAAGGCAGTGGCGCCCAAATCTTCAAGGCGGCGACGATGGCCGCCAATTCCATCTCTCATGTGTGGTGACTGCTCATGATTCTTCAACTGCCTAGAACCATAAGCTACGACCCTCCCTGATCGCATCAAAACAATCCTACCGTCCTTTGAAGCATCACAGCATCGAGTACTCCTGTCCCTTTCCTGACTACCGTAATAGGAGCCGGCGTAAGCCTCCGGCTTCTCTGGCCTCGGAATGCCCTTTCACACGAAGTCATTCCACTGAACTCGACCTCCTTCCGGTCAACGCTAGCTCATAGCCGCTAGCCGGAGAAATCCTTAATGATCCTCCTGTAATATCCCGCCAATCCCAAGAAACCGCGTATCTCGAAGACCGACTTCGGCCTCTCCTAACTCATAATACCTCAACCTCTCTCGTGGTCTACCGACACACCCAGCTTCAGCCATCGTGTCCCGTAAATCTCACCTCGCAAGCTAAAATTCACTTTTGTTGAATTCGCATACAACTCCGATGTGGTCTCTCAGGTCCTGAGAACGACCAAATGATCCTCATGATCCTCCCTGTCTTAGAAGCAGATTTGGGTGATATCGCCCAATTTAAAACTACCACAAATCGATCTAAGCAAGTGGTGGGAAGCACCCTTATGCATGTAGACCCATGAATGTCAGCTGCG
The DNA here is from genome assembly GCA_016808115.1 of Tetrastigma voinierianum. Taxonomy (NCBI): domain Eukaryota; kingdom Viridiplantae; phylum Streptophyta; class Magnoliopsida; order Vitales; family Vitaceae; genus Tetrastigma; species Tetrastigma voinierianum. The sequence continues at coordinate 835,016 of JAEQBH010002205.1, read as the reverse complement.
TATTCGTCAATCCTAAAGGCATCAATGTGAATTGTAAATGCCTGATAACAAGGTTAACGTTGTCTTAGGGATATTTGTCTCCCTAATTCTCAACTGATGGTACCCGGTGAGGAGTTCTGATCTTTAGAGTACAATCTCGTGCCCTCTTTAACTCGATTTAAACAAATCATCCTAATCCTGTGAAAGATACCATTCGATCGTCACCCCCTGCCTCAACCCGTTTCTGTAGTCAATGACAAATAAGGGTCATATCCTTTTCTTAGCAAACGTAACCGAGCGCCCAAGGTGAAGTGCTCTTGGCCTAATGAAACCCCTTTATCCATCAACTCGTATCCGACCTCGAGTTCCTACAACTCGGGATCGGGCGCCATCCTATGTCATATAAATGGGGCGACGCATCAGTGGTGGTAGCTCAAATGATAAAGTCTACATCCCTGGGAGGTAATCTGGTGAATCAGCCCCGGAAAACATCCCCAAACTCGAGATACCACCCGAGGTAGACTCAAACCCCTGTCCCGCCCGCCTCCAAGGTGGCAGCCACAGCCAACTTGTCAACTGGTCCGTGCCACCTGATGCCAAGTACACGGCCCGAGGTAAAGCATCATGCTTATCCCCCCGAAAGGTGGCACACTTCAACTCATGTGGTAGCAAGAACCCTCCTACCATCATAATCGTCGACGACCCGGTGCCACAACCAACTGATGCCAAGAATGACATCAAAGTCCGATATGTCCATAACCCAAAGATCCACCCGGAGTAGAATCCTGCAGATCTCTAACTCACAATCCCGAGACATATCTGATCAATCCCTCACCCTAATTCCTGGGGAGAACTCACATGCACCGGTTTCCAAGGATTCAACCTTAAGCCCGTAACATTCTCACAAGATGCATGAATAAATGGAATGATGCACCTAATCAAACAATACTCTTGCCCATAGCATCGAGAGTAGAAACATACTTCGTATAACCCGACGGATCTACGGGCTCTGGCCCCGTGGCAGGTAACAAGGTAAACACGCCCGGGTCCTGTCCCTGGCCGCGGTCCCCGTCTCGACCTCGACCCCGACTCCATGCTCTACTCTCTCCGGGTCTATCTCGCGTAAACAACTCGGTGCCTACGTCACACCCCCGACCGGAGATCTATTCCTCGCTCCATGCTATGGTAAGGAAGCGGAAACATATCAGGTCCGGAGCGTGTCCCACTCCGATGACTGACCGAGGTGTCCTATGACCCTGGGATCCTTCCCGGCAATCCCATCTCATGTGTCCAAAGCCGACATGGCAATGATAACATGTCATCTACCCTCGACCGCTAGGAGCCTTGATCCGGGCTGGCCTTGAAAGCCAGCCGCCTTGTCCCGAAACCCTCGCGGGATTAAGTCCTCGTTTCTTCTCGAGCCCGCAAGGTCGACCCTCCTTCCTAGCATCACCAAAGACCCATATCTCGCCGAATGCTCCGCATCATCTATCTCTTCTATGGCTAAAGCTGTCCCGACCATATAATCCATCTCGGCAGAGAAGTCCCACAATCTCGTCTCCTGATGGACAACTCAAACCATCCCTCGAACTTTCACTGGGCCACGCCTCGAGGCCACATAATCATCCTCGGACGCTAACTTTGTAAACTTAGCCACGTACTCGAGTACTATCATCGTCCCCTGTTTCAACTCAAGGAACTCCCGGGCTTTTGCATGTCTAGAAGATGCCGGGAAAAACTTGCCCATGAAGAGCTCTAAACCCTCCCATGTCATCGCTCCAAATTTCGAGGCTTAACCCAAATCCCACCTCATACTCGACTCTACCCCAGCTGAAACGTGAATAATGATCTTTGTAACGCTGAGGTAATCTCCATAGCCTCCAAAATCCTCTCAACTTTGTCTAACCAATGGTCCGCCACTACCGTGTCCCTCCTCCCCTAAATGGAGGGTGATGTGCCATAAACCTTTGGAGGTTATTCCCACTCTCCCCGTCCCCCAACCCGCATCCTCCAAATTGTAGTAATGGCGGTGAAGAATGGCAAAGGACACCCTACATGGCCTCTATAGCCACCGATAAAAATGTGGTAGCCTCGTAGGCGACCCCTGTGTCCCCTTCCTTGACTTGCCATCTACATATGTCAAATAACAATTTATTTATTTATTTTTCCGAACCCCTAAGGTTAACTTCTCACCCTTGTGTTCAATACTTCCTATATACCATTCACCAAGCATATAATTCACATAATATATAGCATAATATCATAACACCATCGACGTACAATGGATGCATGATCTAAACCTGCCCATTTAGCCCAAGGTAATCGTGGTACCTAAATTCTTCTCCTCGATAATTAATCAAGCATCAAGTAGGTATCGCTCGCCCGCCAACACTAGGTATTTATAAACCTAGGCTCGATAATTGTCGTGATTAATCCCAAATCCTCGGGTTTTTTTTTTTTCTTCACAAGTTACTTCAAAAAAGCTTATGGTATAGCCTCATTCATGCATATTCACATGTCACTCAATTATTAAGCAATGACACATAACAGTCCCTCTCATTCAAGATTCTAGTAATTAGCGCACTTAGTGCAATGATCAACTTTTCAGAAACTATGTGAGCACCAAATTCCACCCAAAGGCACATGGTTAGATTCTAGACTCAGAGAGCTATCCATGCCCAAGAACGCAAGAAAACGAACTCTGACGAAAGTTATATCAACCCGGGGTTGGCACACTAAGCTCATTCCGCTGAGCCTGGCCAAAGAGCCCACTAAAGCGAGGTCGCAAATTTCTACCACATACCATCCCCTCGTTGAACTCTGGCCACACATAGCTCATCCCCGCCGAGTTCTCGCGATACACTACCATCCCCCCGCCGAGCTCATCCGTAAGAGTCACCATGGAAGAGTGTCACCCACAGAAGAACTCACTCCGCGCAAAGAGGTCGGGCCGCCAAGAGCCTCGCCCCACCCAGCAGGCTCGCCCTCCACCCAAAGAGGCTCAGTCATCCAGAGAGCCCATCTCCCACCCAAAGAGGTCACCCTCAACCACCAAAGAGGTCAGCCTCGCCTTTGCTCAAAGAGGTCAGCTCATCCAGAGAGCCTCCAGCCAGCTCAGGCAAGAGGTTCAAATTTCATCCGCAGAGCCCACCGAGACCAAAGAGGTCACCCTCAAATCACAAGCAGCAGGTCGGCCATCCAGAGAGCTCATCTCTGGGAACAAAGAGGTCAGCCTGTACCAAGGCAAAGAGGTTAGCTCCATCCGTGAGAGTCAAACACTTCCAACCAAAGAGGTCAACTCAGCTTCGCTTCAAGAGGTCAGTCATTCAAATTAAAGAGGTCGCCTAAAGCCAGAAGAGATCGCTTGCAAATTTCATCCTCTCAAACCCTTCCAAGTAAAAAAAGGCCATAACTCGTCGTAGGTCTGATTGTGATTTGAAAGCCTAAGCATCAGTTTTTACGATGGGCTATAATATACTTAAGGAAACAGGCCAAATTCCCTTTACTCTAACAAAAATTCAGCCTTAAAGTTTGGCCAATACATAGGATCAAAACAGAGCGACTTCCTATGGTTTGTGACAAAACCAACATCCCCTCAAGGTAAGACACAATCCTTCCCAAATTGTTTTAAATATTAATCTGAGTTTAATTACAATTTTATTTACATCACAAGTACTAAATTTTGATAATGTCATTAACAAAACTGGCTTTCTACCTTAAATTCTTACAAAGAACACGATAAAGCATCTTAGATCTTCCTCTCAACTAAGACCTATGAAGTTTCTGTGTACTCCCAGACTGAAATTTTTCTCACCATTTGGTGAGCTACGCCTCTGCAGAGAAAGTCTCCTACAAGGGCTACTCCCACCTAAGTGCACACATGGCATAATCCAAGCCAAAATCATTCACACTCATTCATATAAAATATGCATATCTCTATATGAATATCTATGTCATGCCTACCTCACTAACTTCTCATACATTCAATTTTCCGCTTATGAAAACTAGTTTCAAACAAAGCTTTTGTTTTGAAACTCCATTGAACAAATTCGATATCGATAATCCTCCGAATATTCACACTTGACAAATTCCTCCGAATAGTAAACCATTGACAAATCCTCGAGTGATTTAATCAACTGACCATCTCTCGAGAACCCCCTTATCGACAACCCTCCGATAGAGTTCACTGGACAAACCGGGAGTATAATCTTATCGACAACCCTCCGAATCATCATCGGACAACCCTTCGAATACCCATTTTATTCATGCACTCACACCCGATTCATGCGATGATTCACATGCAATGATAATGTCATTACACATCTCATGCCATATACATGGGAACTATATGCAACACTCATAATACATGTGAAACCCCGTAAAAATCCAAGATTTTCGATAAAGGGTGAAAATGGTGGCTCTTCGCTGAAAATCCGAAAATTTTTTTAGATCTCTATTTGACAAATGGACTTCTCCGCGCTGGAAATCGTCTCACGAATTTAGCTACCACGTCGAATTTTGTTAGATTCCGAGGGGTGGCCTGGATTTCACGCTTTTCGAGGCGTGGTGCCTGATGACACATGGCAAGATAAGTGATGCCACTTGGCACCATAAAGGACACTTTGGCACTAAAAAGTAATGGCTCACAATTAGCCATGTGGTGTGGATTCCATGGTCTACATTGAAACACTTGAGTGCATGATGTCATTAAGTGGATTTATGAAATAAAAGCAAAGGGATGGAAAAAAATGAGAGCCATACATTTGGATTGAGGGAATGGTGGGGAGGAAATTTCTCCCATTGACCTGGATGTGGGATGTGCTCCAAAAAGAGGAGAGAAGGAAAAGAGAAAAGAGAAATGGAGAGAAATGAGGAGAAATGAGCGAACTACAGTAAAAGAGAAAATAAAAGAAAAGCAAAAAGAAAGAAAGCCATGAAAGGTACAAGAAGGAAGAACCATAGAGAGAAAGTGCGAAGAAAGCGAGAGGAAGGAAAGGGAAAAGAGGATTTTCCAGTATTTCGGGCGGTTGACGTCTCAAGTTCGAGTACTTAAAGCCCAGCGGCACTAGCTGGACCCACGGTGGACTAAAAAGTTGGAGTTTCGATAAACTCCAAGAGGTGTGGATATTTCCTACTTGGTTTACTTACTAAAGACTTTTATAATGGTAGGGGTTACGGCGGGAGGCCATGAGGCCATGTGAATTAGTTCCAAGCTCGACTAAGGGGTATGGATTTCAAGGACCTATTGCATGATCGGGTGGAGTTGGGGTGTGTGTTTTACTGTGAACCCGAAAGTTTCTGGGGATGCAGGATTTGTCAATAGATGATACAATGATTGGAACCAATATGGTTCATGTTTGTGAAGGGGCCGTGAGGTACCCTTTTGAATGGTTCCAAGTTGAGGCCTTGTTGTGTGTTATGGCTTGCTTGAATAACATGCTGTGTGTGGAAATGTTATATTGATGCATGCTTTATGATGTATTAATATGTTTTGTATGGAGGTAGATTATTATATATAAATTTTATGTAATTTTCCTATGGTTTGTAAATGTTTCATGTAGTGCTCATTCATGCATGTAATATGAGTGAAATTATCGTACGATGTATTTCATATGCACCTGGCCACATCGCCGCCCGTGTGTGTGGGTGCAAGGTAAGGTTTATTCATCAGTGTTGGTGAATGGGTCGTGAACTCAGGGAAAAATGGGACAAAGTCCAAGGTAGATTCACGAGTGTGTAAATGATCAAATGATAAATTACATGTTTCAATGAGCAAGTTAGGCAGATCCCTCCCAGGTGAAAGTCCCACATATTATCTCACTTGCCAGGGACACATGAACCCTGCGATGTAAGTTAGTGAAACGTTTGAAAAGGCGGTGGTCCTACTTGGCAGTAAACCCAACCAGGCCCACAAAAATAAAGGAAAAGAATCAAATCAGTTTTCATAAATAAATTGAGGTTTTCCAATGGTTTAGTCGTGGTGTGTGACTAGTTTGGCCTACATTTGCATCTGTGTGAGGGAGTCTATTGGGACCTGGGGTGGTGAGCATGAGGGGTTGCATCTCAGTAGATGATATAGACATTTCATATAGAAAATAATCAGATGAAATGCACTGATTTGGTTTATACATGCCATTGCATATGCATTTTAGGTGGGGAGTAACTCCTATAGGAAGATTTTCTACTCGGGCTTTGCTCACCCTGCCGTGGGACCCCTTTCTTCAGCATTGTGGACTATCCAGGAGACGATGCCAGTAGGAGAGGTAGGTCTATCGAGAAGAAAGCCGAAATGTGGCTTTAAGAAAATATTTTAAAATATGTATAAATCTTTTCAGAATAAAAATGAAAACTATGAGAATATAGTTGAGATATTTGTTTTATGAGTATGGATATAGGCCCCATGTGGCTATTTTACTATGTGTGTGTCTCAGAATACGGTGACATATAGATTTCCGCAGTCGACGCAGAGTCAATCTGACCCCTAGTGGCGTCATAATACATGCTTCACACCAAGCATCACTAATATATAACAAGCATGCATATATATTAACATCATTTTCACATTAACCGTGATGTTATTCAAACAAGCACACACACAAAACCGGGATTTCAACTCCAATCCGTAGAATAGCATATACAGCACACAACCAAGATCATCTTACTCAGATCCCAAACTACAAGATTAATAATCAGTTCCAGAATCAAGTAGCCTTCAAACCACCTGCACTTAAAACCAAATCCCAACATACAATAATTTATGGTCGAAATTATTCTTAAACCAGCCCACTACTTCCTGGCTAACTGTCATGGGCATTTCCTCTTCATGGCTCTTGGAACAAAAATCCAACTCGCAGTAGGAGAATCCCGCCCCTCGGGCGCAGATCCATTCACCGGCAACTCCTCTGACTTGTTAATCGTAGAACCGGCTGGGTCTCTTCCTTTCCTGTCTTTTTTCTTTCTTTCTTTCTTTCTTTTTCTTTCTTTCCCTCCCCTTTTCTTTTCCCTTTTCTCTCCTCTTTCCACCGAACAAATCGCTTTAGGTGGAGAATACTTATCTAGGTGTGTAACACCTCTTCTTTCTCCTCTCCTCATGACACATAGCATCCCACATGTCATTCATGCCCACTTTCCCGCCCACTCATCCTCCTCATGCAAGATAGATGTGCCACTCGGGTTTCCACCCGCGCCAAGTGTCCTCTCCTCAGGGTTCCACATGGCAGCACTACACGTGTCACCCTCTCATTCACGCTTCTAAGCCCCAAAATACGTGCACCCGACCTTCCTAATAATTAAATCTCGACTATGCCTTAGATTTCGCGGTGACGAACTCACCCAGATATGTCCCGCTGTCACATCCGAGATCTAGAGAAATTCCTAGGTTTGCAACCCGTGTCTATCATTTTACTTCTATCCCGGTCTCACCGCTAGCTTAGGATACAAAGTGTAAAGGCTAAATTTCTGCCAAGTGGTTGCTACCAAATTCTAGGTGTTGATTTTACAGATGTGTTCTCTCTAGTTCTAAAGCATAGTTCTAATCGAACTTTGCTCAGTATTGTGGAGATGCATGTTTTGAGCTTGAGAATTGGATGTGAAAACTGCTTTCTTACATGGAGCTTGATGAGGATGATTTATACGCGCCAGTCCGAGGGTTTCGTGCTCGAAAGAGGACTATGTGTTTGCTGAAAGTCTTCTTATGGCCTCGAAACAATCTCCTAGGCAATCGATACAAGAGATTTGACTCATTTATGATTTCCCACAATTTTATGAGAGATGCACTTATGATAGTTGTGTCTACTTTAGAAGATGTGATGATGAGTCATTTGTATATCTACTCTTGTATGTGGATGACATATTGATTGCAGCCAAAGATAAAGAAGAGATTCGAAGGGTCAAAGCCCAACTTAGTAAAGAGTTTGAGATGAAAGATTTGGGAGTAGTAAAGGAGATTCTCGAGATGGAGATTATCAGAGATAGACAAGAAAACATGTTGTACCTAAGTCAGAAAGGGTACATTGAGAAAGTTTTGCATAGATTCAACATGCAGAATGCCAAGCCTGTTAGTACACCATTAACAATTCATTTCAGGCTTTCATTCGCTTTATCCCCACAGTCAGAAGATGATGTTGATTACATGTCTAGAGTTCTATACTCTAGTCTATCAGTTTCTATTTATGCTATGATATGTTCCTATCCGCATTTATCATATGTTGTTAGTGTTGGTTAGCAAGTATATATAAATCCTCGTGTTAGAATCAAATGTAGCTAAAGTCCAAAGGGATATTCAGTACTTGCATGGTCTTTCCTGGCGTTTGGTTTGCAATTTAGGAGGACGAGAGATGGTGTTATTAGGTATGTTGATTCTGATTTTGCTGGAGATCTTGATAAAAGAAGATCTCTTACTCCGGGTAGCTGTACTATGATCAGGAGGTTATGCAAGTATTTACAGGTCGAGCGCATATATAAAATAGTACGCCTTTGTGCTATGACATCACACAGTAATATGAACGAGCATGAATATGGGTCTCATTGTGAGAATTTGAGTTCATTGGCAAATCGACTCTAATCTAGCCTATGCTCTTATTTGAATGGTGGGAAAATCTATAAAGGACTCAAATTACAATTACCCAGTATGCAAGAATGTGACTCTAATTAACAAAGACTAAAAACCACATGAGGTCATAGATTTCACCTAAACAATTATGTATGAACCTCTTAACTCAAGCTATCAATGTTTTTATTTTATCATGGAAGATGGAAATTTCACTAATGTATATGCTAATCTCTCGAGCATTCACATTAACACTACCCTTAGATCAAGTATTTTACATCTTCGTTTCAACCCCAGATTTCTAAAGGGGCATTAAATTCAGTAAGAAACCCTAATACTACACCTAATCTCATTTATATCTCTATCTCATGATAATTATATGGTAAATCACCCATGGTCTAATTTTAATTCTCCTCTAGATCTCGAATCAAACTACAAATTTATGCGAATATTGGCCAACACCTACACAAGCATTAAGACTAAATGAAATACTCAACATATATGAAATAAAACATTAGTCAATAGAAATTTGGAGAATTTATACATTCTTGTCTTTGGCTACATCTAAACCCTAAGAAAACAAACTAAAACATAAGTAGAAAAGGAATTACAACATTCAAAAGAAAAGAAAACAGAAAAGGGGAGGGATAAAACATATTCACTATTGAAGCTCCCTTCTCTTCTCCTCAATCGTCATCTTCTTCCTCATGTTTTCTTCCTCTTCCAAAAACAAAGCCATAGGGTGTTTCCACCCTAAAAGGCCCCCCTTTAAACCTTAAAACGTCTCTATTTTATAGGCCTTTCGAGAATGGATCGGGGCAAAACGCTAAAAACTGTGCTGGCCCGACTTCACATGGTCGGACTATGGTGCCGTGGTCACGCAATTACGAAGTGTTGCGGTCGCTACCATATCGCGGCGCTGAAACACAGTTGGTCGCAAATTGTCACCGATCGCGACCATAGATTCAACTTGCAGCAACTTTCGCTTGAACTCCAAATTTGGTCTTTCGGTAACGTTTGGAAAGATCTTGAAGTGTAGAATCCAGATATGGCTAGAAAGAACACTTTAAAAATGATGATAAATAATGAATTTACAAAATCCTCCAACTGGTCACTTCTGAGCTCTCTTCTCTTATTCCTTCAACTTCCTAGAGTCATAACTTATCATTTAAAGTCTAACTTGAGTGAATAAAGTATCTTTGGAAATATTGGGAAGTCTCATATCCATATAAAATTCAAACCATTCGAGACTATCTTAACCAAAACATCAAACACAATAGCCGTCGTAATATCCCGACTCATACCCTAGTCGCTTATTATAGTTTAAAGTAATAAAAGAAAATTTTGTATTTTCCTAAAAATTAAATGCCACAGTGAAAAAGGACATAACCGGGATTTTTAAAGAAGTCTAAAGGGTAAAATTGTAATTTGTCAAATTAAGGACCCAAAGGACATTATGTAAGAAGATTATATGTTATTGTGGAATATTAATAAGTGATTTGCAAATGACATAAAAATAAAGGACTAATTAGAAAAAAAGCAAAAATTTGAGCCAATTTGCCTTAAGACCACATCAAGTCTTAGAATTTGGGGGATTTCACATTTTTGGCTTGGAGAGAAAGTTAGTGCCTTTGAGGAGAAGAACAAAATTTGGTTCGCTACCTCTTTTGTGTGGGATTTTTCTGGAGCTACAAGTAAAGTGAAGAAGAAAGGAAGGCTAGCTGAAGTAAAGAAGAATCAAGGTTGGGAAACACTAACTTCCTCCATCTATGGGTATATTCTTTGATTTAGAGTTTGAAGTTTGGTTAAGGTCTGGGATTTCCTTCTTCTATTTTGTGTTTTTTGGGTGTCGGATTTTGTTTCGATCCTCAATGGAGTGAGTTTGGTGTGAAAATGAGCAAGGTTTGTATGGTTGGGAGGTACCTGTCCGTTTTTTTTCTTTTCTGACCCTTTGTTCTTGTCCGCCATAACTTCACTGCTATTGTGACCTCCAAATTGGAGTGATTCTAGCTCGGGATGAGACCTCGCACTGGATTATGAATCTATCTTAGATAAATGGACCAAATGTGGGATCAGAGGACTTCGAAATCAAGGAAGCCGATGTTCGCTTTGCCCCGAAATGGGGTATATCCTGAGTGTTCACAGTCAAAAGCTGAGTTTTACCTTCCAAATTGAGTGATTCTAAATTTCTCGGGTAAACTAGACTTCCGTAAAATAACCTCCTCTGGCGTAAGTGTATTCACATTCGACCCTATTGTACCCGTAATTCTTACCTGGGTTTTAAGCCTCGCTTTCTAACAATTAAGGTTCAACTGCACTAGCTTGGAGTGCTCAGGCCATGTATCTCGGGGATAGTTTGATCCAAATGCAAGATTCAAATTTCGTAATCTAATTTCTAGGAGAAAATATTTTGTGAAGAAATTATTGAAAACAAAGTGGAGGGTCCTTTGATAAGACCATTTTTGTAAAATGGATATGATAGAATTATGGGGAAGTGCCGCCAAATTCCCCTTAACCCGTTTTTTCAGACAATGCCAACCTGGCTCTCGACCTCTGACCTCCAAATTGATGATTCCAATTTCACTGAAAATAGACTTTATAGAATTACAACTTCCAGAAAGAAGTTTGGTAAAATATGCCTCATTTATGCCCGTAAATTGTGCAAGGGCGTGAAAATCACTTAGCGGAAGAACATTTCATTAAAATGAATTGTTAATGCATGATAGTTATGACTAATGATGCGATATGCATGAAGAAATAATTTGGCCTCTTTGGCAAAATACATTGTTAATGCAATAGATAGTAATATGACTCAACATGTTGGATGCATGAAGAAATTAATGGGCCATAAGAATTGACTTGAAAATAATATGAAATGAGGGTTAGACTCGCTTGAAATCACATATAATTGTATGCTCTGTTAAGATCAATCATGAATAAATAGGGATCAAGTGCTAATATTGATCCTGATATTTAGCGCTCCCAAGATCCCGACAGCGCTACTTACTTAACAGCACATCCCCGGTTTCAAGGCTTCCTAAGACTCGCTAGTGCGTCTGACCCGACATGCCATGCCAATTCTAATTAGTGTTACATTACTTGGCTAGTGCCGGTACCCCCGACAGTGCTATGGCACCTGCATCAGATCGTACTATACCCACGCTACCTACCACCGGGGTTGTACCTGTTATTCATTCTTACCGCCCATAGGTGCCACGGTATGAAACTCACATGAATAAGCACTATGATGAACAAGATACTGCATCAAGACTATAGTGTACCCTCAAGCCTTATGTCTCGACTCAGAGATATGTACTCCCACAAAGAGAGAGTAAAATATGATGACCCATGATATATAAAAGTATATATATATAGAATATATATATACGAACTCGTTAAGCATGGAAAATGGTTAAATGTAATTGTCTTCAAATAATACTGCATGCTTGTTTAATGATTTGAGAATAGTTATGCTTCGGCTTTGTTTTTGCTGTATTTCCTCACTGGGTTATGTTTAGCATGGGTGTTTAATCCATGGTGGTGCCAAGAAGCTCGCCGTGGACACCCCGCTCACATGACAACATACCTTAGGAGTCCATATATAGAGAGAGTATATATATATATATATATATATATATATATATATATATATATATATATATATATATATATGAACCAGCGTTAAGCATGAAAATGGTTAAATGTAATTACCCCAAATAATATCGCATGCTTCAAGCATCGTGATTTGAGAATAGTTATAAGCGGGTTTTGTTTTATGTATTTTCCTCACTAAGTTATGCTTAAGATGGCAGTTTAATCCCATGTAGGTGTCAAGAAGTCGTCGTGACACCTCGTCGTTTCAAGGGACAACATAGCTCTTAGGAGTCCATATATATATATATATATATATATATATATATATATATATATATATATATATATATATATATATATATATATATATATATATATATATATTTAACTCGTTAAGCATGAAAATGGGTTAAATGTAATTAATTCGAAATAATATCGTATGCTTCATAATGGGATGGAGAATAGTTATAAGCTGCTCTATTTTTATGTATTTTCCTCACTAAGTTATGCTCAACATGGGTGTTTAATCCATGTAGGTGTCAAGATGTCAGGACACCCTCATGCTGTCGGTTAATGTAACATAGCCTTAGGAGTCCCCTTGAAAAAGACTAGTTATTCTTTTGTAATAGAAGTGTTTCGTGCATATTTTTTTATATAATGGAAACTTGTATTGATATGCTAATTTTTTTTGAGAATTCAAGCATATGTAATAGGATTCTTAAAAACAATTTAACATGGTGTGCTCTTTACTTGGTTATATTTCAGAAGTCTCACCTTTATAATTCAAACTTCTTTGAAGTGTATGATTATGCCTGGCTTTGACTTTCGCTTGAGTTGTTCTCAATTACTTGCCAAAGGCAGTACATGTGTCCAACCTCAGATATTTTGTTTTCCCCTACTCACATAGCTTATGGGATTCAGGGTCGTAATTTGGTGTACAATAGCTACCCATAATGTTATCGCACTATTGCGCGGTCGTAAAACCCCGAGAAAACAGGAATTTAAGAAAAAATGGCAAAACTAAATGTTAGAATAGTACAAAAGCTTGAAACCGTGAATTTTCTAGATCTCAAATGGATGAAAACAAACTTATCAGATGGATTCTCTGCCCCCAAGAAATCTATTAAATTTTTTATCACTTACCTTAATCTTAAATGTGTTTTTTTGATTACGTTTTCCTGATCATCGTGTCTAGTTGATTCCCGCATGAGATTGTTTTTACTTAAAAAATCTTGAAGTTGAGCAATGACTTTGAGTGAAGTTCATGGGGACACAGGTCTCTGGAACATGAATTCGAGACTAAATTATAGCTTTGACTCACAAAATCATACTGAACAGGGTGGACATATACCAAGGACATGGCCACACATCCAAACTTCAAACTCTTGCTTCGTGGGACAAAGAGAACATAAAGTGCCCATTTTTCCTTGCTCGACTAGAGACAGAGACAGGGAAAGAGGGAGGTTGCCAGCTTCCCTCCCAAGATCTATGGAGTTCAGCCTTGCCATGGCTAAGAACAAAGTTCATTTGACCGACGAGAGGTACATGTGGGTACCTGAAAAGAGGGATTTCTTACCAAGATCTAAGAGGAGATTTTGAAATTGAAGTTGCTAGGTTTAGAAGCCTCACCCTTTTATCACACTCTAGAGGTAAGGATTCTTTCTACTCCTGCCACTTCTTTCCATTTGAAGTCGAAAAAGAGGGTTTTTCATTTAAGGGCCTCAATGGTAAAAGAAAATGGGATTTCGGGGTTATGCTCCTACAAGCTTCTTAGCCTGGGGAAAACCCCGCTCCTAGCGGAGGTGAAAATCTTCCCATGGAGATTGGTGCCACGCCCAGGCGCAGGGGGTCCACCTAGGCATGGACATGCTCGCCTAGGCAAGCTCTGTGACAAGTGGAGGAGGAATCTTTAGGCCAGTCCACGAGCCAAGAGGCAAACCCCTCCACTTAGGCTGAGCAATGGCTATGCTCTAGCGTGCCTCGCGACCGTGTGAGGCCTTATTTTTAGTCGAGATCTCGCGACCTTATTGTGATTATTATGGCTTCTGCTTTGGGGTATTATGTGACTTGTTTGAGTGTGTCATTGTTGAATAAGAGTGGCATGCCTGGATGTCAATATGTGTGTTCTTAATCTATTGGCATGTGGGATGAATTTGTGTGCAATGGCTACTGACATGGTTTGATTAGAGTGTGCCAATTACTCGATAAATGTAAATACCTGTTCGATGTCAATATGAGCACTCCAACTGATGATGCATGATGAATTGTTATGCATTGGCCATTACACGACTTGCTTGTATGTGTGTCATTGCTTGGATCTATAGAATGACATGTTGAATGAATGTTGATATATGCTCAGATGATATATTGAAACATCTGGTAAATGATGTATGGAAGTCATATGCAAGTGATGTGATTGTCCATGGCACCGGTAAGTGGTGTGGATTGTGTTGTCCATGTAGCATTCATTATGCATGTGACATCTTGCATTGCATATGCAAGGGGACATCGCATTAAATGGGTGTGAGTTCATGTTTGTAACCACATCGCTTCGTGTGTGATCGCACGGGCTCTGCTTAAACGGACAACGCCCAACAAAGCTGTACCTAGCTGATAAAACTCATAAAGAAAAATATGTGCCGTATCGCTATAGCGGGATAGATCCCCCTTGCGAAAGATCACAATTATGGTTAGACATAGTCCCCAAAACAAAGGCCAAAGGTTCTAGGTTTGCAGAGCCAGCTGCAGACACCAAAAATTCGCTTACCCACATAAAGGAGCATGATTTTGAATATAAATGATCATCACATGTATCATCCAAAAGCTTATATTTTGTAAACAAATGAAATTTGTTTTGAAAATGATCATTGGATGTCATCCGTAATGACAATTTTTCACATGGGCTTAGCGCTGCGGTGAGGGAGCTCTGAGGATTCTGGCGCATGGTGCTACATGGTGAGTCGTGATCCTTACTTCTCATGGCATGATACGGAGGATTCCATATAGAATAGATACGCCTCTTTGCGAATGTGAATGTGAAATGTTGAGTGAACATTGCATGTGCACTTAGGAAGGGAGTAGTCTCACAGAGGTATTCTTTGTAACGCTCTAAAATACCCTAAACAAATTTCAGAACATGTTTAGGGTATAAATAAAGTAAATGAAAATTTTCCTAACTTAAATCTTAAGAATGAAAAATATATAACGAGCAATTTTATAGAGCCAAATAAATTTGGTAAAAATGTGAAATAAGGACCCAAGGGTCTAATGAAATGGACTTAAAATGCTAAAATGAGAAAAAATGAGAAATGAAATAATGAGAAAAAACAAACAAGGCTTTAAGGAGGAAATGAGTAATTTAAGGGTCATTTAAACTGGCTATATGTCTCATGTGATTATTTAGATTCAAGTGAAAATAAAAATGAAATGTGGGCTATATGAAAATTGTATGAACTAATCTAAAAATGGTTTTGTGGAGCTAAACAAGGCCTTGAGGAAATAGGGGCTTAAAGGCCAAATTTTGGTCTAGGAAGTCATTAAGAGCAAAACGTCGAGAGAGAAATAGGGAGAAAAGTGGAGAGAAGCTAGTGGCAAAGAGAGATCAAGTTTTTTCGTGGCAATCTTTCCCATTTCTGGGCTTATAGGTTGCTATAATCATCCAAAATGAAGCATTCCAAATGGCAAAGAAACATAAGAGATAGGGCTATAAATTTATAGAAGGGACCGGGGAAAATCGAGCTCTCAAGGCTCCCGAATATGGGCTTAAATGAGTTCTGGATGGGGCCTAGCTGCATGCCTGGCTTCGGGGGGGTTGTTATGGTGTTTTGGAAATAAGTTGAGTTTCACTCATCCAAATTGAGTGATTCAAATTTTATGGTAAAATAGACTTCTAGGGGAATAATTTACTCAAGGAAGTGTATGCAAATCAAGATCCTGTAAAGGCCTTAAATCTCATCAAAGTGGAGAGCTACAGCAGAGCCCCGTTTTGTAAATTGTGAGTAGTTCAGACAAAATGCAATAACTTGAGTTTTATGATCCAAATCTGATGATCTTAATTTGGAAAAGAAACCTCAGAACCATAGATTCAAATGGAGTGAAGGAAAATCCATTACCAATTTATGGAGTTAAGACCCTGCAAATCAAATCGAAAAACAAGGATGATCTTAAAGAAGTCATGAGTAATGACTAGTTTGGCATTAAAATGCCGTAACTTCAATTTGGGTGATCCAAATTGGATGACCTCACCCTGAGAAGAACTTAGAACCAAAGCTTCTGAACCTGAGTAGAGAATGAACCATTACCAATTTATAGATTTAAGCACCCTCAGAAATTATAAAAAAAACAAGTAAAGTATCAAGTGAGTCGGGTATATCGACTAGTTTAATACTTGAAATGTCGTGAATCTCTGAGAGTTTAATATCCGAATGAGACATTCAAATTCCTACTGAAAATAGAACCCCAAAATAATCAACTAATATGTGACGTCAATGTATTTGAATAGCTGACGAGGAGAAAAGCCCGCAGATTGAAGTCGTGAGGATTCAAGATTTACTGGAATCAAAGTTTTATAATTTTTGTTTGTTCTCAAACTCTCTCTTCATTTCAAAATATTTGAATAATTATAAATGACTGAATTTGGAAATTGATGATGCTTTTTTCAAACTGAATCATTAAGAGTATTAGTCAGTTGGGCCTAGACAGACCGCCACTGGTCGGGTCCCCAGGCACCACGCTGTTCTCTCTCAAAGAAAAGCAAAGAAAAGAAGGGCCAAAGCAGGGCTTTGCCTTGCGTCGCTCCATACTCTGCTAGTTCTTTGATGAGAGAAAAGATAGACGTTCGTGAGGGAGAATGTTTTAAGGCATCTTCACTACCGCGCCGATATATATAGTGAATTGTTTTCTCCCAATCGATGGTGGGTGGGGCGGATTCTCCCCTACTGGAACGGACATTCTGCGGCCTTTATCGACATCTGGATTTAATAAGGAATAGCTGAAGAGTAGGTCATCAGAATTATCCTCTTCCTTATTGCGAAATCCATGACTGCAGGATGTCAAGCACGAAATTGTCCTGTTTTCCTCGCCGGGTGAGATTTAGTTGGATTTGCAGATAAGATTATCGGGATTATCCTTACTCTATTGGAGAGATTTAGTCTAATTTAGACATCGTGGGCCTTCCCAATTTATCCATGCATTTCGGGCTCAGCGAGTGATCGCTGTTGGTCGACGCCTTGTGGGCTCGTGTTCATCATTTACCTCTTATTCGGCCCTGCAAAGCGGGCCTACGCTACCCATTTTTCAAACCCTATCAGTTGCCCCCCAACCCTTGTGTACGGTGTGCGCGTGGGCAAAGATCAGAACGCTTGCATCGGCGGTAATTTTCACTTGGTCGAATTCTGTGGATGGATCAAGCTAGCTTCTTTATTAGCCATATATCTCATGGATAATGATGACTTTTCGATTCTCACTACCATTTCTTCCAATCTCTTTCACCTTCTTTCTCATTTCTTCTGAGATATCTTATGACATTCTCGCCTTGTGTTTTCATCCTGCTTTTCACTTTCTTTAGTGAGTTCTGACTTCCCTCTTCCTTTAGTATCCCGTCCGAACCTTCGTGCAGTAGTCCTTTTCGCTGCATTGCTTAAGATAGCCTTTTCTTTATTCCCGGGATTCGGTGCTCTTTCTCCCTTCAAGAGTTCAGCAATACAATGCAGGCTAGGGCCAAAATTGGTTAAGTTTGCCCTTACTTACTCATTATCACCATGGGTCCGGCCCGCCTTCTTCGCATGCATTGGCAAAGGACCCTCGCTGTCGCCGGCTCATACATATGCCTGACCGCTCTACTGAGTTGATCTTCAGACGCCTCGGGAGCCCCTTTCTTCTTCAAATGTGTGTGTGAGAACTGACGAGATTAAGTACCCTGTGGATCTAATATTTAAAGTCCGCCGTGCAAAATGCTTGTCATGGTCCTAGCAGCCTGACCAGATGGGGCCATTTTGCTAGGCGCCTACGATCTCCTTTGCGCTGTCCTGTCCGTCCTGACATTTTGACCTCTTATGGTTTCCGCACGGCATGGTGTGCTTCTTCACGGGCTCAACAACTCCGCCGCTTCTCTACACCCCTTTATAAGGTTTTACAAAGACTTCAATGTCCGTCCTTCTCAACTTCACCTAATCATTGTACCGTTGGGTTATTGGTTTTTTTTTTAGGGACAAGGGCCCTGTTTCCAAAGATAGCTTGTCTCTTGATCTTTTAGCGCGAAGGAAACCACCGAGGGCTTCCTTTATTTTTCCCATGCTCCTGGCGCTCCTTCCGTGATTTCCGACCTTCCCATAGGCTCTGGGAAGGGGTTTACTTTGTTAGCTACGTAATTGGGAATATGACCCTCCGGGAGGTGGATGACACCTCAAGGCCCGGCTGGCCCCGACTACTCCCAGAACCTTCGTGAGTATCGCTGTTTTCGGCATGATCTTGAGGTCATCGGGAATCTCTAATCTCTATTGACCGCGTGCTTCTCAGTGTTCGACCTCGATCTCAAATTTGGTACAATGTCATAGCGCAGGAATCAATGAGCTACCCGCCACTCTACCTCCTGAAAGACCCAGCTCTTGACATTCCCGGGCCTTCAAGCTTCAGGGCTACCCGTCACCGTCGAGGCCCCACCTCCTTCCGTCATGAAATTCCTCTCTTGTCTAAGCCTTCAATACAAGCCCACCAAGGAGAGCTGGTTCTGGGTGAGACTGTCTTCGGAATCCCTATCAGTTTCAAAGCTTCTCGACCGCTTAGCTGAATCGCCATTCAGTGTCCGAACCCGGGGGCCTTCCTCTTCCCACGTCCGAGGACCGGCAGCGCAGCCTCCCAAATGAGGTCCTAAAGTTTGAGTCTTCGTTGCACCCGCTTTGGCTCTAGATCGCAGCGACAAAGACTCCTCTGAAGCCATGAACACCAGCTGGAGGTCATACTGCCGATCACTGCTGAATCCCCCGCAGTGTTGCCTCCTCGAGGGCAAAGAGTTGGAAGAGGAAAGGCTCCAAACTAACTGGGATTTAAGCACTTCGCTCCTAACGCCGAGAGTCATGGCTGGCACTGCCATTCCATCTTTAAAGACATGATCTTGTTAGGCCTGACG
This sequence comes from Tetrastigma voinierianum, assembly GCA_016808115.1. Taxonomy (NCBI): domain Eukaryota; kingdom Viridiplantae; phylum Streptophyta; class Magnoliopsida; order Vitales; family Vitaceae; genus Tetrastigma; species Tetrastigma voinierianum. The sequence continues at coordinate 815,769 of JAEQBH010002205.1, read as the reverse complement.
CCCGCCCGCTGAGGAAGCCTTAAATTTCATCCTTCAGGGGGTCGCTCCGTAAGTCCCCTCAGATTCATGTTTGATTCTAACTTGAGCCTGGTAATCGATCTTGTGTCAGGGCGTGTGGCTACTCATTTGAAGAGCTCACAAATGATTCGAATCTAAGGCTATGTCAAATCCGCCGAGTTTATATATATGTGGCTTCCTTATTTCCGAGTCAAGCAGCCGCGAGACAAAGGTGCAAGAGTATGGCCGAGGAGGCGGTGGAAGCCTCAAGTCTGATTTAACAGGCATACTTTCGGGCTTGCGAGCTTTAAAATGAGGGTAGAGAAGACGAGGCTAGGAAACACAGAAATGATCAAGTCGAACTTCGAGAGGTTCGACGTGGGCCTTAGCCTACAAATGACTTCACTGGAGGCTAGGGACGGCCGCCCCGCCCGGGCCCGAGTCAAGGATTCGCAGACGAGCTGGCGTCCCGAGCGAGCCATGGCCCAGAGGCAGCTCGCGCGTGGCTAAAGATGAGCCGCTACGCGAACAAGACAACTGGCAGCAGGATGGAGCTCGCCGCGAGGTCGCCGGTCGTAAACTCGGGCGGAACGCCCCACCGAGGAGTGCCATGGCCGCGAGGACCTTCTATAAAGCAAGAGACACTCCCGGTCGCCTCGCAGGGACGCAGGTTATAGCGAGGCCGTGGCGTATCGGCATTGTAAATTCAACGGGCTTAGGTGGCCTCGCCTCTTAAGGTCGCTAATGCCCATCCAGTTCCGACTTAACTCTACATCCCTAGCTACGAGGAGGCTGAAGAGTCCTCCTCCGCAGAACTATTTCAGAACCAAATACTCCCCCGCCGGTGGCTCGAACTCCCTCTTCATCCCCGCCGCTCCTACCCCCAAATGTCCAATCTCGCACACATCTTTAGCTGTTTCTTCATTGGCCTGGGGACCCAGACATATGTGAAATTCTCTCTTTAATGAATATCCATTTTTTATTTCATCGCCGCCTACTGTTCTCAAGGCTGCCTCGCATAGAACCTGTACTTCTCCTGACTTCTCGCTCAGATGGCCTCGAATCGAACGCCCGAAATGGTGCGCTTGATCTCTTCAAAATCGCGCTACCGAGGCCCGCGGGCCGAACGCCCGAGCCGAATTGGCTCCTTCGGCTACGGCCTCGAGTCGAAGCGAGCCTTCAAACCCAGTCGCTGAGGCTCCGCTGGCTGAACGCCTAAGTCAACCGCTCATGGGTCGCATGGCTACATGGTTCGAAACGGTGCGGCCGAGCTCTTTAAACCGGAAGTTGCCGAAAGCTCCCCGGCGCCGAGGCCTGGATCAACTGCATGAGCCGAATCGGGACTCGGCTGCATGGCCGTACAGCCCGCAGCTGAGTTGTCGAGCCTTTAAACCGAGCAACCGGGCTCCCGGGCGCCGAGGCCTGAAATGCACCGTCAGCCGAACCCGTACTGGGTTACATGCGGCTGGTACGGCCCGAGCCGGCGGTCGAGCCTCTTTAAACTAAGTCGGGCCCTGGCCCCGAGGCTTGGCCGACCGGCCCGATGAATTGGACTCTCTGGGCTGCATGGTTGTGGGCCGGCCTCGAGCCGGTAGCGTCGAGCCTTGAATCGAGCCGTTAGCTCTCTAGGGCGCCAGGCCTTTCGGGTCAATTTCGCCCAGCCGAATCGGGATTCGGCTTATGGCAGCATGGCTCAGCCGAGTAGCCGAGTTTTGAACCCAGCCATAAGGCCTGCATTGAGGCCTTTCGCTGAATCGCCTGAGCTGGAATCGACTGGGTCGTGACGGCCGCAGCGTGGCCCAGGCCGAGCTGCTGAAGCTCTTAAACTGCCGCGAGGCTTCTGGCTGAATGCTTGAGCCGAACTGCTCTGGCCTATGGATACATGAATTCCTCAGCCGGGTAGTCGAAGCTCCTTTAAATTGAGCGCCGGGCTTTCTCGGCAGCTGGCGGCCTCGTCAGACCGCTCAGCCAACTCCACTTCGGCCGCATGGCCTTACGGCCCCAGCTCAGTGGGGCCAGCCTAAACTCGAGTCATTGGCCCCCGTGAGCCAGGCCTCAAGCCACTCAGCCAACCGACTCTCGGGTCGCGATGGTCGCATGGCCTCGAGCCGGTAGTCGAGCCTAAATCGAGTCATTGGCTCCTCAAGGCCAGGCCTTCCCAGTCAGCGAGCTCATGCAACCGAGCCGATCGCGGGTTTCAGGCGGGCAACGGTGGCCTCGGGGCCGAATTGCTTGAGCCGACCGGCTGAGTTGGCGCGGCATGAGTCGAGTAGCTGAGCCTAAACCGTACCGGGCCGGGCTCTGGCGCCGGCGCCAAAGCAAATTACCGAGCCAATCACTCACTTCATGGCCGCACGGGCTCAGCCGGCGGGCCGAGCTTTAAATCAGCCGGGCTCTCGGCGCCGAGGCCTCGGGGCTGAATTGCTTCGAGTTGAATCGACTTCGGCTACATGGTCGCACGGGCTCGAGAAATGAACGGTCGAGCTCTTTAAACCGAGTCGCCGGGCCCCGGCTACCGAGGCCTGGGCCGACCGTTCGAGCCGACCGACTCGGGCCGCACGTGGCCCCGCAGCCGAGTCAAGCCGAGCTTTAACCGAGTCACTGGATTCATACCAGGCCCACGACCGGGTCGAGCCGACCGGACTCGGGCCGACGGTCGCACGGGCCCGGAGCTGGCAATGGAGCTCTTAAACCGAGCCATTGGTGCCCTGGCGCCGAGGCCTCAATAATTGCCTCGAGCCGAATCGACTCGGGGCTATAGCCGCCCCGAGCCGGTGGCAGTCAGCTCTTCAAACCGGGCTCAAGGCGCCAATTCACTTCTACTGAAAGACGCAGTGTCTTAATGTCGGGTTTACGGAGAATCGGAATGATCAAGGCGACTTCTCGTGCTTTCGCCTTCTTATAAATGGCGCCCTTTGCTATGGAGCCCACACCCGATCTCCTCTTTCGGGGGTACTAGAATCGCCTCATAATGAAGCTTCAAGGCTTCGCTCTCGTCTCGCAGGGGATCACTGGGATTTTGCTTCGCCCGATGAACCTCCTGCCTGTGGGAGTTGTGTTTTTCCCTAGTCTCCCCTCTATGGAGTTATATTCCCCCAGCTTGCGCTGTGCGGGAATGTTTCGGGAGAGGGCTGCATAATTCCTTTTTGTACCGCTTTTCTATTTTTCGCCTTCTTCCTTTCTCTTTCTTCTCATTCTCCTTATCTTTCCTTTCTCTTCCCATCTCATTCTCCTTTCCTTTCGCACTCTCTCTTTCTTTCTTTCTCTCTCTCCTTCCTCTTTCTCCTTCTTTTCGCTCTCCTCTTTCCCTTTTCCTTGGCTCCTTCTTTTCCATCTCTTTCTATGTTTCCCCTTTTCCTCCTTTTCCTCCTCCTTTCTCTTCTGAGGTTTAATCGGGAGGGAACTACTCAGATCAAGCTGGTTTCCGAGATGTAAGGAATGACACTTCACCGATTGTAATCACTAGTACCTTTGTATTGTAATAAAGAGATATTTCATTTTGAATCTTGAATTTGTGCATTCTCACGTATGTAACCTTCCTTGTATATTCCCGACTGGTGTATGACGTGTCCGACTGTATAATCACAAATTACGACGCTCGTCATCCGAAAACCGGGAGGGAATACTTTATTTAAGATTACAACCAGAGGCCTACTAATAAAAACGCTTAAGGTGCTCAACATTCCAAGTTTGAGGTAGAATTTTTCCCTCTTCCGTATGGAGTTCATAATTGCCAGGTCTGATTACATGGGTCAATGGAGACAGGCCCCACCGCCTCTGGGCTTCCACTACCGGATTTCTCGATTCGGCAGGAGCTCTTTAAGACTAGGTCACCGTGCTTCTGTAACCCCCGGGTTTGACTTTTTGGTTGTAATACCTGCCGCCTTTCTTGGTAATCTTCCGTGGCGCTTTGAGGATCGCTCACGCTTTTCATCTGTGAGTTCAAATTTTGAAGTGGTGAGCCTCGTCGTTGTGTTCCACGCTTACCAACTCAACTCTTGGTGACTTTAATCCGATCTTGACAAGGGCTATCGCCTCGATACCGAAAGTCGTGGCTAACTGGTTTCCCCTGCTGAAGCCGACTTGCGCGTAGTTCCGTATGCCCATAACACCCTGGGCCAGATTCTACCCGATTTTCCTCGAGATCCTCTAATTTGGTCTTCAACGCTACTTTATGCCCCATGGGCGACCTCCCGCTTGTCCATTGTGATCAAGTGTGTGCCAGTGGACGAGTAATAATTTCATCCCAAGCTTGGCACAAAAATCCCCGACTCTGGCATTACCAAATCGCTTTCCATTATCCGACACTGTGGAGCTCTGTAGATACCAAACCTCGTATATTATGGAACTTCACACAAAAATTGCATCTTCTATTTTGTGATAGTAGCTAGAGGTCCACAGCCCATTTGGTGAAGTAATTCCATCACATAATGATGAATTTGCATTGGCCTTCCCAATGGGCGTAGGTCCCAATATGTCCAAACCCCACTCGCCGGGAAGCGGCTGGGCCTGCAGACTCGACAGCCGTGGGCTCCTGATGGGAGGTGAGTGACTTCTAAGGTGCTCCCTGCAGATCTTGCATTTCCCGACCAGCCTGGCCTGCCTCCGAAAGATTCAGGGCCAATAGTATCCCCTCGCTTTAAAACTCTTCCTCGCTAATGCCCGAGCTCCGATGTGGTTCTCTCGTGATACGCCTTCATGTGCCTCCCCGAGTACGTATCTGGGCCTCTTCTTCAATACACTTAAGGATGGATGCGAAAAAACCTCGCTTGTAAAGTGAGGTCCCCTGCGAACAAGAAACCTCGGGTCGAATCTGCTTCCGAGCTAAATAGCCCCCATTTGGGTCACTCCAGAGCAATCCTCCTATTAAGTAGTCCCAAATGGGGTCCATCCAAATTGCTCGACGTGACAAAGCAGATCTCGACGTCTCGCGTGACCTAAGCAGGGCTCCGTGAGGTGCCTCGATCGCGTTAGTCCCGCTGAGGTCTCTCGGGAGGCCGTGGGCCACTTAAGCAAAGTATCCTGAGTCTCCTCCACTGCTACGTGTCTGACCTGAACCAAAGTGAATTTCTTCAGTAACTCCCGTACCTTTTTGAGGTATAGGATCATTTTTTCTAAATCTTCGGGCCTCGTAGGTGTTCCTATTTGTCTTACTACCAAATTAGGAGTCACCGTGCACTCGTCGGTCAACTTCCATTGAATGGGCGAGGTTGAGATCGGCTATGACGGCCTCATACTTGGCCTCATTGTTGGAGGCTTGGAATCCAAATCTGAGCGCGTACTCAATATCTATTCCTTCTGGGGAGGTCAGGATTAGCCCGGCTCCGCTTCCGGGAGCTGCGCCGCCCGCTTAAGGCAGAGTCTCCATGGAAGGCCGGCCAGTTGTTTCCGGAGTGCTTTCTGCGGGCTATGCTGGGGTGAATTCCATGACGGTCCGTCCAAGACTGCTTTATTACGCCTCGCCTTTTATACCTGATGTCGACCTCGCTTTAACTCTATGGCTCACTTCATCAACCTTCCCGAGGTCTCACGCTTCTGTGTAGCACCCGCCTTACTCCGGGCCATATGCTCGGGACTTCCAACGGTAATGAGCTTGAAAATAAGGGTGGAGCTTCCAGTTAAGTGCTACTAACGTCAGATTAATTTCTCCATCCCTGGGCATTCTCTCATGGCGTCCTCAAAGCCCTCGGCCAATAGTAGACCTGGATGTTGTACTGGGTCTTGTCTCAACGAGGACTCGGCTACCGGGTCGAAATCAAAACCCGCTGGGCACAGAGTAAGTAGTTCCTCGTAGGGCTCACCAAAGCAGAGCTCAAATACATCTTCAACGCTGAGAACGCTTCCTCGCAATTTGTATCCCATTGAAAAGCTTTTTAAAATCAGTTAAGGGTTGGCATTTATCACTACTCGATACGACTCCAGCTAAAGTGGCAATCCTTCCCGCGACATGGACCTCCTTTATGCTTCACGGTAGGCATGTCGAAAGCACCGCTTTATTTTGTCCTGGATTTGCCTTTAATTTCTGGGGTTGTTGACTATGAAGCCTAGGAATTTTCCGGCCGACACTCCGAAGGCGCATTTGGCTGGATTCAACTTCATGTTGTATTCCCTTAGGATCTGGAACGCCTCGGTCAAATGAGCTATGTGGAGGTCGGCTGTGGTTGACTTCACTAACATGTCATCTATATACACCTCCATGGACGTTCCTTTATTCGCTTCTAACATCTTCATAATACAAATTCTCCGATAAGTAGCCTCCCGTAAGGTTCGAGCCCAAAGGGCATCACACGATAGCAAAGAGGTTCGGGTCCTATGACGAAAAGAGGTTTTTTCTCGGGTCATCCGGATCCATAGCCGACCGTTGTAATCGGAGAATGCATCCATATACCGCGGAGTTCATGGTCATCGCGGGCATCTACGATGAGGTCGATTCGCTGCGAAAGGGAAACTCATCTTCGTGGGCATGCTCGCTGACGCCGGGCCGTGTTTCACGCAGAGTCGACTTGCTATTTGCTTTTCGACGAAAGATAACGTCACAACCATTCAGATATTCCCAATTCTCTCCGATTGCCCCGCCCTCGGGAGGAGTTTGGCCGACCCCTCGTTGATCGCTTGCCTTCAGCGCAAAGCTCCTTCTCTCTTTGCTTGACTCCAGCTTGAAGGATGGACTCCACGCTTAGCCTATGAGTGATTATCATGGGTCAATTCCTTCCATATCTTCCGCCCTACGGTCGCCTTGCTCGCCCCAAGAAGTGGGTAAGGAGGCCTCTGAGGTCTTCCGCAAGCTTCGAACCGATGTAGGCGAGGTGTTCAGGATTATCGTCTAATGGTACAGGTTCCAGCTCCTCCGAGGCTCAGCCCGTGTTCACCTCGCCGCCAAGATCTCGCAGCTCAGCCCAAGCATATGTTATCACCGCTTTGCTTCATGGATGCCGAATAACATTCCCTGGCCACGCGCTGGTCTCCTCGAACCATCCCTACTCCGCTTGTGGTAGGGAACTTGATCATCATGTGGTGTTTAGGAATGGCCTTTACGGCGTTTCGTGAGAGGCCCGCCAATATGTTATAAGCGCATTCCAAGTGCCTACTACGAGAAATCTTACCGCCGCTTGTCGTCGACACCTGGGTCCCCAAAGTAAGTACTAATTGGATTGAGCCCAATGGCAGCACCTTCTCCCAAGAGAATCCTCGCAGGTGGGTGTTGACTGGTTCTAGTTTCTCCCTTCTGATGCCCATTTTGTCAAAGGCCGACGCAAAGATGATGTCGACTGAACTCCCATTGTCGACCAGGACCCAATTGATCGTTTTGTTAGCTACCACTGCTCTTATTACCAAAGGATCGTCATGGTGGTGTCGCATCCCCAGTCCGAACTGGAATGTTATGGCCGCGGTCTAGCCTGGGTTGTTTGATAACGCTTGCACTTCCATTATCTCTCCCGACCGATGTCGTGCATGGGCTTTCCTAGCTGAAGTCGACTCACCGCCTCCCGCAAATCCTCCCCTCCCGAGATCACATGGATTTCCTGCTACCGCTGGTGCCGAAGCTGTTGCCTACCGAGGGCGGCGGCGGCCGAGCTGTAGCCCGATTCGAGCTCCTGAGCTTCGTGTGCTATGAAGGGCCTGAGATTCCCACGACCAAATATTCGATTTCTTTCTCGAAGTTGTATAAAATAGTCTCGCGCGATGCCCGTAGTCCCTATGGAATTCATAAGTACCCGGTGTTATATCTTTCGGGCCGGGTCCGACCTTATATGAGACTCGCTCACCTCGTGAACTCGTCAGGTTGGGTGACTCACTAGACTCCGCGAAACCGCGCCGCTCTCTCGAGGGTAAACCGCCGGTGTGAATAATGCTGTCGCGGCCGGCCGAGGTGGACCTAGCGGCCTCTGAGGCCTCCGCAGCTCTTCGAGGACCGCTCACCGTCTTCTGGGGACCTCTCCCGATCTCGTTTGTCTTTGGGCTTCGCCCCGCCGCTTATCGCCTCGCTTTTCTTATGGCTCAAGAGCTTGCTTTTCGACATGGCAGGGCTTCTTCACCACGATGTACTTCTCTGCTTTATGAGTACCCTCTCACCCATGTTTTGTCTGAGAATTCTTTGAGATGGAGAACATCAAATCCTTTGATTGCACCCCTAGCCTGGCGATGAATGCGGTGATAACGAACTTCTCATCTGCATATTCATTTTAGAGACTCCTAAGATTAAACCTGACATAAGACCTCGTAAGCCATGAGCCTGCTTTACTGCTAGTAGATGATAAATTCCTCGCTTCCTCAGAGTGTTTCTGCTCGATGAAGTGGGAGACAAACACAATGGAAAGCTCTCTGAATGAGGTGATTGACGATGGTGGAAGCCTGTTAAACCAGCGTTGGTCGGGCCTTTTGTTGATAGCGAAAGCTCGCACCGCATGCGGTCCCTGATAGCCCATGTAGCTCCATTTGTTCTTAGAAGTAAGCCGAGATGGTCGACTGATCTGGCAATCACCAAACAAGTTTCTATTTGTAGCATTCTCAACTTCTGCTGAGGGGGAAAGTGGGAGCACCCTCCACGGGTGGAACTGGACTCGCCTTGTCGTACTGTATGCCCATAGAGTCGAGCCCTAGCCCTTACAACTTCCTTTATGCGACCAGCCCCCGTTGAGGCCTTGAATCTCCTCGTCCCACGATCGCCTCCTTCTCCTTGCCGACGCGGTCTCGCCTCATCGTTTCCAACATGCCCCGAGTGCCGCCTCGTTGCCCTCTCTCTGTGGGCAGGTGGTCCGCCCCTCGGCTCACTGGATTCCGGGCTTCCTTTTGAAGACCTAGTGGAGTGCCGGATGTGGTCATTCTTCAGAATCCGCCACAAGCATGGGACCTCTCTTGAGTTTGTCACGCTCCCATGATCGCAGATCCGCCCGGTGAGTTGCTCCAATTCTCCTATCGGGGGGCGCCGGGTCATAGGTGAGGTGGAGGCCTCTACCTCGTCCGCGGTCGGAAGTCGCGGGCCACTCACGGCAGGTGGCCTGGAAATGCACCGCCTTACGCCGCCCTGCTTAAGCTCTGCAGATCCTAGGGGGATTACGGTTCTCGCTTTGTGTCTGGTGCTGATACCACTGCCATCGAGAAATCAGCTTTGAGCTGTAAAGGAACTCATTGCTCCTACAGACGCGCCAATCGACGATGCTTTTTTTCAATCGAATCAATGGAGCGTATCGTGGGCTCGCGAACAGACCGGACCCCGCTTCGCCCGGTCAGGGTCCAGAGGCGCTGCTTCTTCTCTCAAAAAGAAGAAAGAAGTATAACATTTTGATGGGCTTCGCCTCGTGGGTCATTCGATGCTCAGTTAGTTCCTCCGACGAGTATGTTATGTACCGCTTGGTGGAGAATGTTTTCAGTACCTTTCTACCACGGGTACCCGATATATATAGTGAATGTTTTCCCAATTAGATGGTGGTAAGGATTCTTTCCTATTGGACGGGATATTCTATGCCTTTATCGACATCGGATTTAATAAGGAATATTGAAGGAGTAATTTATTGAGAATTATCCTTCTTCCTTATTGGTGAGATCTATTGATTTCAGGATAGTCGCTACCGGAATTATCCCGCTTTCATTGCAAAGAGATTTAGCTGACGGCATAAAGATGTGTTAGCCGGAGATTATCCCTACTTCCTTATCGTATATTTTAGTCTAATTTGTAGGGATGGGCCTCCCACCATCCACGCACATTCCTCGGGGCGAGCTAGATCGGGCTTTGCTTTGGGTCACGAGGCTGGTGCTCATTGGCTACCTCTTATTCTCTGCCCACCGCAAGGGCTCTATTTACAAATTTACTTTTCAAACCCTAATTAAATGATTGATGCTGAAAGGTATATTGATTTGTGTTTGAAATGATTTGCTTTAAGTATCGAGACAATCATTGTGGAAACGAATTTGTATAAGAAAATGTAAGGAATGTGACTATTTGCATACAAATGTATATACTAGTTGTAAATTGTATTGAATGACTTAATGCCTCTTAAGAGAATGTTAACCGTTGAATTCAGATAAGGGATAAATTCGCATACTCAATAAGAGCTTCAACAAATGCATTTATCGCGGGTACATCAATCAGTAGCCCAAATGGATACAGATCTGCAGAGTGTACAAATTTAATCAATGAGTATTACATTATATATATATATATATATATATATACCGCCTACAAATTTTTAATATAAGGACTATGCTTCTGATTCATATTCCCGTGCACCGAAAGCATAGGTTAAATTCGATAAGGGTAAAGCCGGGATAATGAGATTGAAAAGTCAGATGATTTAGATTTGAATGATTTATGCTGGCGTGAAATCGTATAACTTGAAATGATCAATGAATTGTAATAACTGAATGTAAATGAAATGAATATATATATATATATATATATATATATATATATATATATATATATATATATATATATATATATATATATATATATATATATATATTGTAATATATTGGTCATTGAAATGTACAAAAACATCGTTTTATAAACATTGCATGTGATTTAATTTAAACTCGAAATGAATAGAGAATTTAGGGAGAGAACCACAAGCATTAAAAAGCTTAGCGTTGTTTCTTACCACTGCCACAGTACCGCAGAGTGTAGTAGTAATCAGCATCATGTAGTCACCATCAATGAGAGTGAGTATAAGTAAATGCTCCAGCCCTAGTATATAATTCATTCATGATATTTTGTAAATCATTTGCATTGAATTCATCGGATGTAAAAGTCTTCAAGTGAGAAGAATATAGTTTTGACTCATTTTGTTTTGATATTCATGAATGGTTTAAAGAGAGGTGAATTCTCAAGAATATCATTTTGTAAATGTATTTTGAAAAGGCATGGAATGTCAATTTGTATAAAATGCGTTATTCAAGAATAGTTATGGGCCCCATTCTCAATTAAGGAATTTACTCCATATTCTTTTATGTCAAAGAAATGTGTTTAGGTCATGATATCATATACCCATGGGCCAATTATGTTTTAAATGAGTTTACACTATTCATATTAGAAATGGGTATATGAAATGTGTTTAAATGAATAGGTCTTAAAAGGTGTATACTTACAATTTCATTAAGTTATATTTCACCCTCTCATGGGACAATCCTTTCAGTAATGTATCAATAACTATGGATGGTGCTTAGACGAGGCTTTTGATTGTGAAGAAGGCCGATATGGCCTTGATAAATCTTTGTAAAAAGTATTTTAGGCTAAAAGAATTGTAATTAAATTCTCTCGACTATTGCCAATAGTCTGGGTATGTAATTATGGTAAGGGGGTTGTGGATCAAATCTTGCTGCATCAGAAGGAGTATTATTATCATATTTTAGATTTAAATATGAAATTAATGGTCTGGTTAGGGACATATCGAGGTGGTGCCGAAAATTCTAAGGTTCATTAGCAGTTGGTACCTGCCTCTGGGCATCAAGACTTAGGTGCAAATGACATAAGGTAAATTCCACAGTCGACTGGGCTAGGTCACTGGAACTCTTAGGTTTTGGGCGCCATAGGCTAGGCTTCAACCTGCACTGTGTACAAAATTGCGTGGGTTTTAAGAATTATGTAGCCTCCGCCTCTTCTTTTAAGCCTCCAACTTTAAATGGCTATATTTTTATTGTCCGAACTCGAATTCTCACGTTCTTGGACTCTATGGAAAGCTCATTGAGTCTAGAATCTGACCATATGCTGGTTGATGGAATTTGGTACTCACATCGTCATTGAAAAATTTGATTTGCACCAAGTGTTCTATTGTATTGACAAGTGATGTGAAAATGACCCCACATACTGTCCAGATTTTGGGACTGATTTTCGGTTGAGGAAAATGGGGAAATTGGACTAGTGTCCTTCATGGAAATTGTATCTGTATCTGAGAACTTGATCTTAGGATTTTGAATCACCCAAATTGGACGTCTAGAACTCGAGTTATTGTCCATTTTCGGGGATTTCCACAAGATGTCCTGTTTTGACCCCATACAATGTCCAGATTTGGGGATTGATTTCCAATTGGAAAAAAGAGGGAATTTGGACTAGTTTTCTCATGGAAATTATAACTACATATGTAAACTTGATGTAGGCTTTTGAATCACCCAAATTGAACCTGTACAACCTGCCATGGTCCATTTCCCCCGAGTCGTTGTTACACTAGGCTGTTTAATCCATCGTGTCCTCAAATTGGATCGTTAGGGGACTATTTAACCGAAATCTCAAAACTATTCTATGGTTTATTATGGCTTGATTGTGAGGGTGTTTTTGCATAATATGGAATGACACGTTGTATGTTAATGTTGATATATGCGTGCATGATATATTGACATGAATGAAGTATTATATGGACATTATATGCTTATTGATATAATTGTTCATGATGCATAGGTGATATGCATGAGTAGAGTTGTCCATATAGGATTCATCATATATGTGACATGGTATAGACATGCAATGGTTCATCACATTGCATATGCACGGGAAACATTGCATTTCATGGGTGTGACTGCATGATTGAAATAAATCACCACATTAGTGATCAGGGTCGCGCCCCTGGCCCGCCGGGATCTAAGTCTAACAGAAATCATTTATTGCAGCCGAAACTTAAAATCCTAGGCCGGGTAATAGCAAGTAGGGATAGATACCCCCTCGGGTGAAAGACCCAATAGTTGTGGTTAGACATGATCCCTAACGGTGAAAGCTCGTGAAAGTGTTAGAAGGCGTGCGAGCTACAGTTGGACCCCGAAAATTCGCTACCCACAAAAAGACACATGGTTTTGAAAATGAAATGGTCATTCGATATATGACATCCAAAAAGGTTTGGTTTATAAACTGAATCTAATTTTGTTTCAAAATGATCATTTGATGTGATTTATCAATGACAAATTTTATCACACATCGTATCAGATCAGGTGTGGGCAAGCGGGAGCTCTGTAATGACTCTCGAGACAAGGTGCAGAACGCGAGCCCCACCTCATTTCACAAAGGATATGTAGAATTATAACCTAGGATTGCATAATCTTGTTGGAATTGTGGTGTGAAATGTGTTGTGAACATTGCATGTGCACTTAGGTGGGGAGTATTATTTGTAGGAATTATTCTCTACTAGGCGTGGCTCACCCTTTACGACAACCCTTATGGTGTAATATCTACACCCCAAGTGGGATGCGCTTAGACGAGGCCTCTCCGTGATTGGTGCAAGGTCGACATGTGGCCTTGATAAATCCTTTTGTAAAAAGTGCTTCGAACAACTTGTTCTAGCACGTAATTTTGTATAAAAGAATTGTAATTGCACCCTTTCTGACCATTACAATATAGTCGGGTTTGTAATAATGGTAAGAGGGTCGTGATCGGACTCTTATGGACTATATTTAAGTGTATTATTAGCATATTTTTAACTTAAATATGAATGAATGGGTCCCGGTGAAGGGGCATATCGAGGTGGTGTTGAGTGACTCGGTGTCCACGAGTAAATGGTACCGGTTCGGTACCAAGACTTAGGTGTGCAATGACCTAAGGTAGAAATCTGCAGGTTGATTCGCTAATCAACTGACCCTGCTTCAGCGTCACACTCGACTCCGATGGTAAAGAATTTTATGTAGAATCTCCTCGATGTCCTGGTCATGTTAAGCATAATTGAATTATGAGGGTGTGTCATTAAGTATTTCATCACAATGGGTCAAATAGATCCTACTAACAAACTTAAATCCATGGTATCTTGAACAAATAAAGGATCGTGATTTTGTGATTGCCATTCGGGGTATAGACTTCAGAGAGGTTTGCAATACCCATTACCATTAGGTTTGTTATAGATAAATTTGGAGAAAGTCAAATAATTTCTTTCCATTTCAGACATTGTTATTAAAGAGATTATGGATATATTTTATGTTTTTTCTTTAGGAAAGAAGAGGGTTTCATCTGAATTTTCTCCTTTTGAGAGGAGCATGTCCTTTAGAGAACTGTTATCTTTCAGGCTTTTATCATTTTGAAGGATAGGAATTTCCTGAATACCTTTTGAGATATTTTTGCCCTTAGACAAGGATACATCTCCCATCCTAGCCGCAGCACGCGAATTGTCAAGCCATCATTTTTTCCTCGAATGGGACGACATATATCCAAGCTTCAATTTTATTGATGATTTTAGTCTCTAAGGAGACTGAGGAAACATCATCCGTCCTCATTATCATTTCTCCTATCTTTCAAAACATTTTTCAGGGAGATTTTGTGAAATATATGGCTTAGACTTTATGTCATTGATATCTTTTTGTAAATTTATTACTTTTTCTTCAATTGAAATAAGAGCATTATAATTTTCTGAGACCATATTCATTCCTTTAGCTATATCGATGGCGATATCACGCAATTCCTTGTTGTTATTCGACATTCATACTCAAAAAGTCTGCAAGAAAATTGTCAATACCTTTTATATGAACTATTTTAAAATTGTAATAACTAAGAAGAGTTTGCCATTTAGACAATCTTCTAGCTTGCACTTCTTTTCTTGTGTTATTTCTTATAAATCTTATAACTTGAGTATTATCAGGTTCTATTATAAAAGGTTTAGGTACAAAAATACTTCCTCAAATTTATTAATCCCTTTTATTATTGTCAAGTAACTCATTTTCATTAATATCATAATTTATCTGATTATTATTAAAAGTTCCACTTGTATAACGACATATTTCTCCTAAATCAGTCTTTAAAATTGATGCCCAATACTTATCTAAAGCATGTGTTTGTAATATTAAATTGTCATTTTCATTTGGCAATCTTAATTCTGGTATATCTGAACATATATTTTTTAATCTCTTAACTATCATGGTATGTTTTTCACTCTATCTTGTTTGGTTTTTTTTTGTTAACAACTTTTGTAATTCCTGTCTTTCTTTTATGCCTTTAAAGTAAAATAAGAGGAGTAAATTTTAAAACATCCCAAAATTTATGTATCATTTCTTTAGTTCTCAATTCATTAGGGAAATCTTTTTATTTTTTGGCCATATGGACTCGAAATTTTGGCGCGCCTTGGGACAGATATCATTCCTGTAAATTATATTTCTCTTTCGATCTCAACCTTTCTTTCTCACAGAAAAGAATCATACCATGCTCCTTTTTTATATAGTGTTATGAAAGCATTAAAATGTTTTTCATGATCTTTTCATTATTATCAAAGGGCATTAGCATATCATCATTTATAATATTATAAAAGCTGAATAATCAGAGAATATTTTATCCATTTTTGTTTGCAAAATTTGAGGAGCATTTTTTAATCCAAAAGGCATTACCATCCATTCATAATGACCTCTAGGTGTACCTAAAAGTTTAAGCCAGGTATACCGTCATTATCCATTTTATTTGCCAAAACTATGATTTACAATCAAATCTCTATCAGAAAAGTTTATTAATATTTCTTTATATTCGGGATATAAACTGGCTAAATTTAGTATTCTTATTCACTCTTTATAATTCTATCACAATTTTTGCTTTTCCTCTTTTATCCTTCACTATGTTTTCTTACCATGAAAGCAAAGGCCAAGTGTAGGCTTTTTTTTCTTTTCTCTTATTAGACTCATTTGTATTAATTCATTAATTTGTTTTTAAAGTCTTTATATCTTCTTGTGGAATATATCATTGGTCCGACTCTACACCTTATCGGGATCTATATCATTTCTAATTTACAAGATTTTTGTCTTTTTCCAATATTTTAAAGGGTTATTACTAAAATTTTCTTTCAATTTTTCACGTGTCATGGACTGTTGCTTTATAAGTAATAGATGTATTTATTTTATCTGTTCTCCATTTTCTAGCTTTTTTTTATCATAATTTATCCTAAAAGGTTTTAATATTCTAGGTACTCTTATCCAGTGGTTGCAAGGTGTTTTGGGGCCATTACAGTATAAATTGTTTGTTGATATATTGAGAATTGTTATAGCAGAAAGTCATTTCCTAATATAATATCACATTCTATATCACATATTGATTTTATTATTTTATTGCATCATTATTTCCACACTTTCTTTTGTTTTAAATTCTTTTATTCAAGTAGCTACACCTTTATAGATTTTAGTATCTTTCCATTCTTTTAATAAAAAGCTTTTAAATATTGTTATTTCCGATCTTGTATCTACTAATCCACATGCATATAACTTAGCTTTTTAAATATTTAATATTGTAAGTGAATACCATATAATAGGGAATAATTTCTTTTCATTTTGTTCTTTCTTAGGAAAATACATATGTCTTCAATATATATTTCTATTCCTTCTTTTGTAATATTATATTTATCTAGTCTATCTAGGAAACTATTTCCAAAGAGAATATCATAGTGTCCATTTCCTTGCATTTTGTTATCTTTATATCAATCTACCAAAAAGGTTATTCCTTGTAATCTTATGGGTATTTCTACCTTAAATTACATTATAATGTTTGGCCATCATAAATTTTAAAAACATATGGGCTTGTTATATTTCCTATCATTTCACATTTATCCGTTTCAGATATGGTCAGTAATCGTACACGTATCTATTAAAATTCTTGTTTCTTCAACTTCTTTCTCCATCAGACACTTCCCTTTATCAGCAGCAAATATACATCTTCTCTTATTCTTTGGAAATTACTCCTTGTATTATTTCGACATTATTTCCTACCAAGGAATTTCTAAATATGGGTAAATCAATTCTTGTATACACCTTCTTCAGAATATCATCTTCACGATTCCCAAACTGGGGTCATTATTATTGATTTCGGCTACTGATTGTCTCACGTGATTAGAGAATTCCCGCCAGGAAGAATTCTCCGTCACATGTGAAATCCCTCGTCAGGCGCTACGCCTGCTCCTCAGCTGCAGCGCCCGCCTGGTCTATCACATGGGCAAGGCCCTGTCGTGTCAACTTAGTCGTGACCCGGCTATGCCATGTCGTGACACAACCTCCATGTTAAGACCTAAACTCAGTCGTGACTTAGAATATCAGGTCGCGACATGGGAACCTCTGTCACTGTCTAAGTTTGTCACGACAGAGAATTCTCTGTCACGATAAAATTCCCCTGTCGCACTCGCGCTTTTGTCGTGAGCGCATCCTGGGCCGCGTGCGCATGTTCACACGTCCGCGCCCGACTCACACGGGCAGAGCACCTTGTCGGCCATCTCTCGCCAGCGACCTAAAAATCCTCTTTCGCGACAAGATTTCTCCCTATCTTGGCCAACTCTATCGTGACATAAAATTGCTCTGACGCAACATAATTTCTCTCCATTTGGCCTCACTTTGTCGTGACATAAAATATTCGATTACATTGCAAATCTTCCCTTTGCCTCAAGCAACTACGTCGCAACCTAATTTTCCTGTCGCAACACAAAATCCCTTAACCTTGGCAACACTCTATCGTGACATAAAATATTCTATCATGACATAAAGCCTCTCCAACATTGCTCACTCTATTACGACATAAAAACATTCCGTCCCGACAGAAAACTCCTGGCCTAGCCAACTCTGTCACGACACAAAATGTTGTGTCGTGACAAAAGGCCCTTTGGTCTTGGCCACATTTTGTCTCAACATAGAATACCCTGTTGCGACATAACTGCGGAAACTCGCGTGACACTACAACTTATCGCGCACAAAATCTATCGGGCCTCACTAAAGCCCCGTCACAACCCCGACCTTTGCCTCGCCGTCCCTACGAGACAGTGGAACCTATATCGCGACATTGTCAAGACAGAAAACAAAACACTATTGCAATACCGTGGAGACCCTTGTCGCGACAGAAAAATAGGAGAAAATCAACTCACACGCATCAGAAAACCCCGCCGCGCGACTCCGTAAAGAATCGGGTCATACCGGGAACCATGTCGCGACACTTAACCGTATTTCGATCATGACACGTAAAACCTTTGTCGCGGACTCCAACTTGCTAACGACAAGAGTTTTGGACCTTTTCTCGCACCCAACTCTTTTTTTTTTTTTTTCCTAAACACCCTAAATTCGTTATACAATAACCTTTTTATTACAAAGGCAACATGAAACTTGGAAATAACCTTGTCAAACTATATTAATCATACAAAATGAGTTTGATTACAACTCTTTTCTCATTACATATACAAACTGGTTTGCGAAAAATTAATGAACCGAATGAATGTCCGCACTTTACAAAATACATGAATAAGCCATAATCCGTCCTTTTCACAACTAATCCCTGTACCTCCGCACTAAAACATTTTCTCACGACTCCGGTGAGTAATGCCCAAGAGAAGAATTTCCTACAAGGCTACTCCCATCTATGCACATGTAATGAAAACACACACACATTCAAGTATTGAGTACACATTCCATCGAATGTCTACATGCTATGCTCCATACCTTAGTCTCGCCTGCCACTCCCTCACACATGTGCATTTTCCATATATGAAAAACTGCTTTCAAACAAGATTTATGTTTGAAAATCACTTCCATTGCCTCCGATAGACTACACAACCCTCCGATATAGTTTATTGGACTTACTTCGGAGAAATTTTTCTGAGCTGATAACTATATGATATAATTTATTTGGCCTTCGATAAAATTTGTTTGACAACCATATAAATTTATTGACATTCTTCGATAAAATTTGTCTAAAACCATGTCATGCACTCACACTCGCTTTCACGCGATGTCCTTAGCATATGAAACGAAATTTACCAGTTAATTCATGTTACATGCATGATGAGTACTACATGCAACATTAATAAATCATGGATAATTATATTTTCTACATATAATTCACATCCATCAGGTATCTCACGTCAATACATCATATAAGCATAGATTAACTTGATTTTTACACAACCAACATGTTATTCATTTTTTTGAAATAACACATAAAAACATAACACACAATCGAAATTAGCTCAGATCGTCTCGAGAACAATCCCAAAATTCCAAGTGTTCAATCCTGGGGCACTTTGACTTTAACGAAGACGGCCACTCATAGCCTAAAGAGGACCTATGCCATTAAATGGCTCTTAGACCAAGAATAACCAAAGTATGAGAGAAACCCTTACCTCTCGGAGTTTGGTGAAAACCCCAAATTCTTGTACCTACGCGAAGCTCTCGCCCTATGAATCTCATTATCTGAATAAAACCGGGCTGCTTGACTTCCAGAATCTTAGAGATAGCAGAGCTTCTTACTCATCTTTTCTTCTTCTTTCTTTCTTTTTCTTTCTTTTTATGTCCCTCATTTTCCTTCTCTCCCACCTGACCAGAAAAACCTAACTTGATTCAAGTGGGAAATTTTCTCCCACCTTCTCCTTGCTTGCCCCATGTCCCTTTCTCATTTGTTTTATTTTCTCTCACCTTATCCCTTTATCCAAAGACTTGGATTTCGTTTCTCTAGGGGTGTGACACATGGCCTCCGTGGGTCACCCCTTAGACTTTCCTTTTTTTTTTGACTTATCTCTCCACATAACACATGTCTTAATGTGAGCCATGGATCTTTTCCTTTTTACTATTCATGTGCCATATGTCACATGGACACATGCATTAAGTGGCAATTTCCACACCATATGGCTCTTATGCCATGTGCACCCCTCACAAGTTTCCATGTGGCAACTACTTGGTCATGCTATGTGGCACCACTCCAGGGTCATTCCATACTCGACAATTTAAAACATAAAAATTACTAACTGTTTTAATTTACCTAAATTTAATTAAGTAACTAGATTTTGTAGAGACGATCTCAACTATGAAGTCCATTTCATATCCAAAGATCTAAAAAAAAATTATAGGTTTAACCAGCCTTATTATGACAATTATCGTTTTCTTTTTCGAAAAATTGAATTTTTTCCCTTGGTTTT
This sequence comes from Tetrastigma voinierianum, assembly GCA_016808115.1. Lineage (NCBI taxonomy): Eukaryota > Viridiplantae > Streptophyta > Magnoliopsida > Vitales > Vitaceae > Tetrastigma > Tetrastigma voinierianum. The sequence goes on along the minus strand of JAEQBH010002205.1, from coordinate 795,946 downwards.
ACATTCGCTAAGAATTTCATTCAATTCAATACATCTATTATTATCAATATAATATAAGGTTATGTTATATAAATGTTGGTATATAAAATTCAACATTAACAACAACACACTCTGTCTAACAGAAGATAGAGAGCGACACTCATGCTCACCCACCTCTTGTAACAAATGCCACAACCCACACTTAAATCATTTATTCGATCGCAGAATTTGACACTTGACGACTGGCAGATGACACTGTCCCCATTTGTGTCAACACAATCAACCCACCGCATGAGCACTTGCGGCATATTCTGAGATGAGACGGTGACTCAGACACACTCAAACTTCAAAGGTCGCGAACTGATACCCAAGATCCCAGCAACACTCACCCATAATCCCATTCGAACCCAACTAATTCTCTCTTAAGCATCACCTTCCAAGAAGATGTGATCACCCACCAACCTGTGAGGTCGACGCTGTTCATAGGCGTAGCTCTTCTACTCGGCTTGCCGAAAGATCTCCATCAAACCCCACCTTTTAGGGGTGTCTCTAATCAAATCCGGACCAGTGATGGACCTTTCTCCCACCTCTGTCCAACAAATCGAAGATCGACATGGCCTCCCATACAAAGCCTCATAAAGTGCCATCTGTATACTCGCCTCATAACTGTTGTTGTAGGCGAATTCCACTAAGGGTAAGTGCTCATCCCGGGCCTACTTAAGATCTAGGTTTACATGCTCGTAGCATGTCCTCTAAAACCAGATGGCCCCTCCACCACTCATCTATTTGTGGATGAAAATCGGTGCTCATCATCAACTATGTCCCCATGGCCTTATGGAAACTCTTCCAAAAGTGTGCCGTAAACCTGGGATCTCTATCCGATATTATGGACACTGGCACTCCATGTAGTAGAACAATATCTCAAATATACAACCGGCATAATTCCTCCAGTGTGAAGGTCATCCGCATTGCTAGAAAATGCACCGACTTAGTGAGTAAGTCCACTATCACCCACACCACATTATGCCTTCACGGTGTTCGTGGCAAGTGGGTCACAAAGTCCATCGTGATATGCTCCCACTTCCACGTTGCTATCTCCAATGGCTGGAGTAGCCCCATTGGCTTCTTGTGCTCAGCCTTTATCTGCTAGCATGTGAGACATCATCGTACAAATTCCCCAACGTGTCTCTTTATCCCGCTCCAATAATATTGACAACGAAGATCACGGTACATCTTCGTGCCACCTGGATGCACAACAAATTGAGAGTAATGGAACTCCCTGAGGATCTCCTATCTAAGATCTGTCAACTGGGGAACCACAACCCGTCCCCTATACCGAAGACTACCATTCAGGTGGAATGGCCAAGCCTCGCCACAATTCGTGACCTAATCAGATTCCGATCCCATGATGGACACTATCTCTAATGTGTCCCACCTGACTCAATCACTCTCTTAGTAGGGAAGGCATAGCCACTAAACTCCCCAACATACCCTGATCCTGATCACTATGCTATAATCTAAACTGTCCCACAATCTCGAGTATCTGCCACTCCCGAGAAGCTACACTAGCTAGTACTCCTCGTGACTTCCAATTGAGTGCATCAGCCACCACATTTTCCTTATCAGGATGGTAATGCAAAGTGAAGTCATAATCCTTTAGAAACACCATCCACCTGCGTTGCCTCATGTTGAGGTCCCGTTGTGTGAAAATATACTTCAGATTCTTGTGGTCTGAAAATACTTCAAACTGCTCACCATACAAATAGTGACGCCATATCTTTAAGGCAAAGACAATGGCCGCTAACTCCATGTCATGTGTGGGGTAATTCCGCTCATGATTCTTTAACTATTGAGGAACCATAATCTTACTACCCTCCTCAAGTTGCATCAAAACGTATCCCAACTCCGTAGATTTCGAGTGCAATCACATTACACCTGTGTACCTCTCGTCCCTCGCTCGAGACTATCGCACAGGAGTCGGCAAGCCTCCTTTCACCTAGAATGCTTTCTCAATAATGTGTCATTCCACTAAACTCGAATTCCTTCCGGCAAATTCACATAGGTGCCGCTTAGCTGAGAAATCCTCAATGAACCTCCCATAGCAATTGTGAACTTAAGAAACTACACATATCTCTAACATCGACTCGCCTCTCCTGTCCTTAACAACCTCAATCTTCTAGTCTATCGACACACCGGGGTCGACATGATCGCGGTCCTAAGAATTTCACCTTAGTAAGCCAAACTCACATTTGCTAAACTTGGCATACAACTGATGGTCTTTCAAAATCTGTAGAATGACCCTCAAATGATCCTCATGCTCCTCCTTAGACTTGGAGTAGATCAAGATGCTCTCAACGAAGATCACAACAAATTGATCTAAATAGGGTTGTAATACCCTATGCATGAGATCAATGAATGCTGTTGGTGCATTCGTCAGTCCAAAAGGCATCACTATGAACTCAAAATGCCTGTACCACGTCCTAAATGCTATCTTAGGGATATCTGCCCCCTAACTCTCAACTAATGATAACCAGTATGAAGGTCTATCCTAGAGTAGACTCGTGCCCCTTTCAACTAATCAAACAAATCGTCAATCCTCGGTAATGGATACCGATTCTTGGTCGTAACCTTGTTCAATTGTCGATAGTCAATGCATAGTTGAAGAGTCTTGTCCTTCTTCTTAGCAAACAAAATCGGAGCTCCCCGTGGTGAAGTGCTCGGTCTAATGAAACCCTTGTCCAACAATTCCCGTATCTGGACCTTGAGTTCTTGCAACTCAACCGACGCCATCATATGCGGAGTCATAGAAATGGGCGACGTACTAGGGTGTAACTCAACATGTGGGTCTACATCCCTCTACGGAGGTCCCATAGCTCATCCCGAAAAACATCCTTGTATACTCACAAACTACCCGAGTGCGCATCCACACCTGCTCACTGTCCTCAGGTTAGGGCTTGCTAGCCAACCCATCAACTGCCCATGTCATCTGGAGTCATACATGGTATGGGGTAAATCATCGTGCTTGTCCCCTTGAAACGTAACATGAATACCGTCTTGTGTGTAGGTGGTAACTCTCCTACGTTCACAATCAATGATGACTCGGTGTGCCGTCAACCAGTCCATCCCAAGAATGACATCAAACTCTGACATGTCCATGACCCTCAGGTCCATAGTGAGTAGAATCCTAGAGATCTCTAACTCGCAACCCTGACATATTAGATCCCCAGTCACCCTAGTTCCTAGGGGAGAGCTTACATACAACATCTTTTCCAATGTCTCAACCTCTAAGCCCAATTCTCTCACACATGATGCAGTAATAAATGAATGCGATGCACCAGAATCAAACAGTATCCTTACCCATAGGCAAGATAGAAGAAACATACCCTGTATAACTGATTGATCTACTAGCTCAGTCAGTGGTACAATTGTGTAGATACGCCCCTAGGTCCCCGAAGTCCAGGCTTGTGATCCATGTCCTCGACCTCGACCCATACTTCCGTCTCGTCACTGCGGATGGTAGCGCCAGGTCGCACTCGAGGATGATACCGTTCATTTAGCCCATACTGGGGTGAGAAGGAACATACTGCATCCTTGCATGTCCTACTAATGATTGGGACTGAGGCATCCTGTAGCCTTGGGATCCCTGCCTCTATGGGCAATCTCGTCTCACATGTCCGGGCAGATGGAAGTGGAAACATGTCATCGGTCCTAACTGGCTAGGAGCCTTGATATAGCCTTGGCCCTAATAGCCGTGACCCTGTCCTTGAAACCCTTGTGAACTAGAAGCCTTCATCTTATTTCCCGAACTAGAAATAGGCTTACCCTCCTTCCCTCTCATTACTAGCAATCAGATTCTCGGATGCTCGCGCATTTATCTTTCTCTATGGTCATAGTCGTCCTGACCATAGAGTCCATGTCTTGTAGGAGAAATCCTACAATCTTGCCCCGGATGGACAACTTTATGCCATCCTTAAACTTCCTCACCTTGGCCATATCCGTACTACAATCGTCACTAGAAAACGAAGCAACTCGTGAACTTAGCCACGTATTCCATCACTTTCATTGTTCCTTGGTTTAGCTCTAGGAACTCCCGGGCCTTTGCATGTCTAGTATTTGTCAAAAAATATTTGCTCATGAAGAGCTCATGAAACTATGCCCAAGTCATTGCCTCTAAGTCCCCCCGAGGCCTTGACCTAATCCCACCATACTTAGGATTCACCCTCTAGATAGAATGCTACTAGTCTAATCTTTATTGCATCGAAGGTGATTTCCATAGCCTTCAATATCTTCTCAATCTTTCGGAACCAATGGTCAGCCACCATTGGATCCCCTCTTCCCGTGAATGTCGGAGGATGATGTGCCTTAAACCTCTTGAGGTTATTTGGCCCTCCCTGACCCCTAGTTGCACTAGCCTGTGCAATACTGGTAAACGCAGCGCCCATAACCTCCATAAAGGCCTGCTGGTAAAAAACGGGTGATGGTTGGCTATCGCCCCGTGGACTACCTGTACGTCCTCGTCCTTGACTTGTCATTAACATATGTAAAATGGCAATAGGGTTATCAAATTTCCATCTTAGTTTAACTAGTAGTGCACATGCCAACCACTAATAAACTTATCATCATGAACTACACCGTTCATCCCTTTTTCCTTAGTGGAGCAAAATGCCAAACACTAATAAAATTTAATTCAATTCCCGTACTATCATGTTCAATTTGTTTTTTTGAACCCCTAAGGTTATGTTTTCTAACCCTAGTGTCCCATATACAATCAACCATGTATAATGTTCACACAAATCATCACACATGTCACACATATTAATTTATCAAAAATGCACACGAATGCATATTAATCTAAACCCGCGCCCATCGAGTCCTAGGTATTCAGATACCTAGCCTATACCAAGTCGCGAAGCCGGTACTCCATGTGATGCATGTCTATCGTGCCTCTGTGCATTCAGGATACCTATACCGATACCGTCGTGAAGTCGGGTATTAGATGTGATGTACGTCCATCAAGCCCAGGCATTTGTATACCCATGCTCTCAAACTAAGCCGCGGACGCCCTAAACTGTGGGTCATTTTTTTTCTTGGCTATCGAATAGTCCGTCACAGAGAGAATCTCCGCTACATAGAATTCCTCTTCACGCATTAGCTCGCTCTCAGACGCCAGTTTACCGGTGGCGTGTCTGCCCGGTCTCGTCGTGACCCGCAAGGCCCCATCCGCTAACTCGCCGTGGACTGTGGCTGCACATGTCACATGACCTCCATGTCAAGACCCAAACTTAGTTGCGACCTAGAATATCAGGTCACGACATGGGAACCTCCGTCACTATACAAGTTTTTTCAATGACAGAGAATTCTATCGATACGCACTCTCGTTGCTCTTCCGTCACAGTCCATCCCGGGCCGAGAACGCATGCCCGTCATGCGCGCCCCGCCGTCGTAGAGCACCTTCGTGTCCGCACCGCCGCGACCTTAAAATCCTCTGTCGCGACCTAAAAATCCTCTGTCGCGATAGAATTTCTCCCTACCTTGGCCAACTCTATCGCAACATATGCTCTGTCGTGACATAATTTCTCTCCATTTAGCCACACTCTGTCATGACAGAAATCTTCCCTGCTTGGCCAACCATGTCGCAACCTAATTTTCCTATCGCAACACAAAATCTCTTAACCTTGGCAACACTCTGTCGCAACATAAAAATATTGCGTCGCAAGATAAAGCCTTCCAACATCGCTCTTCACTAGCTGGTGACATAAAATATTCTATCGCAACAAAAACTCCCGGTCCGCTTGAACTGCCACGACACAAAAATTTTGTGTCAACAAGGCCCTTTTGTCTTGGTCACACTCTGTTGTGACATAGAATACCCCGTCAGTGGACACACAATCTCTGCTGAAACCCATCGTGGATAATACAAATTGGCCAGTGGACACAATCTCTCGTCACAAGCTCCTATCGTAACCTTAACCTCTTGCTCGCCGCCTTCACAGAACAGAAACCCTCTCGTCATGACATTGTCACGGCGTAAAACAGTAACACCGTCGCAACACTGTGGAGACCCTTGTTGCGATAGAAAAACAGGAGAAAAACAACTTTTTCGCGACTAGGAAACCCTTGTCGCTACCTAGCAACCAATTGCAGCCTGGGAACCATGTTGCGACACAGAGCAACATGTCAATTCACAGAACCAAAAGCTTTGTCGTGACAGAGAAAACCTCTATCGCGACCCAAACCTGTCAACGGGCAGTAGCCTTTCTGGGCCTTTTTCTGTACCTCCAACTCATTTTTTTTTCTAAACTCCATACAATAACCTTTTTATTACAAAGGTAACATGAAACCTGGAAATAACCATGCCAAACTGTATTTATCATACAAAATGAGTTTGATTACAACTCTTTTTTTATTACATGTACAAAAACTGGGTTTTCTGCCCAAAATTTAACAGAAATTTGATAAATGTCCAGAATTTTACAAAATACATGAATAAGCCATAATCTGGCCCTTTTTCACAACTAAGATCTTGGATGTGTTTCATCCCCATTGCACTTCCGCACTGGGAAAATATTTTCCCACAGATGGGTGAGTAATGCCCAGTAGAGAACTCTCCTACAAGGGCTACTCCTCACTTAAGTGCACATGCAATGGTAAACACACACACATTCAAGTACAAGTATGCACATTCCTACTCGAATGTCTACATGCCATGACCCATGTCTCGAGTCCTCGTCGACTCCCTCACACATGCATTTTCCATGTATGAAAAACTATTTTCAAAACAAAATATTTTTGTTTTTGAAAACTCATTGGTCAATCTTCAATATAATTTATTGGACAACCCTCCAATATAGTTTATTGGACATACTCCGATAAAATTTGTTGGACAACCCTTTGATATAATTTATTGGACATTCTCCGATAAAATTTGTTAGACAACCCTCCGATAAAATTTGTTCAAAAACCATGTCATGCACTCACACCTGTTTCACGCAATGTCCCCGTGCATATGAAATTAGGAATGCCAATTCATGCCAATTCATGTTACATACATGATGAGTACTACATGCAACATTAATAAATCATGGATAATTATATTTTCTACATATAATTCACATCAATTAAGTATCTCACGTCAGTACATCATATAAGCAAATATTAACATGATTTTCACACAACCAACATGTTATTCATTTTTTTTGCAATAACGCATAAAAACATAACACACAGTCCGAAAATCAGTCTCGGACTGCCCGAGAACAATCCCAAAAATTTCATTGTTCAGTCCCAAAATTTTTGGACTGATCAGCACGGCCACTCATGGCCCAAAGAAGACCCATGCCATTAAATGACTCTTAGACCAAGAATAACCAAAGTATGAGAGAAACCCCTACCTTTCGGAGTTTGGTGAAAACCCTAGATTCTTGTACCTATGCCAAGCTCTTGTCGCGTAGATGAACTTTGCCTCTTGCTCTGACGAAAACCGATGGCTCGATCTCCTTAAATCTTAGAGAGAAGGTAGAGCTTCTCACTCATCTTTTATTCTTCTTTTTTCTTTTTTTTTTCTTTTTCTTTCCCTTATTTTTCCTTCTCTCCCACCGAATTGTTCCAACTTGATTCAAGTGGGAAATTTTCTCCCACCTTCTCCTTGCTTGCCACATGTCCCTTCCTCATTTGCTTTATTTTCTCTCACCTTATCCCTTATCCAAATACTTGGATTTCCTTTCTGCAAAGGCCAATAACACGGCCTCCATGATTACTCCTTAGACTTCTTCTCTTTACTATCTCCCACAGAACACATGTCTTAATGCAGGAGCTAGGAATATCTTTTCCTTTACTATTCATGTGCCATGTGGTCTATATGGACACACATGCACAGTGACACTTCTCAATTATTATGGTTATCATGCCATGTGCACTCCTCTACAAGGTGCCATAAGGGGCCTACACGCACATGCTAGGCACCAGTTAAAAACCCAATTTCTAGTACCACAAAATCTGCATCAAAACCCGAATTTTTCTATAGATCCTGATGACGAAACAGACGCACCGCTGAATTGTCCTCGAAATCCAGCTACTCACGCCGATTTTTGTCGACTCCAAGATAGTTCGAATTTGCACGCTTTTTCTCGAGGAAACTAAGGTCACGATACTCGGGCCCATTTGAGTGGGCAATACACAGGTGCTTACGTGGTCGCATCGATCCAAATTAACTTCAGCTCAAGGTGGGGCCCACGCTTGACACATGGCATGACGCCATCAAAGGAAAGTCATGCGGTTGGGTCGAGGATAAGAAATCCTCCCAACCAATCATAAGGTGACAAGCTCGGCAAAGCGAGAGACAAAGGAGAGCTTTTCTCCATTTTGGGAAGAAACACAGGAGGAGATAGAGCAAGATTCAAAAATGTTGGATTTTTTAGTGAGAGAGTGTGCACCCTTCATTCCTACTTAATCGGACTGCTTGATTTTTCTGCCAAGAAGCAAAGTGGTTCTAATAATACATTTACACGCTGCTATTCTATTTCTAGCCAATAACTCCTGAGGTAGGGGTTTTACCCTACTTGCTTTTAAACCTTGTTTAAGTGTTTGTTAATGGCTGAGTTACTTGAGGCCAGGGTTGCTGATCTTGGCCTGAAAACTGAATCGAAATGTGAAAATTTCTAGTAGTTTTCTGATAGGTCCACTTGACTGTTTTGGGCACCCTGGATCATAAATTACACAAATAAATTATGTTTTAGTATGATATCTAATTAGCCATTGGCATCTCAAAAGTGAACCAATGTTGATGAGTACTCACCCGACAGCCCATCGTTATGTTTCAGAATCGTTAAAATTCTTGTTTAGCGACTTTGACCAAAAACGCCCGTGTGTGGTGTGCATGAAATTGTTTGAATTGAATACTTAAAGGTGTGGAAATTATAGTTAATGCATAAGTTTATGTTAATTTAATGTCACAATTATATGAAATATAATTGTGTGTGTAGACATTTGAAATGGAAAATAGCATTATTCAAGTGAGCAAATTTGGTGAGGAGGATCAAATTTTGAATAACATGTGGTGTCATTGCAAATTTGATAATATATGCATATTTGATATATTGGTTGGATTGTGTTGAATGGTATAATGCATTCATATGCACTGGTAAACTAGAAATTAGGTGTGAGGCATGATGGCGAATGAAATAAAACGAATATAATGCAAAAAGGAATTTCATAAGATGATTTTGGTAATGTTTGAGACGTCCAATGTGAATACTGACGAGGACCATGACCTGCTTCTGGAAGTTTCACCATTATTCGCCGAGGGTAGTCCCATCTTTTTACCGTTATTCCGAGAGTGTACTTTTCGAGAACAACAGATTTGTTTTGAAAATGGTGTTTTCATACATGGCTTGTGGTATGTAGGAGCTCCATGAGGGACTCAGACATGGGTTTAAGATGTGGTATCTGCAGGATCACGAATTTACTGAGTGTGTTTACATCGATCATTGCATATGCACTTAGGTGAGGAAAAATCATTAGGTGATCTACCATCAAGCATTGCTCACCCTGCTTTAGGAATATTATTTTGTAATAGGCTCGAGAAGACAACTCCATTCAGATAGTCGATTTCAAGAAAGCTCAAGCGGCTTTGATGGTTTTCGGTATAACATGTATTAGAATTAAAATTTTAATATATGTTTGAAGCAAGAGGATGTAGTAATCTTGAACCATGTAATATAATTGGTTGAATGTATTTGGATGAGTATTGGCTTAGGCCCAAGAGGCTATTTGCATCAGGTATGGTCTAATACGAGACATATAGATTTTCTCGGGTCACGGCAGTCAACTTGACCTCCTGTGGTTTCAAGGCCACACATGCTATGTGACACCACTTCTGTCACCCACACCCCACACCTCAAAAACGTAAATTCACCAAGTTAATTCGGATAAAATTTGACCGTAATGATTTGGCAAGACGATCTAACAAGTAAGTCCTGCCGCCATTCGAGACCTAGAAAATTCAAGGTTTTCAACTCAGATCATTACGATAATTAATGCTTTATTTTTCGAAAAATTGAAATTTTCCCGGGTTTTACATTCAAGAATTAAAATGTAATTTGTTGAAATTTCTATTATATTTAACTTTTGAGGTTCTATTATCTTTGTAATTTCTCTATATTCATCACCAATTTCTATAAATGGCTTATCTTGGTTAATCCTTCCATAGTTTGAGTTTGATAGTGTGTACAAAGCACTATATTACATTGTCATTACATTATTACCTTCTTTCATAAAATCATTTGTTAAGAATTTGAAATATAAACTTAGACTATTATAAAAAAAATTATCTCCTAAATTAATATTATATTTTGGGTAACATGTGAACATTATCAGATAGCAAGTTTTGAAACTCTCAGTGGCTTTATGTCTCAGATTTAGTCTTTTTATCATGAAACTTAGAACTTTCGCGCATTTAGATTTCTTATAACAATGATTTTAATACATCTCGTACTTTGCTAAATATACATACTTTATTTTTTCTCTTACTTTTCATTTTTTATTTACTTAATGTTTCATCTATAGTTTCTTTTGTCAATAAATTGCTTATGTTTCCTTTAGCTTTGCTAATTTGTTATATTTTTCTTATCTTTTAAGTATTCAAGTGGATTGTATATTTTCTATGCATATATCTTTTATTTAGGTATCTTAGTAATCCTTCTCCTAGGGCTTTCATGTCAAAATTTAGATTCTGGATTTTCTGTAATTTTCTATTATCAAAATTGTTTTTCAATCTATATCCTTCTTGATCTTCCTTAGCACTAATAACTTCAAATTCAGAAATATCATCTTCTTCAATTATCTCTTTACTCATTATGTATCGCTTCGAGGAACTATTATCATTCTCACTATAAACACTACCATTTCAATTATCAAAACTTAGTATACTTTCTAAATCATCTTTATTTTCTCCCCATATGATAAATGTTCTTCTCTTTTTGACATTCATTATTATAATGTCTTAATTCTCCATTTCCAACATTTACATTTACTTCTTGTCTTTTTGATGTGTTTTGTGTAACATTTCTCCTTTTATAATTGAATCTTTCTTGTAATATTTTTTAAAATGGCTTTTCCATTCTTTCCTAAATCTTTTATATTTTGTAAATTTTTTTCGACTTACTAATTGCTTTCCAAATTTTTCTTTTATACTCTTACACTCTCATTTTCCTGATGTTATCTATCTTATCACAAAATATATTTTCTCCATTTCTTGCACCTTTTATAATATACCTTTGGGTGCATAATTATGCTAATCTTTTCTTTAAAAATTCTATTATGGCTCCTAGACTATCAACATCTTTTGTTCTTATTTTTTCATATTCTTCTTGGAAATAATTACTCCATTTTCTTAGTAACTTTTCATAGTATGTATTTGCTAAGATTGTTATATTCATATTACTATCAAATGCATCATAATACCATTTTCTAAATTCACATGTATATTCATATATGTCTTTCATTTTACAAATTTGTAACAGTGACAACTTATTTCTAGCTTCTCTTATATCTTTTCTTCTTTGCTCTCTACTGTTTGTCATCCATAATTCTCCTAGGAATAAACTTACCATATATGTGACACCCCAAATTCCGGGGGTCCGTTGACAACCTGTCAACCTGCGGAAAATTTGTGGATGTCGAGTAACCTGACACCACTCCATTAAGTCCCCTTTTCCCAGACCTGTGATTTATCAAATCGTAGAGTCTCCTAGACGGAGCTCTACCCAAAATACAACATGTGCAATTTCATGGCAACCCGTCCTGGCTATACAAACGACCACACCGGTCCACATACGAGTAAAATGGCCATAGGGCTCCATTTACTCATATAAATACAATCTATATCACCGAAGCCACCAAGAGATATTACATCACTCTTAATACAAAACATTATATTAAAACTAACATGATTAAACATGGATAAAGGCCACAATTCTAGCTTCGCTTCATAGTAAGTTGGCCTCATGAGCACCCATTCGCCCGCATACGCCCGCACTGTGCTGGGTCCCACGACGGGGTGAGCTTAACGCCCCAAGAGAGATAAGTCCCAAGGGCTATTCACCACCTAATGCACATGAATGGTCAAACAAACTAAGTACACACACTCAACCTGTGTGATACGAATCCTAGCACGTATCCTACTCTTGTCATGAATGAGACGTGACTCATCATGCCCCATGTATCAAGTCCTCACCGACTTCAAACATGCATTTTTCCATGAATGAAATCCATTTTCAAACAAAGGTATTTGTGTTTACCCGTGGACAACCCTTCTCGATATAAATAAATGGACATACTCCGATAATATATTTGCGGGACAACCCTCCGATGTATATCAATCGGGCATACCAAACGATTGACATTTTGGCGACAACCCTCCGATGTACATCAATTAGGCATACTCTGATGATTGACATTATATGGACAACCCTCCAATGTATATCAATTGGGCATACTGAGCAACAATATTGTTGGTCAACCCTTCAAACACCTTCAAGAAACCACCTCATGCACTCAATTTATCGCTCTGGGGAGTCTCACATGAAATGTAATGAGCCATTTATTTCTCTTAACTCAGTAAACACTATGCAAACCATGGATCTCCATTGGACTTCGTCCAAAGTACGAGTCCACAACCCATTCACCAAGGATGGTGGTGAATGATAAACGACTACACTCACACCACACCATGCAATGTCCTCAAGACCAAGCAAGTAATGCAATTGACATTGCACTCTAAGTCATGCCCAATGTATAAAGACTCTACATGGACACCCTATGACCGTACACTCCACTATGTACCATGGACACTCATGTCTAATGCACATAAAGTCCATAAGCATTCATTAAACGTTAATACATGCACCATACTAACATTTATCACATTCAAGCCAACACATCAAACAAGCATGCATCAACATCATTCCGACTATCACTACTTAGACAAGTACGTCATACTCAAATCCCTAGGCTACATCATGGCCCATAATGCCCAATAAACTAACCTACAACATGCCATGCAATAGCCATGTCCACACGAAAACACATCACAAACCCAATATGTTAGAGCACACATATTGACATCCAAGCATGACACCTCTTAACCAAGAAATGTCATTTCAATCAATCACACAAACATGTTAAATATTTTATCAAGTCACTACCTAGCAAGTAATGACACACCTTATTTCCTAGGCTAATTCAAGGCATTACTCGCGGAACCTAAGATAGTTTCAACCCGCCATGTAATGGCCACTTCAGCACACAACCTCACATCCACACAACCAACAATTAGCACACTTGTTGTAACAATAAATTTTTCAATAGGTATGTGAGCACCAATTTCCATTGAAAAGAATATGGTCAGATTCTAGACTCCATGAGCTTTCCGTATAGTCTAAGAACACCCCAAACGGAGCTCGGATGAGAAAGTTATGGCCGTCCGAAGTTGGAGGCCTCGTATGAATAGTGACTGACGCATGGAACCAGTAGGGGCCTATTGTTTATTGTCATTTTCCGACCAAATATGAGCTCAAATTTTATCAAACTATATATGGATGGATTCTAGACTCAAAGGGCTTTCCATAGAGTCAAAGAACACCCAAAACGTAGCTCGGACGAGAAAATTATGGTCGTCCGAAGTAGGAGGCCTTGCACAAACAGTGCAGCTGGGCAGCTACGTGAAACCCACGTTCCCGGGGCTTCTTTAAAGCTCCCATACATGCTATTTTTCCTACCCAAACTCATCCCAGAAACAACCCTTTCACCTAACAACAAACCCGTCCCAATTGGGACCACAAATCGGCCATAAACATGGCACAAAACTCATCCCGAACTCAACCCAAAATCAACTTCAAAGCTACCCAAAAAAAACTGACATCATAGCCTAAACCGTAAAATCAGTTTTGTGTCCAAGAACACAAACCAAACAGCCCCTAGGGTGCAAATCCAAGACCAAAACAAAGATTTAGATGAAATATAAACCCCAAGTGTGAAGGTCTCACCCTTGGAGCTAAGACGAAACTTTTGAGTCCTCAAGACCCGCACCCACCTAGCCTTCCCGAACTCCGGGCCGACCGACGAAAATTCCCGATTTCACCAAGTCCACGCGCTGCTCTCGACGAGCAATTCCGACTTTAAGTCTTAGCCCGACGGAAACCGAGCCACCGACCATCGTAAATCTTAGAGAGAGGGTAGAGCTCTTTCACTAGCTTTCCAAACCCAAATCTTCAGTTGAAACTGCAGGTCATTTTACTCCACGGTAGCCCCTCTCACGAGTAGATGAACTTTAAATCTTGGGTCGACGGATTACGACCCACTAGATCTCCATAGATCGTAGAGAGAGCTGGAAAAAGAACTTTCTCCTCTCATTTTCTACGCCCCATCGGCCGCACCGCCTTCAAATGGGGAGGAAAAAAAATGATTTTCTCTTCTCTTTTCCTTTTTAAGTTTAAGTTGAACGTGGAGCCCACTTTGCGCCACGTGTCCACAACTCGGCTCGGGTTCGCGATCCCGACACACAATTTATTTTCGTCTGGCTCAATTCCCATTTTAAATGAACTTAACTCAAGTCATTTCCTAACTCTCGAGATTTTTAAGAAATTCTCGTTCTTGGGTTACGCCAGGATACCTAACTCGTGGCTCATAAAGAATTCTCACTACCTAGGAATTCAGCGAAATTATTTCAGTTATTTGTTTTCGAGGAGATTCGACTAACGAAGGCACTGCTTGGCCATTCGAGCTCTGTGAATTTGTGCTTCGAGTCATTTCAAAGAATTTATTATTTAATTTTATACTTTTAGAAAATTTTAAATTTTCCGGGGTTTTACAATATATCTAATAAAAGTATCTACACCTTCAAATATGCTACTTTCAAAGGCTACAATAGTGTTATTTGTAATTACATTAAAACCAGGGGCTGATAATCCTTCCCAGCATTTTCTAACACATCTGGTTAATGTTCCTATCATTATTTGGGTTTTAGTATTATTATCCCAATTTGTTCCTTGTGTCATGATGTATAATGTCATTGCTTGTGACCATTTATTTAACACTGTTTTAATATCTTTTTGGCAGTCTATATCTAGGTATACACCTGTATTTCCTAATTGTTCAATTTTTGTTTCTCTTGGTTCATATTTAGGTATTTTGTATCGTTTTCCAAATGTATTTGGGTATTCTTCTTTTATTTTACTAGATCCTCCTACATGTCCTATAGGATTTTACATCTTTTGTTTCATTTAAATTCATTCTTTGTATTTCTATCATTATATCTTCTATTTCACTTTCACTTATTTGACTCATTCGTCTATAGTTTTTTCCTCTATTATATGTTTTCCTTCTTTTATTTTTCTTTTCTTGTCTAATTCTAAGTATTGTTCTAATAATTTTTCATCTAGGCTTCCTTTTTCTGTCTTCTCTTTTTATTGTTCTTTTAGGATATTTTCTAAATATTATTTGTTCTACTATTTTTCTAGTTGTTCCTCTAACATATTTTCGGTCTTTCCCTATACTAATAAGAGTATTTTGCTATATTTCTATATTTATCATTTTATTTTCTAATTTGTTTATTTTTTTCTTCGATTTTTTCTAATCTATTATATGTTATTTTTACAGCTTTTAATATTTCTTCTATTAATATTTCCATTTTTCTAGATTCCATGTTATTTGGTTTTTATAACCCTTTCTTTTACAATTTTTTTTCCAATCTTTGTATTGTCCATATTCTTTTATTTTTAATTTATCTTCTGGATATAAATTTCTTATTTCCCTTTCCATTAGGGTTTTAATTATTATTGGATGTTTCTCCATTTCTACAAAGTTTTTTTTTTCTATTACTTTTCCTTTTTTTTTTTTATCTAAATTAACCCTAAAGGGTAAATATTCATTGTAATTTTCTACTATAGCAGGTATTATTATATCTGTAAGTTCTATATATTTTTATAGACCAGCTTTTATAGATAACCATTTTATATATTGTGTTTTTTATTCTTCCCATTTTACTATTAGTAAGGTCTTTACAGAAATTTTGTATTTTTTCTAAATATTTGTCTATTGTTTTTTGTATAAACATTTTTCTTGTTATTTCACTCATTTTTAGTTGTCTTCTATATTTGGACTTCTATCCTATTTAGATTACTATAAAATATTTCATTGAGATCTTCTTCTTGATTATAAGCTACTTGAATATTATTATTTGCTAAATTTAAATATAAAGTTATAACCATCAAGTATATTTTTGGTCTTAAATTTTCTATCTTAGCTTTTATTAATATTTCTTCTTTCATTTCTTGAGGGAGATTTAGTTGTATAATTGTTATTGATTCTTGCAAAGATATTTGAGGCTTAAAGATATATAATGTTTTTAATATCCAATCATTTGTTAAGAATTCTAATTTGTAATAAGTTAAAGATTCTATTAATACAATGTCATTTGGATGATATTCATCATGTTCTTTTAAAAGCTTCATAGTTTTTAAGTGTGACGCCCTAAAACCCAGGGGTCCGTTGATTACCCGCTTTCAACTCCGCTGGACATATGAATGCTCGTTACTCCGACACCAATTACACCTGGGCAGAGTCTCTTTGTAATTCTTAGGCCAGCTACATAAGATTCCGCATATACTGGTCTCTACATCTAATATGATTTTAACATGAGTAAAATGTTGCACTGGCCCATAAACAATACTCATCACAATATACCAACTATATCCAATAGTTTTAAGAGTTAGTAAATTATTTCCTTATACAAACATATATTAAACACTAAGTTCTAATACATGTAAATATCGCCGCCAAAGCCAAAGCCACAATCCGACTTTTCTAATATCGCCTCTAGGACGAGTCATCCCTCGCACGCTCCCGTGACCTGTAACAAAGGTCCCACGACGGGTGAGCTTAATGCTCAAGAGGAGAATCGCCCTGCTGGCTACTTCACCACCTAAGCGCAGCAGTAATGTTCCAATTTAAACACACATTCAAGAAAATGTATGATCCTACTTGAATGTCTACATGACCAACTCGTGATCCCGAAGTCCTTTCACCGACTCCCTCTCTACACTTCCGCTAAGCCTTGTATGAGAATTACGTTTTATTAGTGGACAACCCTCTCATGAATATATATCACTGGGCCGCCTCCGACGATTGGATATATTATTTGTTTGTGGACTACCCTCCGATGAATATCAATTGGGCCGCTCCGACGATTGATATTTTAAATTTGGACTACCCTCCGATAATTAATGTTTTTAGACAACCCTCCGAACCTTTTTCTCTAGACTCATCTCATGCACTCACTCCTATAATCCTAGGGTGTTTCAGTGCATATGGAATGCATGTATGCCAGTTCCAATATAGTCTAATCACATGCAAATATATAAACATGAATATACTCGCATAATTCAAATCACACAATCACGTTATGTAATTTTACAACTCATACATCAAAATTAGCTCACTTGGGCTATCAGATCAAACATGAGCAATTTAATTTAAAATCACTCGACCAAACACATATTTTCACAAAAATATATTTTTGTGTCATTATTTCTAGAACAAAGAAACCCTAGGGTTTACTGGGCCCAACACTAACAAGTCATTGGTTCACTTGGTGAACTACATCTCACTAATTATCTCCCGAATCTTTTCTAATCAATACATGATTTAACACATGATTGCACAACAAGCAACCCAATTCAGCAGTGGATAGTCACGGATTTACCGAAAATGTCTCAATAATTTCCAATAATTCGGTCCCCAGTTTTGGGACCGATCGAACAGCCATTTAAGGCTTCAAACCAACCAATACATGATTTGTTTCAAAATTTTACACAATTAACAACTCCACATTAAATTAAGCACAAAGGCACACATCAAAGTCACTTCGCCTACCCATTTTGGGTTCAAAATTTACAACAACACGGTTCCAAGATTTGGGACCGATCAAACGGCCCCTCACGGCCTCATTCAACGCAAACATTCATAAAACACTTAAAACGGGAATAAAACGCAAGTAGGGAGAAACCCCTACCTCTTGGAGTTTGAGGAAACTCCATAAATCCTAAGATCAACGCCAAGTCTTTCCTCATGTAGAAAGCGCCTTCTCCTTCTTGTCCCGAAGACCGCCGACTCATCTATCTCTGGTAAATCTAGAAGCTTAAGCTTCTCTCTTTAAAAACGAATTCTCCATGGCTACTGGTTTTTTTCTTTTTTATTTTCACGTTTTGCCTTCTTTTAGTTGGAGAAGAAGGGTCCTATTAGCTATTTTGTCATTTTGTGACTTAAATAAATTTCAAAAATGACAATTTCGTCATTCTTTTCCCAGTTTTGACATTCGGCACTATCTCTCGCCATCCATTGGGCCATTTCTACTCATACCACTTATGGTACATGAGTACTTGTTATATGTGACTTTCGTCACATCAAAAATCGTTAAGTGCACCAAATCATGCCTCGAAAAACGTGTCAACTCGTGACCGCCTCGAATATTACGAAATTTTATTGCTAGCTTAGATTTCATGAGACAATTCCAACGGTGCAATCCGTTTTGTCATCCGATATCTAGAGAATAAATTACGTATTTTTAACCGAAATTACAATTTTGTAATCGGAATAACATTTTGCCTTTTTCCATAATCGAATTTCTGCCTTACATTCTCCTTCTAAAAAGGAATTTCGTCCCAAATTCAGGACAATCATTATATCACTCACATGCATATGCAACGCACTCTATCACGAATGGGGCCAGCCATTTAAATCTTAAACGACTAAACCATCGCACTCTCATCCCTAAACAAGAAGGATAGGTGGCCCGATCGTGTCCTCTAGCTCCCACGCACTCCCTCCACTCCACAAAGGTCGCCATAGCATCTCCTTAATTAGCCTCAGCTGTCTCATCGCAAGACCCCGATCACCCGCTATCAACAATGCAATAATCGGTCCTCTCCTCGTCGCGGTCCGTGTCAATCTCAATCTGTCCCCAATCCACCACATAGGCTGGATCTAGAATATATTTCCGGAGCATGGAGACGTGAAACACCCTACGGACACCGACATGTCATGTAAAGCCAACCTAAGATGCTATCAAAGGCCTATCCTCTCGAAAGCATCTCGAAGGGCCCAATAAACCCTACGAAGCTTCCCCGCTGGCCAAATTTAACTTATCATCAAATCCCAGGCATCACCTTCAAGAAAACGCGATCACTAACCTCGAACTCTGGGCGGTCGACGCTCACATTAGCATAGTTCTTCCACCGGCTCTGAGCCGTGAGAAGACGCTATCGTATCAAGCTCACCTTCTCAGAGGTGTTCCAATCAGACGTGACCAATGATGGAGTTCTCTCCCCACCTCGTCCAACATAATCTGATCTACATGGCCCCATACAATGCGCCTCATATATGGTGCCATTCGTATACTCGCCTCGATACTCGTTATAGCGAATTCCACTAAGGGCAATTTATCCTACCCCTTATTATCCAAGACGATGCTCGCAAAGATGTCCTCTAACACCGTATGCAATCCATACAACACGTAAATCTATTAATGGAACACTAACCTCTCCAAGGTCACACCATCGATAATCCACCGGATCAAGCCAATCTAGTCCATGCTACGAATGACATCCATTTTCCGAGCAGCCCTTGCCGCTCAACAACACCCAATGCAATTCCAAAGGTATCCAACCCTCGAGTCACTCTCTCGACCCTATCACTCAACTCTGAATCGCTGGACAACCACGTCCGCCAGAGCCTTCATCTCGCAACATAATCCCCTTCTGGCTACACTCGAGCCCTTCAAGCTCACACGTAATTTCGGGATATCTCCACTCGGCCCTTTAAACCCTAACTCCGTGATTCTCACCTTAGATTACTTCAACGACCCTTTGTGTTTTGCCCAACACACTTTAATTACTCTTCATTCACTGAATCGAACTATGAGTCTTCCTTGGACGTAATCCTAAAGACAAACTCATCCCACACACTCAAATTCATGAGCCGGTGAATGACCATACTGCACTCCACACCCGACCGGATCGCCATGCCAGCCGCGGCACGCGAACAATAATGCCGTGCATCGCGGGACACAATCCGGGTCCACCGCGTGAGCGTAATCTCCTCGAGATCTCCACTCGTAACTCCGACCTCCACGTCAACTCTCACCCTACATCCGTAGGGAAGAACATCTATACCGGGCTTCTAAAGGCCTTAATCTCTAAGCCCAATCCAATGCCGTACCGAGTGCATGACAACTCGACTAAGGTCCTCACCATCGACAACCCGATGGTTGTCAACTCATCCATGTCAAGCCCGACATCAACAAATCCGTCACGTCTACCACCCTAAGGTCCACCACGCCCGCCGTGCAACTCCGATCCGGGCTCCCAACTTCGACCTGATTCCCGCCCTCCGCCTATTTTCACAGGTTGTCGGGAGTGCTTGTATAGCACCCCGAACTAAAACCAGTTCCTTTGACCCATACTAGGGTGTGAAGGAATGAACCGTATACTCTCCTGTTCTACGGCTAACTAGGATCAAGGCCGTCCCAAACCCCGGGATCCCCCGGTCCCAGGAGCACCAGCCTCATATGCCCAGCCGGCTGCCAGAAATAACATATCACCTACTCCCGCCCCGACTCAACCGCCCAATCCCGCCCCCGGTCTTGAAACTCATGTGAAGCGTAAGCCCGCCCCTTCCCCGAACCAAGAAAGCTGATCCTCCTTCTGCTACCAACACCCGTATCCCGAAAGTGTTCTAAGTATCCTCCCATCTCTCTCTATGGTCGTGGCCGCCCCAACCATGCGAAGTCCATGTCCCGTAGGCGCAAATCCTGTTCCCCGCCCGACGGACAACTTCACCCATTCTCGAATCTCCCCAGAGCCGGATCTCCTCGAGTTCCCAACTCAACCTGCCATCCTATGAGTCATAGATGGGTGAAGTACCACAGTGGTGTAACTCGATGCCTGGTCTACAACCTCCGTGGAGGTAATCCTCGGTAGCTCGGCCCGTAAAAACATCCACATACCGCATACTACCGGAGCTAGGTCCAAGTTTGGTCTCGTCCCTCTGCAGGCTCGCTAGTCAACCCGCTAACTGTCCCTAACACTTGGACTCGTATACCGCCCTCGGGTGGGTACTGTCGCGTTTGTCCCCCCGAAATACCACCGAAAGTACCGTCCCGCAAGGCAGCGGACCCTCCAAGGCCACAATCGTATCACCCACTCGAGTCGGTCACTAATCCATCCCAAGGATGCCATCGAACTCTGACATGTCCATAATCCTCAGGTCCACTGTGAGTAGAGTCCCTGAGATCTCCAGCTCACAACCTCGACATATCATCCCTATTCTCACCCTAATCCCTAGAGGAGAACTCACATATAACGACTCCTCTAAGGTCTCTAGAGGTCCTTGCCCATTTCCTCCTCGTATTTTGGGCCTCATTCCCAGCCAGAACCATTAGTCTAATCCGGTCGCATCGTAGGTAACTCCATAGCCTCTAACACTTTCTGCTCGCATGAACCAATGGTCCTGTCAACATCGGGTCTCCTCCCCTCAATGCCTGAGGATGATGCGTCCCAAACCTCCGCCAAGGTTACTAGGATCTTCCTTGCTCACCCGCTTATACCAGCCCGTGCTATAAAGATTCGGCTATAATACCCAATACCGGCGAAAAGTTCCGTCGATCAAACACCGACGTGTCGACCTACTGCGGACGCCCCTTCACGTCCTCGTCCTCTACTAGCCATTTACACAATTAACATGGCAACAAGAATCATTTTTATCTTTCACTTCAACAACTAGTAATGCAGATGCCGACACTAATAGACTTGACAACCATGAACTAATCTGCTTCATTTTCTAAGTGGCGCTGCAAATTCCAAATTTTCCACTCAATTTATTTATTTCAAGAAGGTTCTGTGCTCCTGTTCATTTCTCCTCAAGATTCAACTCCCTAAGGTCATAGTTCATAACCTAGTATTTCACCCTTTCCTATACACATTTCACCCGCATATGCTTCTATGCAACTCATCACAAGAATCTACGGTTTCCAATGGTATTTAAATACACACAAAGATCTCTGCATAAACACGTACCCCCCGAGACACTAATCATACACATAACTCGCTGTATACGCAATCAATTTTGCATTTAAAATATTGTTTTCAATAAAATTTTATTTTCGAAAAATTTTATCAAATTTTTTATTGATTTGATTTGATTTGATTTTCCTTATTTTATTAATTTTTTTTCAAAAAAAAATTCTTTTCGAGAAATTTCAGGATGAACAAAGGTTCATGAACGTGTTCATGAATCGGTCCAAAACTAAGTGACTCGTAAACACTACCGAGTCGAAACCAGTCAAACTGCCGTGCACGAGCACCAAAATCGGCTCCAACCGGCACGCCCAAAAAGCGCATCGGGCGCGCCCAGCACGCATGCCCCGGGTCGTGATCGCGGGGCGCGCTCGGCCGCGGTCACGGCCGAGGGGCCCCCTCGTCGTATCGCAGCCTGCCGCCGCGGTCGCACGCCATGCTAGAGCCCCCTCGCGCGCCATGCCCCGCGCTCTCGCCTTGCTCCCCAAGGCCTCGCTGGCCGTGCCGTGGCGTGTCGCAGCCTCCATGGTCAGATCGCGGAGCGCAGACAGTCGGGCCGCATCTGGCGTAGCGCCGTGGCGCCGCACCGGGTCGCGGTGTCGCGGCCTAGGTCGCAATACGCCTCGTCTTCGTACTCTCTTTCTTTCTGTCACAATACACCATGGTGTATTGCGATACGCTCCCCGCCGCAAATTCCTTCTTAGGGCACAATACAAGCAGCTGTATCATGATACAACCCGCCTTCCTCAACTCCTTTCAGTCACAATACACTTGGTGTATTGCGATACACCACCAGCCCACATAAGCCCAACCAACTTGCAATACACCTTGGTGTATTCCCAATAAGGCTCCTAAGCCACTGAAATTTAAATCTCTCGCAATACAATGACTCAGGACAGAACACAAAATCCTTCCTCGTAATACAATCAAGCAAGAACCAACCGATTCCTCGCACAACAACAGTTCTTCATTATTCTTTCTTTTCTCCCTTCTTTCCAAATTTCCACTGAAAAATTCTCGAAAAAAAAAAAATATATATATATATATATATATATAGCATATATATATATATATATATATATATATATATATATATATATATATATATATATATATATATATTTTTTTTTTTTTTTTTTTTTTTCATTTTCCACCCTCAAATAAATTTATAAAAATCTATTTTTCTCCATTTTCTTCAATTTCACTACTTGGAAAATCTTAGAAAAATATTTTCTCCTCATAACTAAATAAATTTATAACATTTATTTTCTTTGCTTTAAAATTTCTTCTCATTTTCCAACAACCCAAATAAATAAATTTAGTAAAAATTTATTTTATCATCTTTCTCTCGCCTTACACCTGTAAAACCCAAAAAAAATTAAATTTCTTCACTCTTAAACCAAATAAATTTATTCCAATTCTATTTTATCTCTTCTTTGTTCCAGCGCTCTCAACAAAACTTCACCATTTTTCTAATACATCCATGTGCTAAGTACTAAGCACACAACATTCCACAACACACATAAAATACATATTAAGATACTCAATTCATCATACAATAATTCACCAAATCACAGACAAAAACACATCAACACATACAAAGTGTTCTTAGTTTTTGTCCCGTGATTTTCAGTAATCTCATACCTAAACCGAACATCGAACCACACCTAGTGGTGATGCGTTCTACACGACTACGACTCCAAGCCCAAGCCCTCAATCTCTAGGTTTCCATATACCCATATCTACACATCAAACCACCTAGTGGTGATGGATACCCAAACCCGAGCTCCCTAGGTATTCGTATACCTAAGCTCTGATACCAAGCTGTGACGCCCCAAAACCCAGGGGTCCGTTGACTACCCGTCAACCCGTGGAATACAAGTGTATGTCAGGTTACCCGACACCACTTTAGAAAATCGGGCAGAGTCTCCTTTGTACGGAGAGCTCTACTCAAGTACAGTACTTGCATATACCTGTCCCAAACAGATACCAATATGATTCAACATGAGTAAAACTACACCGGCCCATAAACAATACTCATCACAATATACCACCATATCCAATAGTTTTAAGAGTTAGTTAATTACTCTTATACAACATATAAGTTAAAATACTTAAGTTCTAATACATGTAAAGATCAAGCCAAAGCCAAAGCCACAACCAAGCTTTCTAATCTCGCCCTAGACGAGCCGTCCCTCGCACGCGCCCCGTGCACCAGAAAATAAAGGGGGTCCCACGACGGTGAACTAATGCTCGCAGGAGAATCGCCCCTAAGTGGGCTACTCACCACCTAAGTGCAGTGCAATGTTCCACTTAAACAACACACATTCAAGCAAATGCATGATCCTACTTGAATGTCTACATGACCAACTCATCCCGAGTCCCTTTCACGACTCTCTCACACTCGCCAAGCCTTGTACGAATTCATTGCTTTTATTAAAGTGGACAACCTCGATGAATATATATATCAATCACGCCCGACGATTGATATTTTAATTTGTTTGTGGACTACCCTCCGACGAATATCAATTGGGTCCGACGATTGATATTTTAAATTTGACTACTCCTCCGATAAACACTAATGTTTTTAGACAACCCCTCCAACCTTTTTCTCTAGACTCATCTCATGCACTCACTCCTATAATCCTAGGGTGTTTCAGCTGGGCATATGGACGCATGTATGCTGGCCCAATATAGTCTAATCACATGCAAATATATAAACATGAATATACTCCTCGCAGATAATTCAAATCACACAAATCATGTTATGTAATTTTACAACTCATACATCAAAATTAGCCTTACTCGGGGCTAATGATCAAACACGAGCAATTTAATTTAAATCACTCGACTAAACACATATTTTCACAAAAATATATTTCTTTTTGTGTCACTATTTCTAGGGAACAAGAAACCCTAGGTTTACGGTTCCAACACTCTCAATGAGTCATTGGTTCACTTGGTGAAATCAAAGATCTCTACCTACTCATTCCTGGCCTTTCTAATCAATACATGATTTAACACTTGATTGCAACAACAAGCAACCTAATTCACCGTGGATCACGGGATGCAATTTAAAATGTTTCACAATACTTTCTGACAATTGGCCCCAAGTTTGGGGACCGGAACAGTCATTTAAGGCTTCAAAACCAACTAATACATGAGATTTGTTTCGCCAATTTTACACAATTAACAACCCACACAAATTGGCTACGCTGCTGCACACACCGTCACGCCCTACCCATTTTGGGTTCAAGAATTTACGACAACACGGTTCCAAGATTTGGGACCGATCAAACTACTCACGGTCCATTCAACAAACATTCATAAACACTTAAACGGAATAAACACGCGCAGGTAGAAACCCCTACCCCCAGGGAGCCTGGAGGAAACTCCCACCTGGTACCACGCGAAGCCCTCTCCTACAGAGCGCTCTCCTTCTTGTCCCAAAGACTGCCGACGGTCGGATTCAGAATCTAGAGAGAAGCTTAAGCTTTTTAAAAACGAATTCTCCATGGCTAATGGTTCTTTTCGATTTTCACGTTACTTCTTTGGGTTTATACAGCGGTCCTATTAGCTATTTTGTCATTTTGTGACTTAAATAAATTTCTGCAAATGACACTGGGTCATTCTTTTCTCCCCGCTTTGACATTCTGCAAGACTATCTCGGCCATCCATTTTCATCATTTCTCTACTCATATCACTTATGGTACATGAGTACTTGTTATATGTGACTTTCGTCGCATCAAAAAATCGTTTTACGACACCCGAAACGTGATGCCTCGAAAAACGTGTCAACTCCGACTGTCTCGGAATATTACAAAATTTTACGTGCTAGCTAGATTTCGTAAGACGATTCCAACGGTGCAATTCATTTTGTCATCCGGGATCTAGAGAATAAATTATGGATTTTTAATTTAAATTATAATTTTGTAATCGAAATTACGATTTTGCCATTTTTCCATAAATTGGAATTTCTCGGGTCTTACATTAAGACTTTATAAATTTTATTTGTTATGATAAATACTTTATCTTTCTTATTATTATAGTTACTATTTACTTTTGTATTTTATCTGTTTTGAAAAAAAAAACTTAACTTTCAATCCAACTCTTGTAAAAATTTTCAACTTGTACTTCTTGTCAATTAATGTAAATACTATTCTCAATAGGCTTTTTTGTACTTATTCATTACTTTTTATCCCATTCATGTTTCTTTATGTCAATTTTGATTTGATCTTACTACAAAGCATTCTTAAGCAGCTGTTTTTATATTGATTAGTAATCTTATCGTCCTATCAAATTCCTCAGAATTACAAAATTCTTCTAAATGATATTGAATATGATATTATGTTAGATTTATGATTGTTTTTGTGATTTTAGTCTTAAATTCTTCTATCTTTTGCTTTTCGGTTAGATCTATCATGCTTTTGTTATAACAAACTTTTTCTGCATAACTCATGTTATTCATCACTTAACCAATATTTTATATCAAATTGTTTTAAATCATAAACTTCGATATTATCATTTGAGATTCTTGGATAATTTATTTTTTATATTATTTTTTAAATAAAATAATATTATTTTTCTAATTTCTTTGAATTTTGTTATTCATATTTCTTTGAACAAGAGAAATTTCATCATTATTATTATATTATTATATGATCACTTCTTTTTATTTTATTTGAACTTAGGACTCTAATACCATTATGTGTGGGGCTCTATGATATCAATAGAGGGTAAATAGCGGAACATCCATAGATGCTCAAAGAAAATAATTCTTAGGAAACTAGGGATAGCAATTTATGTAGATAAGAGATAAAAGATGATGAATTAAATCCAATCGATACCTGTTATATGTAAAGATCCAGTGACCTTCACACCTCACTGCCACATAGCTTTTCTTCCCTAAAGCCTTCTCGTTTAACTGGGCATCGAGCATAAGCAAAGGTGACACCAAAACCCTCGCTCCGTTGGACAACCCTTCAACGCGCGGAATACTTGTGGATATCACATATCTCGATACCACTAGATAGCGTCCCATTCACCGGGATTCATTCATGAATATATACTTTAGAAAAATATACAAATTCTATTTCGTAAACAGCTTCATAAGAGTTTCTGAGTTATTAACCGTAATAATTGGTCCCGAGAGAGTGCACAAAGATACGATAACGTATGGGTGTATAAGAGTATCAAGTGTCACATTGTAATATTTTGGAGACTAAAGTAGGAAATGATAAATTATGGAACCCGGAATTTTGGTGCTAGTACAAGGGTACAATTGTCATTTAGCAAAAAGATTATGAAAAGCAAAAATCAAATTAGAGATGGGCCTCACTAGAAATAACATAAGTTACAATTACAATATTAAAAAGTTGAGGTGCAAATCTTGAGAGATGAAGGACTAACTTATAATTAAGTCAAAAATGGTTTGTAAAAGGAGGGATGAGACAAACCAATGTCTCATTTGGTCTCCAAAAGCTAGGGCTCCACGATTGGTGAGAAAAGAATAGAGAAGAGAAGAGGAAGAAGAGGAAGAAGAAGGAGAAGGAGAAGAAATCCAAAATAAGGTATGTTTGTCTTAGAATCTTGGGTATTTTGGATTCCTAGAGCTTTGGTATGGAGATTAGATGCTCCTTTGGTCTAGGTTTTGTGCAAAGATCACATAAACCTTTGAAATTGTCAAGCTTATGTGAGAGTAAAACCTCAATTGGGAGAAAACAAATAAAGGAATCATCAAATTATGTGGTTTATGGGTGGACCTTAGGTAGAGTTCTTGGATTTTCACCTGAGTTTTGAGGTTTGAGGTTCCATAGCACCAATTCAAGTGTTATGAAGTTGTTTGTGGATGATTTCCATGATAATTCTTGAGGTGTTAGGAATTATAGAAGTTGTATGAAGTGAATTGGTATCAAAAGTGGGAAAATAGCAAAATCTGGGCAAATTTCGGAAGGTGTACCGGTACATGTACAAGGGTACGGTACACCACCAGCTCCAACATGTACGGTACATGTTCGAGGTGTATCTTGGTACATGTGTGCCCCGAATGCCCGAAATCTTTATGTTTTTGTGTATTTAAGCCAGTTTTAAATTAGATAGTTTAGGAACCTTATTAAATGATTAAGATAGTTTCGAATAGGATTAGAACTCGACGAAAAACGTAGCGTACCTCGCCACCCGGTAGAAGCGTATTAAAGTTAGGTGTGACTAAGTATAAGGGCATATTAGTTATGCGTTATTAAATGATAATCTTTGTATGTTGGTTGGTCGTGCAGTTAAAAGATGAAGGCGGAGATGTGGATAATATCTCAGTTCGCCAAACCAAGTTGGACATTCTAACTCATTAATGATGTGATAACCATTAATCCGTGTTGGTATTTTGATGTAGTTCGAATATTCAAGCGACAAATAGATTAAATAATAAAATGGTTGATTAAACCGTTTGAAAATTCAATTGGTTTCGATGCCGTATAATTAAACGATGACAAATGATTTTGAATATTCGCGTTTTCGTGAACAACGATGGTAAAATGTTCCGATCGTTAAACATTTTCCGTTGGCGATGACGATGGTTGAATAATTAATATTCAACCGACGACGACAACGATGGTTTAGTGGATGTTCTGAAGAGCATTAGCAAGTGTTTGAAAAGCAGGCCTTCCTAGTTCTAAGCAAACAAGCCCGGTCGGAGGTATTCGATGCGTGCGGTGGTGTTAGGATCTCATACATGCGTTGCAGTTTTGCGGTCGGCAAACTTAGGTCGCCCATCATGCATTTAAAGGAGACGTGGCACATACGAGGAGTATATAAGGTTATGACTCCTAACTAAATTATGGTGATGGCGACCCAGGTCAATTCCACCATATTCACCGAAAAAAGGTGATGCGGACAAAGGTCCTTCCACCGTACGGTCGATGCACAGGCTCCCGTGTTCACTAGGGTACAATAAGCAAAAATAGGCCTCCAGTGGTTGATGTTTTATAAGCATGATATACAGTTTTGAAAAATCAACCATTGGTTGATGTGAGCTTAGTAGAGTTTAAAGCAAGCGGTTGAGCCCGGGCTCCGTTTAGATTTGGCTTGATCGGTTGAGCCAAACTCCCGTGGGATTTTAAAAACAAGCGGTTTGAGCCAGACCACGTTTTATTTTCAAAGCATGCGGTTGAGCTGAGCTCAGTTTTTATGAAAAAGTTTTGAGAAACTTTTAAAGCAAAAGGTTTGTGAAAGGTTTTAAGAGACTTTCCAAGCAAGAGAAATTATGAGAAGTTTTATAAACTTCTAAGCAAGCAAGCAATAAGAGTCTTATAAGCTTTTAAAGAAAAGCAAAACAAAGCATAAGCAAGTAGTAAAAGTTTTATAAACTTTTAAAAGCAAGCAAGTACAAAAGCAAGCAAGCAAAGAAAAGTTTTAGAAACTTTTAAAAGCAAGCAAAGCAAAGTAAAGCTTCTGGAAAATATTTGTAAAAGAGAGTTTTACATTTTTGAGATGTTTTCGGAAAGAAAAACCTTTATAAGCATATACTCCTTTGAGCTCATTTAGCTCATTATTTTTAAATGTTTTAAAACTATTTTCTAGAGTGCAGTGCGTGAATGGCGTGAAGCACAATAGTTGGTCACGACATTGTACAGTGCGTAAATTAAGAATTATTTTGTAAGAATATACTTTGAATTTGTATAATGGAACATATGTATGTACATATAGTAGTTTTGGGAGAATGTGTTGGTATGCTTGTTGCCATATTTGGATATAGTGTAAATTGGATGTATACAGGATTTGGAATTATACTATATGCGTAGTCATCTTTGCTTGAAGTTTTCTCATTGCTAAGACTTTACCAAATCTAAGTTATAAATAGAAAATTTTTATCACGAAGGTTTAAGCAAACGTACTGACAGCTGCGAGGATTTCTAGTCGTTAGAGGTAACGGCAGGATTTACAATGGAGTAGTGTTTACTTCGTGGAAGGGGTGGGGGTGTATCAACAACTCTCTTATATATAAAATATTACATGTAAAATCTAATTTTTTTCATAAAGGTTTCTCAAAGCCTTAGTTCGGTTTTCTTCACACATGCGGTCCCGGATGAGGGTGATTCGTGCCACAGTAGGGTGATCCGGAATCAACAATATTTATAACCTAAAATTCCTCCTACCGCCGTAGCAAAGCTACTGCAGTATAGTGGCTCTAGGGTCGAACACAGGGATGGGTTTTCTTTGCCTGGAAGTTCGGTGATTCAAAATGGTGAATTTGGTTTTGGATTTTTAAGGCTTGGTGAGAAAACGGGGGGAGTTGGATGGTGCGATTAAAATTAAAATGAAGGAGAAATAAGAAAGAACTCCTTGAAGTCTCAGAAAGCCCAACCAGCAGGTTAGGGTTTTTAGGAGGCGGTAGGCATGTGCTCGGGTCTTTATCCTCGCGTTGGGGAGCATGACATATAGTCATGTCCCGAACCGGATCTTCATTTAGCTTTAAAACCTAGACCTTAGAGTTTTCCTTTTGAAAGATGGCATTTCATTAGGCATAAATGTCCCTAATAGTGAAAACACATCTCAAAAACACTACCCCACGATAACTAATAGGAGACAACTAACTGGGCCTCAGTGGATTTAGTGAAAGTATC
Source organism: Tetrastigma voinierianum (assembly GCA_016808115.1). Classification (NCBI taxonomy): domain Eukaryota; kingdom Viridiplantae; phylum Streptophyta; class Magnoliopsida; order Vitales; family Vitaceae; genus Tetrastigma; species Tetrastigma voinierianum. The sequence goes on along the minus strand of JAEQBH010002205.1, from coordinate 765,222 downwards.
CACTGAACTCAAAAAGCTTTTCAAATACACATTAAAGAGAGCATGCTTAAGAGATTTTAACCTACGTTGAAAGCGGGAGCACAAATACCCTTAAACACCAACGCAGAGAGCATGAGACATGCGGCTTACCTCAGCAGAAGCACCTAGTGGCTTGAGACTTGAGTTCTTTTCTTATTTCTCCTTCATTTTAATTTTTAATACACCATCCAGCTCCCTGTTTCACAAGCCTTAAAATCAAAACCAAATTCACCATTTTTGAATCGCTATGAATCTTTTGTACAAGAAAACCCATCTCTGTGTTAGACTCTGTTCTTATCTTCTTGTGCTTTGCTCTGGCGGTAGGAGATTTTAGGTTATAAATCTTGTTGATTAGGATCACCCTCTTTGTGGCATGAATCAAATAAAGCCCCGTTGCGGGATAGTGCTGTAAGACTGAAATTCCAATTTACGGAAAAGAGGGCAAAATCGTAATTTAGGTTACAAAATTGTAATTTGGGTTAAAAATGCGGAATTTATTCTCTAGATCTCGATGATAAACGATTTCACCAGTTGGAATGATCTCCTACAAAATCTAACCGCGTAAAATTTCGTCGAATTAGAGACAGTCGAATTTACACGTTCAGGCATGCATGGTTCGAGTCTTAAGTAAAACGAATTTGATCTTGAAAAAAGCCACATATAACAAGTAATCATGTTCCATAAGTGGTATGAGTAGAGAAATGATGAAAATGGACGGCCGAGATAGTGCCGAATGTCAAAACTGGGAAAATAAGGACATAATTGGTATTAATGAAATTGTTTTAAGTTAGAAAATGCCAAAATAAGGAATAGGGTCTCTTCTCCAAAGTGAAAAAGAGGCAAAAAGGGGCTGGAACATGGGAGTAGCAACAGAAACGGAAAAATGGAGGTTTTAGAGAGAGAAGGACCTCCTTCTCTCTAGATTTTCGTGCGATCCGACCGTCGGCAGTCTTCGGGACAAGAAGGAAAAGATTTGCTCGATGGAGCGGGCTACGTGTGAACCAACGTTTGAGGAGTTTTGACAAACTCCGAGAGGTAGAGGTTTCTCCCTACTTGGGTTTTACACTTTATTTAAGTGTTTTTCCAGTGTTCCGGTTGGTATGGCGGCCCAGACGGCCGGTTGATCGATCCCAAAACATGGGATCGAATTGTCTGATTTTTGGAGCCGTAGTGCGGCCAGTAACTGTTTTAGGGGCTGTTTGTTGATAAATCATGAAATTTGTGAAATAAATCATGCTTTGATGTGAAAGAAGTAGGGAATGGCCGAGTGAGCAAGGTTCACTAAGTGAATCAATGATTTGTGATTTTTCGAGAATAGTAACCGAGGGTTTCACTATTCCCGAAACAGTGTTCTCAAAATAATTTTTGTGAATTAATATGTTTGGTTGAGTAATTCAAGTAAATTGCTTTCGTGTTTGATCGCTAGCCCGCGTGAGCTAATTTTGGTGTGATGAAATGAAATTACATAACATGATTGTGATTTAATTTTTATGAATATATGCATGTTTATGTATTTGCATGTGTTATATGAAGCTGGCATGTGGAATTGGCATCATGCATTCCATATGCACTAGGACACCCTAGGACGGTAGGAGTGAGTGCATGAGGTAATTCTTGAGAGAATGATTTCGGAGGGTAGTCTAAAAATAATAATTATCGGAGGGTAGTCCACACTAAAAATATCAATCGTCGGAGACGACCCAATTGATATTCATCGGAGGGTAGTCCATAAATAATATCAATCGTCGGAGACGGCCCAATTGATATATACATATCGGAGGGTTGTCCACAAACAAATAAACATAAAATTCTCATCGAGGAAGCAGGCGGGAGTGTGAGGGTCAGTGAGGACTCGGGGTATGAGATGGTCGGTTAGACATTCAAGAGTAGGATCATGCATTTGCTTGAATGTGTGTTTATTTTCAGGTATTACCTTTGCAATTAGGTGATACCCACTTGGGTGATTCCACTCTTGAACATAGCCTGTCGGGGATATTATTTTGCAGTGCAGGGGAGCGTCACGAGGGACGGCTCGTCCTAGAGGCGAGGTTGTGGCTTGGGTTAATGGCTTTGATGATTTTATACATGTATTAAATTCTCTAATTTTGATATATATGTTGTATAAGAGTAAATTATTAACTCTTACAGAACTCTTGGACATAGTTGGTATGTTTTACGGATATTATTATGAGAGTGCATTTATGGGCCCAGTGGCCGTTTGCTCGTGTGATGATATTGGTATTTGGGAAAGCGGGTTTATACATGTATTGTAATTTGGTAGAGCTCCCGGAAGTACAAAGGGACTACGCCCGATTTTTGATGGCGTCGGGTAACGAGCATCCGCTGTATTCAGCGAGGTTGTGGTAGTCAACGGACCCGGAGTTTGGGGCGTCCACGGTGCCTAAGTGCAAATGACCATGTGAGCGCAGTCCTCATCACAAGATGCGGGTGAATTTACTTTTATTTTCTGTTAGCAATTTTTTTGTCAGTTTGTTAATTTGGTTTCCTTTGTATATATTTTAGCTAACTACCCTTTTTGGTAGAGTTGTTTTTTCCTTGTTTGGTGTTTGCTTGGTTTCTTTAGCTTTGTAGGGGATCGGTTACAGTGGGTTAGAGATTGTAATCAAATTTGAATTTGAACCCGATGGAAGAAATATCTTGAACCTCTTGAGCTAGTGGGTACCTTTGTGGAAGCGCGGAGGACCTGATCAATGCTCAACTAAATTAGAGAAAATTGACACTATGGAAAACAGTATAAACAAAGGTGATGGACTTCAAAGTGAAATGGAGCTTAAATTTGACAACCTGCAGTACTCCATTTCAAGGCTCACCATTCAGCAGCATGTTCACCAAGAGGAAGTGAATCTAGAAGAAGAGTGTTTGATTGACACCACAGTGGAGGAGCAATGTAAACAACAAAAAGAAGAAACCTCCCCAATGTTGACTGAAGAGGGTAATGGAAAGGAAGAAATGGAAGAGCCTCAGAAGTCCAGCGCGAGCCACCAAACGACCCACTTTGCGGTGTATATCACACTGCGGTACAATTCACACAGGCACCCACCATAAAGGCCACCTAATCACTGCCTGCCTTGCAAAACCTCAAGAAGGTAGTGGCCTTTATGAAACCTTTGCCACTACATCAGACAATGGCGGTACTCCACGTCGCATAGCACAGTGAATGGTTAGTCTTTGGTTGGTTGGAGCTTGAACCTCGGTATTTCTGAAGCTCAACAATTCAATGATCTCCAAAAGCTTAAGGAATTGGTTTGGGGGGAGCACAGTCTCCCCCACTTTTTGGTTTTCATATTTTATTTTTATCTTGTTTTATTTTATTCTATGTTGATTTCATTAATTTTTCTTCTTAGATTTGCTTTAATTTTTAGTTAATCTTTCTTTGTAGATTAATTTTTATTTTTATGCATTTTTTCTTAACTTTTTATGTGTTTATTTTTGCAGTTTTGGCTAAAATTGTGCAGAGGAGGTGACAGGAGGCAACCTGCGAATTTTCGCAGGGAAATTTTGCAACCTGCGAAAATTTTCATGTTTGTTGCGGAATTTTCGCAAAAGCGTCTGAATCTCCCCCACATAAGGCTAAAATTGCCTGGTAGGATTCGGAGTAAAAAATAAAAATAAAGGTGATTTTTAATCATATATATATATAAAAAAAAATTTTGTCTCACATATATATATATATATATATATATATATATATATATATATATATATATATATATATATATACAATTGTTTTTATTATTTTATTTTTTTTTAAAAAAAAAAATTTTCATAGTGTGCGAAATTTCGCAACCTACTCCTATTTTCACAGCCCCATTTTGTTTTCATCATATCCTTTTCATCCGAACTCCGTTTTAGGCGTTTTTGGCACTGTTGGAAAGTTTAGAGAGTGTAGAATCTAAATATGTCCAGAAAGAACACTTTTGAAATTATTATGAAGGTGTAATTTTAAAAACGTTCCAACTGGTAACTTTTTTCCTCTCTTTTCTTCTCCTAACTTGTTTATATGAAGCCCAAATGGAGTGAATAAGGTGTCGATGGAAAGCTTGCGAAGTCTCCTATCCAAAAACGAGCACATATCATCAAGGAGGTAACACTTCCTTCTCTAACTTTCCAATCCAAGACCCATTCTGAGATAATGTGACATTGGTTGGGGAAAGTTAGTGAAGGAAGTGACTTATTCATTTGTTTTTATTTTAAGCAAGCCCATTTGTGATGTTGGTGGCTTCTTGGTTGTCTGTCTTAATTTTTCAAAAAGTGCACACACACTTTTTATGGTTTTGCTAACTTTGCAAGTTGGAAAATTGAAACTTTTTGTCTAATCCTATTGATGTTAGAGTGATGCCATGCCTAGTTAATTGGATGATTAGTTGAATTCTTATTTGTATTTAACCTTTTTCTTCCAACTTTAGCTAACCACAGTGCACATCGAGTTTTCAACAATGGTGCGCTACCTCTAAACATTGTAAAACCTACCTAGTTTCGTTTCCCATGAGCGTCATTTGATTAAATGCCCGCAGTAGGGTGATCAAGGAATCAACAATATTTATAACCTAAAATTCCTCCCTACATATAGCAAGCTACTTCGGTATAGTGAATACAGGGTTGAACTTGAGGGATGGGTTTCGCCGTAAAAGCTGATTTACAGTGAGGTTGAAAATGGTGAATTTCAATTTGGATTTTCAGGGTTTTGTAAAAAGCGGAGTTAGTTGTTCACGGGCTGAAAATAAAATAAGAAAAAATGTAAATAGAACCCCCTTGAAGTGTCGAGCCGGTTTAGGGTTTTAAGGTAACGACATATACGGGTTTTTTCCTCGCGTTGGGGAGGATGACATATAGTCATTTCAGGGCAGGATCTACATTTAGCTTTAAACCCTAAACCTAATAGGTACCTTTTGATAGAAAGCATTTTATTAGGCATAAATGTCCCTAGCAGTGAAAACACATCTCAAAAACCCTACCTCACAATAACTAATAAGAGACAACTAACTGGGCATCAGTGGATCTAATGAAAGTATCCACTGAACCTAAAAAGCTTGCCAAATACACATTAATGAGGGCATGCTTAAGAGATTTTAACCTAAGGTGAGAAGCAGGAACACAAATACCACGAACATTCATGGTCCCAGACAGTGAAAACCTACCTCCTGGACTCATCTTACAGTAACAAATAGAGGGTAACTAATGAATATCACTGAATCTAACAATAAGCATCCAATGAACCCTAAAAGATTGCCAAATACTGGTCAATCAAGATGTATCTAGGAGATTTAAACCTAGAGTGAAGGATAGGAACACAAATGAAAATAAATGCCTACATTAAAAGCAGGGCCAGTCCCGAGTTACCTCCAAGCAGATTTGCCAGTAGCCCTCCTGCTTCCAGAAGGAATCTAACCATCCTACGAGTTGTCATCCTCGGAGGAGTGTTTGGCAGCCGAGAAAAGGAGAGAAAATGAGAGAAAAGAAGAAAAACGGGAGAACTGGAGCCCTAATTTTATTCACAGCAAAAAAACGTCTCTCTAAACAGTGTATACAAATGGCTTATATAGCCTTACAAACCAAGTGAAATACCATACAATCCAAACATAAGTGATTGGCAAGGGTAGAAAGGAAAAACCAAAACAAATGCAAAAGCGAGGCACATCGTCAAGCGAGAGCAGGCGTGGGGAGGAGCAGTGCAAGGCCCAGGCAGTCTTTGCGAAGACAAATTCGCGGGGTTCCATTTCTTCTGTTTTCTTCTATTCTTTCTTCTTGGTTTTTGATCTACAATGCTGATTTTGACTCTAATTCTTCGTGCTTGGATCATAAAATAGTAGGGACCTTAATGTGCAAATCGGGTTAGTTAGAATGATTAGTACATAAAAAGCACTCAAAACACAAGTAAACGAGACTCAATAGCACTTTTTGGGCACTAATAAGAAGGTTCTTGCGTACATAACTTTTTGCACCTAAAGGGGTCCCATGTCGGGTTGAGCATTTTCACGATAAGAATAACTCTTACAAGGGTTACTCCCCACCTAAGTGCAATGCAATGCCATGTCCACACAATAATACACACATTAACATTCCAAATGGAATCCTACATGCCATGAAATGAGATGTGACTCACCATGCCTCATGTCCCGAGTCCTCACCGACTCCCTCACACATGCATATGGTAAGTGTGAAAACTCATTATTGGTATTTCATCCAATGACCCTTTTTCCAAAACAAAATCCTTTTGTTTTATAAAACCAAACCCATTGGATATACCTCCATTGTCCATTTGATTAAATCAAATGCCATGTGTTTATGCATTTATGGGCCACGAATTTTCAGGTTATTATTGTAGGACGCCGCACGCCTTTCTACATTTTTACAGGCTTTCACCGACAAGGATCATGTTTAACCATAACTACCAGGTCTTTCACCTCAGGGAGGATCTATCTCTACTTGTTGTGCCCAACACACACACACACACACACACACACACACACACACACACACACACACACACACATATATATATATATATATATATATATATATATATATGCTATATATATATATATATATATATATATATATATATATATATATATATATATATATATTTATGCCAAGAAACCGTGAGACTCCGTTGGACATAGTCGAGTCACGACTCACCACCCGTTCCACCAAGAATGATGAATGATTATAACCATGCACATACACGATGTCACGATGCCCTTGTGCATATCTGATACCAAAATGCTGCGCATGTTATCTCATGTTACGTGTATAATGAACACTACATGGAACAATTTATAAACCGTACTTTATGCTAAGTACCATGGATAATTATATCGAAAGCATATAATTTACGTCCATTCATACTAATATATATATATATATATATATATATATATATATATATATATATATATATATATATATATATATAACACCAATATATCAACATATTTTGCCACATTCAACACGTTATAAAATTTCCAGCAATAACACACAAAAATAGTCCATAAAAACTAGTCATTGCAGGTTATACTCGGCCTTGGAAATAATCTGGACTCAGTCTAGAAATTTCAGCTTTTGTTTTATTTATTTATTTATTTTTTTGTATTTTATTTTATCAACTTTTAAGACTGGCATTAATGACTATAAATTCAGCCATGAAGCAGTCCTCAAACTCGGCCCAAAAAATAGTCCCAACGTTCGAAAACTCAGTCCTATGGTTGGGGTTGAACCACACGGTCATTTACGACCCTTAGATTAAGAAGAACCAGTGTAGGAGAAAACCCTACCTCTTTATGTTTTAGGCACTTACTCGTAGCACAAATAAAATTTTTTTTTTCTCTTTTGTTTTCTTCTCCTTTCTTTTCTTTATTCCTTTCTTTTCTTTTTCTCATTTTCTCTTTCTTTTTCTTTTATTTCTTTCTCTTTCTTTTCCTTTTCTCCTCCACCGAATTGTTTTTTGGTTTGATCCAAAGAGAGGAAACTTTATCTCACTTTCCTATTCCTCTAATATGACATGTGTTTTCATATGATTCATTTTCCATGTGCCATGTGTCACATGGACACATGCACTAGGTGGCAAATGCCACACCACATGATTTCCATGTGCACTCCTCTAAGCTTGCCATGTGACACCACTCCATGTGTCATTCGACACATGTGCCTCGAAATACGTGAAATTTCGATTATTTCGGAATCTAACAAAATTCGACTGGGTAGCTAGATTTTGAGTGACGATTCCAACGGTGAAGTCCGTTTCGTCATCCAAGATCTAGAAAATTTCAGGTTTTCAACCTATACTTTAATTAGCATTAAGTTTTTGTATTTTAACTGAGATTAAATTTTTGTTTCATTCACCATATAAAGTTTGATCACTGAAGAGTGCACACTATACTTTACTATTTTTGGCTGCATATGCAATAGTCGTTTAAGTACCAAGCGACTATAGCGTACCTACATCCTTAAATAAGAAAGATAAGTGATAGCGCGCATCGTGTCATGCGTTCCCATGTTGCATCTTTGCTCCCTCGGTGCTGCCACAACACCTTTACCAGCCTCACAGTTTTGCCTCACAAAACCTGATCCCGGCTATCCATGGTACGCATTCGTCCCTCCTCGAAGTTCCCATCCGCATCAACAACAAGCTCGCCCCAATCCACTACATGAGTCGGATTTGGAGTGTTCTTTCGGAGCATGGAGACATGGAATACCTCATGGACACCCGATAAACTCGGTGGTAAAGCCAACCTATATGAAAGTGTACTCACCCTCTCGAGTATCTCGAAGGGCCTAATATACCTCGGCGATAGCTTCCCCCGCTTGTCGAACCTGATCACTCATCTCTTAGGCATCACCTTCAAGAAGACATAATCACCCACCTCAAACTGCAGAATTAAGTAAGCCATCTATTGGCATAACTCTTACAGGCTGGCGTGAGAAGACATTTCAGTATCAAATTCACCTTCTTAGAGGTGTCTCTAATCAAATTCGAACCTGTGGTGGATCTCTTTCCTACCTCCATCCAACAAATCAGAGATCGACATGGCCTCTCATATAAAGCCTCATAGGGTGCCATCTGTATGCTCGCCTGATAATTGTTGTTATAGGTGAAGTCTACCAAGGGAAAATGCTCTTCCCAGCCACCCTTGAGATCTAGGACGCATGCTCGCAGCATGTCCTCCAAAACCTACATGGTCCTCTCCGACTGGCCGTCTGTCTGTGGATGAAAAACAATGCTCATCATCAACTGTGTTCCCATGGCTCTTTGGAAACTCTTCCAAAAGTGAGCCGTAAACCTGGGATCCTTGTCTGATACTATAGAGATTAGCACTCCATGTAACCGGACGATCTCTCATATGTATAACCAACAGAATTCTTCTAGTGTGAAGGTCATCCACACAACCAGAAAATGTGCCGACTTGGTGAGTCGATCCACTATCACCACCTCATCATGCTTTCGCCATGTCTGTGGCAAGTGAGTCTCAAAATCCATCGTGATATGTTCCCATTTCCACTCGGCTACTTCTAGAGGTTGGAGTAACCCTATTGGCCTTTGATGCTCAGCCTTTACCTGCTAACACATGAGACATCATCGAACAAAGTCCGCCACATGTTTCTTCATCCCACTCCAGTAATATTGATGACGAAGATCTCGGTACATCTTCGTGCCACCTGGATGCACTGAAAAACGAAAGCAATGGAACTCCCTGAGAATCTCCTCTTAGCTGATCAAATAAATCATCAATCCTCGGCAAAGGATACGGATTCTTGATCTTAACCTTGTTCAATTGTCGGTAGTCAATGCATAGTCAAATGGTCTTGTCCTTTTTCTTAGCAAACAAAACCGGAGCGTCCCAAGGTGAAGTGCTCGGTCTAATGAAACCCTTGTCCAACAATTCCTGTATCTAGACCTTGAGTTCTTGCAACTTAGTAGGCGCTATTCTATGCGGGGTCATAGAAATAGGCTATGTACTAGGGTGTAACTCAATGATGAAGTCTATAACCCTATGCGAAGGTAATCCCAGTAGTTCATCTGGAAAAAAAATGTCCTCATACTTACAAACCACCCGAGGTAGACTCAACTCTTGTCTTGCTTAGGTCTTCGGAGTGGAGCTTGCCGGACAACCCATCAGCGCCTATGCCACCTAGAGTCGTACGGCTGCGACTCATCTTATCCTGAGTATAACACAAATACCATCCAGTGTATAGGCAGTAACCCTTCTACGATCACAATCAATGAAGACTCGATGTGCTGTCAACCAATCCATCTCAAGGGTGACATCAAACTCCGACATGTCCATGACCCTTAGGTCCACAGTGAGTAGAATCTCTGAGATTTCTAACTCACAATTCTGACATATCAGATCAACACTCACCCCTGGTTCCTAGGGGAGAGCTTACATGCAACTGCTTTTCCAAGGTCTCAACCTCTAAGCCCAATTCTTTCACTTAACTTTAACACCCGCCTCTTGGATGTTCCATGCGTCATCTAACTCTACTGTTTTGTTTTCCGAACCCCTAAGGTTATGTTTTCTAACTCAACTGTTCCTCTTTTCCTATATACAAATTACTATGTATATAATTCACACAACACAAAGTAATCAATCATGTAACATGAACATGAATGCACAATGTATGCAATGGTCCAAACTCATGCCCATCAAATCTTAGGTAATTACATACCTATGTTCTGATGCACAAGCTGTGACATTAGAACTCAATGAATCTAATGACCTAGACCCATATCCATCAAACCCTAGGTATTCGTATACCTAAGCTTTGATACCAAGTTGTGATGCCTGTATTAGATGCACCATAAATGTCCTAGCCTAGGCCTATGCCCCTTAAGCCCTAAGTACATGTATACCTAAGCTCTGATACTAAGCTGTGACAACCTAAAACTCGGGGGTCCCATTGACAACCCGTCAACGCTTGGAATACCTATGGGTATCGCATATCTCGATACCACCAGATCTTATCCCATTCACTAGGATTCATTCATGCATATATATTTAAGAAAAAAATATACAAATTTATCAAAACAGTTCATAAGAGTTCGAGTTACAACTCTCTTATATACAAAATATTACATGTCAAATCTAGTTTTTTTTTTTCAAAAAGGTTTCTCAAAACCACGATTGACTCTTCACTGTACACCCAACCTACTGAGAAAGGGTCCCACGACGGGGTGAGCAATGCCAAATAAGGATAACTCCTCTGAGAGTACACTCCCGCTTTAAGTCTCTTGATGCAATTATGTTCACACAATAATACACACATCAACATTCTAAATCGAATCCTATATGCCATGAAATGAGATGTGACTCACCATGCCCCATGTCTCGAGTCCTCATCGACTCCCTCACACATGCATATGCTAAGTGTGAAAACTTGTCATTGGTATTTCATCCAATGACCCTTTTTCCAAAACAAAATCTTTGGTTTTATAAAACCAAACCCATTGGATATACCTCCAATGTCTAATTGATTAAATCAAATCCCATGTGTTTATGCATTTGTGGGCCATGGATTTTTGTGTTCTTACCGTAGAACACCTCACGCCTTCCTACATTTTTACGGGCTTTCACCGATGGGGATCATGTATAACCGCAACTACTAGGTCTTTCACCTCAGGGGGGATCTATTCCTACTTGCTGTGCCATACACAAGTATATATATATATATATGTATACGTACCGAGCTCACCACCCATTCACCAAGAGTGATGAATGATTATAACCATGCACAAACACCTAACTCAATGCGATGCCCTCTTGCATATACAATGCAAAATGCCACTGCATGTTATCTCATGTTACATGTATAATGAACACTACATGGAACAATTTATAAATTGTACTTTATGCTAAGTACCATGGATAATTATGTCGAAAGCATATAATTTACATCCATTCATGCTAATATATATAACACCAATATATCAACATATTTACAACACATTCAGCATGTTATAAAATTTCCAGCAATAACACACAAAACTAGTCCACACAAACTAGCCATTCTCGGCCATACTCGGCCTTAGAAATAATCTGGATTCACTCCAAAAATTTCAGGTTCTATTTTATTTTTGTATTTTATTGTATCAACTTTCAAGAGTGTCATTAACGGCTATAAATTCAGCCATGAAGCAGTCCTCAAACTTCGACCAGAAAAATAGTCCCAATGTCCGAAAACTCAGTCCCTTGGTTGGGGCTGAACCACATGGCCATTTATGGCCCTTAGATTAAGAGGAACCAGTGTAGGAGAAAACCCTACCTCTTTGTGTTTTTGGCACCTACTCGTAGTTCTCGGCGAGTAGACCAATTTTAATTCTTGGCCTATCGACTTCCGCCATTGGAACACCAAGAATCAAAGATTGCACGGCTGGCTCTCCTTTCTCCCTTAATTTTTTTCCCCTTTCCCATGCATAAATTTTTTTTTCTCATTTGTTTTCCTCTTATTTCTTTTCTTTATTCCTTTCTTTTCCTTTTCTCATTTTATTTTTCTTTTTCCTTTTCTTTCTTTTCTCTTTCTTTTCCTTTCTCTTCCATCGAATTGTTTCTTGGTTTGATCCAAAGAGAGGAAACTTCCTCTCACTTTCCTATTCCTCTCACATGACATGTGTCTTCATATGATTCATTTGCCATGTGCCATGTGGCACATGGACACATGCACTAGGTGGAAAATGCCATACCACATGATTTTCATGCCATGTGCACTCCTCTAAGCTTGCCATGTGGCATCCACATGGTCATGCCATGTGGCACCACTCCATGTGTCATCCAACACCCGTGCCTCGAAATACGTGAAATTTTGACTATCTAGGAATCTAAAAAAATTTGACTGGGTAGCTAGATTTCGCGAGATGATTCCAACGGTGAAGTCCGTTTTGTCATCCAAGATCTAGAAAATTTCAGGTTTTCAACCTGTACTTTAGTGGCAAATTACCTTTTTGCCATTTTTAAGAAAAATTGCATTTTTCTCAAGTTTTACAAGCAGTATTAGAGACACTCACTATATGGATTTTCACACACAAAGAGGATTGAAAGGAAATATTCAAACTTTCATTAAAACACTCTTATCTTACAAAGATAGCTTCCCTAAATAAAGCTTAGAACTTCATTACAAACTATGGATACAAGGATGGATATGGTTTTTCTGATGCCCCTCCAAATGAGAAACATTCTCAATTTATAGAGGAGTTTTCTACTATTTTTTAGATTCCTTCTTATCCTTATGAGAGACGTGTCATTCTTCTTTTGATTTTGGCCATACAACCGTCCTTCTTATCTTCTGCCTTCTTTCTTTTGTTAAGATGTGCAATTCTTTCTTATCTTCTTTCTTTCCAACTGTCATCTGTATTTTCAAAAGCAAGTGTTCTTATCATGTTTTTGATTTCCTCCAGCTATTTTTTGTCTTTTCATAAGAAACGTGTTTTTTCAATTCCTTTGACTTTGGTTCAACTGTTAGCTTCAATGGTATCGTCATCCATGTTGTCATTGCTTCCTTTTTCCAACTGTTATTATAATTATAGTGATAGACATTTATTGTCAGATCACTTTATCATTTACATTTATAGTGGTAGACATGTCCTATTAGGCCACTTGGAAAGCTGAGATTACATTTTCTTTCCAAGAGTTATCCAGCCTTCATTATTTCTTTTTGTCTTTTTCATAAACTTTGTAACTTCATCTTTTGTCATTTGACTGGTTGGCAATAATAGCTAGTCTAGCTCATTGATTTTTTCTGTCATCATTCTCTGTCCTTTGGCTTTTCCATCGCCTATGATTATCATCCAGTTGTTTGTTGCATAGTGGACTAAGCATTTCTTTTTTCTCAGATCTGTCATTCTTCCAAGCACTGCCTTTATCCCCAATGCTCTCCTAGTCTTGTCCATTGTCTGATATAATATCTCTGTTTTTTGGGTTTAGAATCATTTATTTGAAAACTTGATTCTTCATTGCAATTTATTGTGATGAGATGATAGGATTTGATGACAAAATGAACCTCACCATTGGATTAGTCTCGTGAAATCTAGTTACCTAGACGAATTTCGTCAAATTCCGAGATAGTCGGAATTTTCACGTTTTTCGGGGTGACGGGTGTCCAATGGACCCCAAAAACAAGATTTTTGAAGAATATCATGGAAATTGTAAAATAATTTTAAGAAAATTCATAGAAGATAATTTAAACTTGAATCGGGACGAAATAAATTGTTTCGAGGTGAAAATGAACCCGAACAAGTGTGACACATGGCGCGACGTGAGCCACGTATCTAAAGTATAAAAAGGAGGAAAATATCTTATTTGGGAAAAATATCTTCCATTTCCTTATTTTTTTTTTAGCGTAGAGAGAGAGAGAGGAAGGTTTCCTTCGGCGATTAACGGTTCGACAAAGGCTATACGTAGGCACCAAAAAGGAGAGATTTCATCGAAGATTCAAAAGAGGAGATTTTGGGGAAATCAAAGTTTTCGGGTTAGGAGGTGTTTTAAAGCTTCCTAACGGTGTTTCTTACGCTTCAAGAGGTAGAGATTCTTCCTATTTTGATTTTATTCCTACCTTTGGGCTAAATTGGGAATGCTTTGAAGCTGATTTTGGGCTGAGTATGGGATGGTTTTTGTGCCATGTTATGGCATGTTTTGTGGCTTAAATTCAGACAGTTTATTGGCCGGTTTGTGGTTTTTGGGATGGGGTTGGAACATGTTTAAGGAGTTGTTTTGGATCAAAATTTGGTGTACAATAGCTACCCATAATGTTCTCGAGCACGCTATTGTGTGGTAGGAGCTTCAAAACTCACAATATCAGTGCGAAATTGGCAGGTTTGGTGCAATTGTAGCCCCTTGCACCTTTAAGCCTCCAACTTTAAGCTGCCATATTTTTCCTGCGTTAGAACTCGTTCTTGTTCTTGAACTCTCCATGGAAGCCTGCTGGAGTCTAGAATCTAACTATATGCTAGTGGATGGAATTTGGTGCTCAAATATGTACTGAAAATTTGATATTTTCACCAAATGTTCTATTGTATTGACATGTGATGTGAAAATGACCCCACATATTTTGGGACAGATTTTCGGTTGGGAAAAATGGGAAAATTGGATAGTGTCCTTCATGGAAATTGTACCTGTATCTGAGAACTTGATGTTAGGCTTTTGAATCACCCAAATTGGACCTCTATAACTCGAGTTATTGTCCATTTTCCAGGATTGCCATATGTTGCCCTGTTTTGACCCCATACACTATCCAAATTTTGGGACTGATTTTTGGTTGGGAAAATGAGGAAATTTGGACTAGTGTTCTCCATGGAAATTATAGCTGCATCTATAAAATTGATGTAGGCTTTTGAATCACCAAAATTGGACCTATACAACTCAAGTTATGGTCCATTTCCCAGGACTGCTACAACTTAGGCTACTTAACGGTTGTGTCTAGTTTTTTGGGACTGTTAGGGGACTAGTTTCTGAACTGAGTTTGGAACTATTCTATGGTCTATTATGACTTGATCGTGAGGGTGTTTTTGCGTAATATGGAATGACACGTTATATGTTGATGTTGATATATGCGTGCATGATATATTGACATGAATGAAGTGTTGTATGGACATTATATGCTTATTGATATCATTGTTCATGATGCATTGGTAATATTCATGAGTAGAGTTGTCCATATAGCATTCATCATATATGTGACATGGTATAGACTTGCAATGGTTCATCAAATTGCATATGCGTGGGAAACATTGCATTTCATGGGTGTGACTGCATGATTGAAATCAATCACCACATTGGGTGATTATGAGGTTAGGCTTTCGATTCTTTGAATGAAGTCAATAAGTCATACGATTGCATGAAATGGAAAACTTGTGTGAATGTAGTAAGTGAGGGATAGATACCCTACGGGTGAATGACCCAAATAGTTATGATTTAGACATGATCCTACTTGGTGAAATCCCTTGAAAGTGTTGGAAGGCGTGCGAAGCCTACGATGGGACCCACGAAAATTCACTACCCACAAAAAGACACATGGTTTTGAAAATGAAACGGTCATTCGGTATATGACATCCAAAAAGGTTTGGTTTATAAACATAATCTAATTTTGTTCCAAAATGATCATTGGATGCGATTCATCAATGACGGATTTTATCACACATTGGCATTGCATTGTGTGGTGGGAGTTGGTAATGACTCGGGACATGGTGCATGGGTGAGTCTCATCTCATTTCATGGCATGACATGTAAATTCCAACCTAAGATTATAATCTTGTTGGAATTGTGGTGAAATGTGTTGTGAACATTGCATGCATAGGTGAGAGTAGTCTACGTAGGGAATTATTCTCTGCTGGCGTGGCTCGCCTTATGGGAGAACCCTTTCGGTGCGAGGGTCTGCCGGTGGACGATGCTTGGAAGCGAGTACGCTGTGCGAAGGCCAGACCTTGTGGCCTTGATAAATCCTTTTGTAAAAAGTGCTTGGAACAACTTGTTCTAGCACGTAATTTTGTATAAAAGAATTGTAATTAAATTCTTTTGGACTATTTCCAATATAGTTGGTTTTGTAATAATGGTAAGAGGGTCTTGATCAAACTCTTACGGACTGTATTTAAGTGTATTATTCTTATATTTTTAACTTAAATATGAATGAACGGGTCTCGGTTGAGGGACGTATTGAGGTGGAGTTGAGTGACTCGGTGTCCATGAGTTAATGGTACCGGTCTAATACCAAGACTTAGTTGTGCAGTGACCTAAGGTAGAAATTTCGCAGGTTGACGACTAATCAACGGGACCCCCAGGTTTTGGGGCGTCACAATTCTGGACTGATGGTAATGAATTTTATGTAGAAGCTCTGATTTCTTATCATGTCACATAATTGAATTCTGAAGGTGTCATTAAGTATTTCATCACAATTAGGGCTTAAATAGATCTGGTCAACAAAATTGAAATCCATGGCATTTTGAACAAATAAAGGATCAGTTTTTTTTGTGATTATTATTCTTGGGTAGATAGACTCGGTAGAGGTCTGGTAATACCCATTACCATTAGGGTTGTTATAGATAAATTCGGAGAAAGTCAAATACTTTCTCTCCATATCAGACAATGTTATTGAAGAGATTCTGGATATATTTTATGTTTTTTCTTCAGGAAAGAAGAAGGTTTCATATGAATTTTCTCCTTTTGAGAGGAGCCTGTCCTTTGGGGACCTGTTATCTTTCAGGCTTTTATTCTTTTGAAGGATTGGCATTTCCTGAATACCTTTTGAGATATTTTTGCCCTTAGACAAGGATATATCTCATATCCTAATGTTATTAGGCTTTTTTCCGAATGGGACAGCATATCCAAGCCTACCTTATTGATGTTTTTAGTCTCTAAGGAGACTGAGGAAACATCATTTGTCCTCATTATCATTTCTCCTAATCTTTCAAAACATTTTTCGAGGAGATTTTGTGAAATATATGACTTAGACCTTATGTCATTGATATCTTTTTGTAAATTTGTTACTTTTTCTTCAATTGAAATAAGAGCATTATAATTTTCTGAGACCATATTAATTCCTTCAGCCATATCAATGGCGATATCACACAATTCCTAGATGTTATTCGACATTCCTGCTCAAAAAGTCTATAAGAAAATTGTTAGTACCTTTTATATGAACTATTTTTAAATTGTAATAACTAAGAAGAGTTTGTCATCTAAACAATCTTCTAGCTTGTACTCATTTTCATGTGTTATTTCTTATAAATCCTGCAACTTGAGTATTATCAGTTTCTATTATAAATGGTTTAGGTAATGAAAATACCTCAAATTTATTAATCCCTTTTATTATTGCAAGTAACTCCTTTTCATTAATACCATAATTAATTTGATTATTATTAAAAGTTCCACTTGTATAACGACATATTTCTCCTAAATCTGTCTTTAAAATTATTGCCCAATACTTGTCT
Source organism: Tetrastigma voinierianum (assembly GCA_016808115.1). Taxonomy (NCBI): domain Eukaryota; kingdom Viridiplantae; phylum Streptophyta; class Magnoliopsida; order Vitales; family Vitaceae; genus Tetrastigma; species Tetrastigma voinierianum. The sequence goes on along the minus strand of JAEQBH010002205.1, from coordinate 747,770 downwards.
GAAGCATCTGTTTGTAATATTAAATTGTCATTTTCATTTGACAATCTTAATTTTGGTAAATCTGAAAATATATTTTTTAATCTCTTAACTATCATGGTATGATTTTCACTCTATCGTCTTGGTTTTTCTTTGTTAACAACTTTTGTAATTCCTGTCTTTCTTTTGCTAAGTCTTTTATAAAATAAGAGGAGTAATTTAAACATCCTAAAAATTTATGTATCATTTCTTTAGTTCTCAATTCATCAGGGAAATCTTTTATTTTTTTGGCTATATGTGACTGTAATTTTATGCCTTTAGAATCTATTATCATTCCTAGAAATTCTATTTCTGTGACGCCCCAAAATCTGTGGCCCACAAATGCATAAACACACGGGACTAGATTTCTCAAGTGGACATTGGAGGTTATATCCAATGGGTTTTGAATTGTAAAATAAAAAGGGTCTTCGGACGAAACATCGATGATGGTTTTTTTTTCACACTTGGCATATGCATGTGTGAGGGAGTCGGTGAGGACTCGGGACATGGGGCATGATGAGTCTCATCTCATTCATGGCATGTAGAAATTCCATGGTAGAAACTGCATTTTACTTTGAATGTGTTTGAGTGCGTAAGCATGGCATTGCATGTGCACTTAGGTGGGGAGTAGCCTTTGTAGGAGATATTCTCTTCTGGGCATGGCTTACCCTTTATGGAACAACCCTTTTAGGTGCAGGGTCGACACCGATGGACGACGCTTAGACTAGGCCGTGATTTTGAAGAAGGCCGACATGTGGCCTTGATAAATCATTTTGTAAAAAGTGCCTATAACAAACTAGTTATAACACGTAATTTTGTATAAAAGAATTGTAATTAAATTCTTTTGGACTATTGCCAATATAGTCAGGTATGTAATAATAGAGGGTCGTGATCGGACTCTTACGGACTGTATCTAAGTGTATTAGTCTCATATTTTAACTTAAATATGACTGAATGGGTCCCGGTGAAGGGACGTATCGAGGTGGTGCCGAGTAACTCGGTGTCCACGAGTAAATGGTACCGGTCCAGTACCCAGGCTTAGGTGCGCAATTGTGGCTCCCCAAAACCCGGGGGTCCGGTTGACAACCCGTCAACCCACAAAATTATTGTGGATTTTGGGTAACCCGATACCACACTGTCTTGTCCCATTTATCGGGATCCATATTTTCACAAAAATCGGACAAAGTCTCCTTTGTTCGAGGAGCTTTACCCAATATACAACTTGTATAATAGTATATTCATAACCCATCCAGGGTCTCAACAGAAGTAGTAATGATCACACAGGGTCCATATGTCCATATCCCCAATATACAACTATATCACAATAGTTCATAAGAGTTTATTACAACACTCTTATCCAGAACATATAGATACATGTCAAAACAACTTCACCAAGCCACAATCCGACTTACAATTGGGGCCTCACCCGAGCATCGTCCTCGATGCACCATCCTGTACTTAAATGTCTACATGCCATGGATAAGAATGTAACTCACCCTGTCCCATGTATCGAGTCCTCATCGACTCCCTCACAAATGCATATGCCAAGTGGGAAAACCACCATTTACGTTCCAAAAAATGACCATTTTTCCAAAACAAAAGCTTTTTGTTTTATAAGTCAAAATCCATTGAACAAACTCCAATATTAACTTGTTTTACCAAGTCCCATGTGTTTTTGTGCGTAGAGAATTTCCGGGGTCTCACCACAGGCTTCGCACACGTTCCGACACTTTCTCGAACTTTCATCGTTGGATACATATGTCTAACCAAGAATACTGGGTTTTTCACCCGAGGGGGCATTTATCCCTACTTGCTATACCCAACACACGTATTTTTCATTTCATTTTTTACGTTATCTGTGTGAGACTCATTTTAGACGGCTATCCCCTGCAGAGAACCTACCATCGAACACCAAACACAGTGTCAATCTACCATGTACTCACTACATACCATCGAACACCAAACATAGTGTGGATCTCCACCATGCACTCACACCCATGTCATGCGATGTCCCGTGCATAAATGCAATGCAATGCCATTGCATGTGTCTCATGCTACATGCATAATGAATGCCACGTGCAACAATTCAAAATCATACTTCATGTCAAGGATCATGGATAATCATATTTAATACATATAATTATTCCCATTTAATTTCCATATGTCTAACACAAATATCTCAACATGCTTCACAATACAAAAAACATGTTATTCACTTATCATGCATCTCAAGCATATATCAACACCAAGTATCAATCATACGAGTAAGGATAACTTGGTACCCTTTATCAATTGTGGCATAAGCAATGCCCACAAAACAATCCACACATCAATTTTTGACAAAAGAGCGAGGAAAAACACGAGCGTGAGCACGGAATTCTATAGAGACCACGGGATAGTTACGAACTTGGTTGGAAACTAGCCCCTAACAGGTCCCAAAATCACGGACATAAACCATTAAATAGCCTAAGTTGTAGATCCCGAGAAAATGGACCATAACCAGGTTATAGAGGAATTAGATTTGGGTGATTAAAGCATAAATCAAATTCTCATGAGATACAATTTCTTTTAAGGATACTAGTCGAGTCTCACTTTTTCCCAAGCGAAAATGGGTCCAGGATAGTAGGTTCGGCCAAAATAGGGCAGCTGGTAGCAGTCTCGGAAACTGGACCATAACTTGGGTTATAGAGGTCAAATTTGGGTGATTCAAAAGCCTAACCTCAATTTCACAACTTCACCTACAATTTTAATGAAGGACACGAGTCCAAATTCTCTTTTTTTTCTAACCGAAAATCAGCCCCAAAAACTGGTCATCATATAGGGTCAAAACATGGCACTATTCCCATAACCCATTATTTTGCCAAACAGCCCCTTAGGGAAAAAATGGCCAAATAGGCATTAAAACACAACCAAACAGCCCGTAGAATGGAAAATAAACCAAAGTAGAAAGAATCTCTACCTCTTGGAGCGTAGAAGAAACTTTAGGAAGTCCCGTGGACACTTCCTAAACTTGAAACCTTTGATTTCCCGAACTCCTTGCTTGAATCCTCGGTGAAATCCTTTGTTTTCGGTACCCACGCCTAGACCTCGTCGAGTAGATGAACTTTCGTTATTGGCTCGACGAATTCTGATCGACGTAACTTCTTAGATCGAAGAGAGAAGTTTGAATTATTTTTTCTCTCCCCCTCTCTCTCTCATGACCAGACCAGAAATCTGGTGTTTTCTGCCCAAAAAATGATTTTTAACCCCTTTTCTCTAACTCACTTAAGTTGGACATGTGGCCCATGTCGCGCCACGTGTCCACGACCAATCTGAGTTCGTTTATGCCCCGAAACAATTTATTTTTATCTCGGTTCAAGTTCAATTTATTTTAAATGAACTTAACTTGAGCTATTTCCTAACTCTCAAGATTCTCATAAAAATCTTGTCCCTAGGAGTCATTAGACTCCTGTTACCCCGAAAATCGTGAAAAAAAAAAATCCTACTTTCTCGGAATTTGACGAAATTTTTTTAGGTAATTAGATTTCGCGAGAAGAATCCAACGGTGAAGTCCGTTTCATCATCCGAGATCTTGAAAAATTTTCAGGCTTCCCTGAATCATTTCTGCAATATTACTACTTTTGCCATTTTTCATAAAAATAAAAATTTTCCCATATTGTACATTCTTCCCCCCTTAACAAAATTTCATCCCCAAAATTCACACACACATACACATTCAAATCACATGCAAATGCAACAATCATTTTGATATCAATGACTAAGAAAACGCACCTCCATCCTCAAACAAGATATGATAACTTGTACGTATCGTGTCCTCACGTTCCCATGTTGGCTTTTCCACTCCTCGATGCTTTGCCCTGACACGCCGCCTAGCCTGCGGTCTTTCCTCGCCAGAACTTGATCCGACTATCGCCCATTATGCATTGATCCTCCTCAAGGTCCCATTAGCATCAACGATAAGCTCGCCCCGATCCCTTTACATGCGACCCAGTTTGGAGTGTATACGACATGGAGACATGGAGGCTCTTGCATGAACACGTGAAGCTTGGCGATGAAATCCAGCCGTCTGTGACTATACCCACCATCTTGAGTATCTCGAAAGGCCCAATATACCTCGGCGATAGCTTTCCTTGATTGTTGAACCTGACTACTCATCTCTTAGGCATTACCTTCAAGATCACATGATCACCCACCTTAAACTCTAGAGGTCGTCGCTGTCTGTCGGCTTAGCTCTTCTGTTAGCCCTGAGCCATGAGAAGATGCTTCCGTATCAAGTCCACCTTCTCAGAGGTGTCTCTAACCAAATCCGGACCCGTGGAGAGTCTCTCTCCCACCTCCGTCCAACAAACTAGAGATTGACATAGCCTCCCATACAGTACCTCATAGGGTGCCATATGTATGCTCGCCCAGATAAGCCCATTGTTGTGGCGGAATTCCACTAAAGACAATTGCTCTTCACAGCTACCTTAAAATCAGACCGCATGCCGTAGCATGTCCTCCTAAAGTCTAGATGGTCCTCTCACGGTAGTGACAGTCGTCCCCGAGATGAAAGCCGAGTGCTCATCATCAACTATGTTGCCATGGCTCCCTAGAAACTCTCCCAAAAATGAGTCATAAACCTGGGATCCCGGTCCGATACTGTAGAGACTGGCACTCCATTTAACTGGACAATCTCTCGTATATACAACTTGCAAAATTCCTCCAACATGAAGGTCATCCGCACCACCAAAAAGTGTGCCGATTTGGTAAGCCGGTCCACTATCACCCACACCACGTCATGTCCTCGCGATGTCCGTGGAAAGTATGCCACAAAATCCATCATGACATATTCCCACTTCGCCGACCACCTCGATGGTGGGTAATCTTTATTGGCCTATGGTGCTCGGCCTTTACCTCGCGACATGAACGTCGTCGAACAAAATCTCAACGTTTCTTCATCCCTCGATGTCTTGGCGACGAAGATCATGGTACATCTTAATTGCCACAGATTCTATGACCCCTTAGGGCATTAAAACTCAACTAAACAACCCATAGAATGGAAAATAAACCAAAGTAGGAAGAATCCCTACCTCTTAGAGCATAGAAGAAACTCTAGGAAGTCCCGTGGACACTTCCTAAACTCGAAACCTTTGATTTCCCGAAATCCTCGCTTGAATCCTCGGCGAAATCCCATGTTTTCGGTACCCACACGTAGCCCTCGTCTCGGAGTAAGACGAGCTTTTCGTCTTGCGACCAGTGCATAAAGGGCTCATATATCCGAAAGAGAAGTTTGGATTTTTTTTCTTTTTCTTTTTTTCCCTCTCCCTCTCTCTCTCTCTCTCTCACGACCAGACCATAATCTGTGTTTTTACTTAAAAATTGATTTTTAACCCGCCTCTCTAACTCACTTAAGTTGGACATGTGGCCCATGTCGCGCCGCGTGTCATGACGTCGGGATTCGTTTACGCCTGAAACAATTTATTTGTCTCGGTTCAAGTTCAATTTATTTAAATGAACCTTGAGGATTATTTTCTAACTCCAGAGATTGTCATAAAATATAAGTCGCCCAGGAGTCACTAGCGCTGAATTACCCTAAAAATCATGAAAAAATCCGATTGTCTTAGAAATTGACGAAATATTTTTGGGTAACTAGATTTTACGAGATGAATCCAACGGTGAAGTCCATTTCAACATTCGAGATCTAGAAAATTTTCCAGGCTTCCTTGAACCATTTCGACAATTTTACTATTTTTGCCATTTTGCAATAAAAATAAAATTTTCCACGTGTTTTACAACAATGACCTAAGGTAGAAATTCCGTAGGTTGACGGCTAATCAACAGAACCCTCGGATTTTGGGGCATCACAGCTTGGTTCAAATTTACCTGGGTTTTCACAATTTCTTTTTTCTTGATCTCAACCTTCTTTTCTGAAAGAATTATACCATGTTCTTTTTAGAGTGTTATGAAAGTATTTAAATGTTTTTCATGATCTTTCTCAGTATCATATCATCAATGTATACTATTATAAAAGCTGAATAATCATAGAATATTTTAACCATTTTATTTTCGAAAATTTGAGGAGCATTTTTTAATCCAAGAGGCATTACCATCCATTCATAATGACCTCTAGGTGTACTAAAAGCTGCAATAGGTATACTGTCATTATCCATTTTTATTTTCCAAAATCCCGATTTACAATCAAATTTACTATATTAGTTTATTAATATTTTCTTATTTGAGATATAATATTCGTCAAATTTAGTATTCTTATTCACTTCCTTATAATTTATCATAATTCTTGCTTTTCCTCTTTTTATCTCACTATGTTTTCTTACCATGAAAGCATGGCTACTATGTGGGCTTTTACTTTCACTTATTAGATTCATTTGCATTAATTCATTAATTTTTATTTTAAAATCTTTTATATCTTCTTGTAAATATATCATTAGTCGACTCTAATAACCTTATGGAGTCTATCATTTTATAATTCGATAGATTTTCGTCTTTCAATATTTTAAAAGGGTTATTCACTTAGGGAATTTTCTTTCAATTTTTCCACACATGTCATGGTGTTACTTTATAAGTAATAGATGTATTTATTTTCTATGTTCTCCATTTTTTTAGCTTTTTTATCATAATTTATCCTAAAAGGTTTTAATATTCTAGGTACTCTTATCCAGTGGTTACAAAGTGTTTTAAATATTATAGTATAAATTGTTTGTTGATATATTGAGAATTGTTGTAAAAAGTCATTTCCTAATATAATATCACATTCTATATTGTCATATTGATAAAAATTTTCTATTTGTATTATTTTATGATGGATCATTATTTCCAAACTTTCTTTTTGTTTTGTAATCTCTTCTTTATTTGCATTTACACATTTTATAGAGATTTCAGTATTTTTCCATTCTTTTAATAAAAAGCTTTTAAATATTGTTATTTATGATCCTGTATCTACTAATCCACATGTATATAACTTAGTTTCTGGAATATTTACCATTATAAATACCATAGTAGGGAATGCAATTTCTTTCATTTTTGTCTTTATAGGAAAATAAATATGTCTTCACTATATATTTATATTCCTTCTTTTGTAATCTTATATTTATCTAGTCTATCTAGGAAACTATTTTCTAAGAGAGTATCATAGTATCCATTTCTTTGCATTATGTTATTTTTATAACATTCTACCAAAAAGGTTATTCATTGTTATCTTATGGGTATTTCTACCTTTAAATTACATTCTATTGTTTGGCCATCATAATTTTTAAAAACATATGAGCTTGTTATATTTCCTATTATTTCACATTTATCTGCTTGTATATGGTTGCAACTAGCACCTGTATTATTAAAATTCTTGTTTCTTCAACTTCTCTTTCTCCAATGTAATAATTTCCCTTTATCAGGAAAGGTGAATGTACATATTCTCTTATTCTTTGGAAACTACTTCTCCTTGTATTATTTTTAACATTATTTCCTATCAAGGAATTTCCTCTAAATATGGGTAAATCAATTATTTGTATACAATATTCTTCAGGAATATCATCTTCAAGACTTAAAATGTAATTTGTTAGAATTTCTATTCTATCTAACTTTTGAGGTTCTATTATCTCTGCAATTTCTCTACATTCATCACTAATTTATATAAATGGTTTATCTTGGTAAATCCTTCCATAGTTTGAGTTTGATAGTGTGTACAAAGCACTATAATATATTGTCATTACATTATTACCTTCTTTCATAAAATCATTCCTTAAGAATTTGAAATATAAACTTAGACTATTATCAAAATCTTTATCTCCTAAATTAATGTTATATTTTGGGTAACATGTGAACATTAATTTCATATATGCTAAATTTCCTTGGATACTTCCTAGGTAGCTTTCATGTGTTTATATCAGTATTTTATCATGTAAACTTAGAACTATTGGTGTATTTAGATTTTCAGGGAATAATGATTTTATTATTATCTGTACTCCTGCTAAATATACATATTTTGTTTTTTCTCTTACTTTTTCATTTTTTTATTTTACTTAATGTTTCATTTATAGTCTCTTTTGTTAATAACTTAAGCTTTTGGTTTCCTTTAGCTTTGTTAATTGTTATACTTCTTTCTATCTTTTGGTATTCATGGATTGTATATTTTCTATGCATATATATTTTGTTTAGATATCTTAATCCTTCTTCTAGAACTCAGTTAAAAATTTAGATTAAATTGTAAGACAGAAATTTCAATTTTGGAAAAAGAGTGAAATCGTAATTTCGATTCTGAAATTGTTATTTAGGTTAAAAATCAGAGATTTATTCTCTAGATCTCGAGATATTGAAGCAGTTTCCACCGGATTTGGAATGGTCTCGCAAAATCTAAATAGCACGTCAGTTTGTCTTAAAATTTGAGACGGTCGGTCGACACGTTTTTCGAGGCATCGCTGATTAGGTCTTAGTAAAACAATTTACCGATCGACGAAAGTCACATATAACACGTACTCATGTTCCATAAGTGGTATGAGTAGGGAAATTATGAAGATGGACGGCCGAGATAGTGCCGAATGTCAAAACTGGGAAAAGAGGGACATAACGGGTATTAATGGAATTGTTTAAGTCATAAAAAGACAAAATAATCAATAGGGCTTGTCTTCTCCAATTAAACCAAGAAAAACGTGAATTGGGGGGACTGATGCGAGTAGGCGAATGGGTTCTTTTAAATTGAGAAGAGTCCCGGCTTCTCTAAAATATCGCGTCAAATGAGTCGCAGTCTTTAGAATGAGGAAGGCTGCTCACAGAGGGCTTAGCGTGATGCTGGGTTTAGGGAGTTTCCTCAGGCTTCAGGAGGTAGCTCTCCTACTTGGGTTTATTCGTGTTTAGTACTTTGTTGATGTTTGAGTTGAATGAGCCGTGAGGAGCCGATCGGTCCCTGAAGCTTGGGATGGGTGATATAAATTTTGAAACCCAAATGGTGCGGCGTATTTGTCCTGACTGATTTGGATTGTTAAATGGTGCATTATGTGTTAATGCATGGGATAGTTTTGTTGAAGTGGGGAAATGGCGGTGAAATGGGTTCACGAAGTGAACGATGATTAATGATTAACCGGAATAGTAACCAAGGGTTTCACTATTCCCGAAATAATACTAAAATGTATTTTTGTGTGAAAGTAATAAAGTGATTCAAGTCGGTACTCGTGTTTGATAGTTAGTCCACGTGAGCTAATTTTGATGTAAATGAGAATTTACATGACATGATTGTGAATTGAATTTTAAGGTAAATATATGCATGTTGATATTTGCATATGATATAGGCGTAATGGAAATGACATCATGCATTCCATATGCGGGAGGACCACTAAGATGATGAGGTGATTGCATGGGAGAGTCACAGAAAAATGGTTCGGAGGGTTGTCTAAAACTAATAATGATCGGAGGGGTAGTCCATACTAAAAATATCAATGGACGGCTTGATTGATATACATTGGAGGGTAGTCCACATATAATATCGATCGTCGGAGCGACGGGTGATATACATCGGAGGGTGATCCACTAAATGTAACATCGGAGGTCCCACTTGCTTATACGTCGGAGGGTTGTCATAAATAAAACATAGAATTCTCATCTGAGGCTTAGCGAGTGTGAGGGGGAGTCGAGGACTCAGTGCGAAATGATAAGTTGACATTCAAGTAGGATCACGCATTTGCTTGGATGTGTGTTTATTTTGGAACATTTTATTGCACTTAGGTGGAGAGTAGCCCACTTAGGGTGATTCCACCCTCTTGAGCACTAGCTCTTTTAATAGGATACTATTTCTGGTGCGAGGGAGCGTGTGAGGACTAGATCTCATAGAGGCTGTTGTTTAGAAGCGGGATTGTGGCTTTGGGTTATGATGTTCATGTGTTAAATTCTCTAATTGTAATATATGTTGTATAGAGTAAAACATTTGAACTCTGCATGTTGGATATAGTTGGATTCATAGTTGGAGTATGTTTATGGGTGTGTTTATATGGGCGGTGGCGTTTTACTCATGTTGTGATCATATTGGATATATGTTGGCCAGTGATGATGCAAGGGCCCAAGAGTGGCCATTGTTACTCGGTTGGTGTATATATGAGACCTGTGTGGTCATTGTTGTTTGGGACGGAGTTATGTACTGAGGTAGAGCTCCGTACAAGGAGACTGCCGTTTTAAGAAAATGGTGTCGGGTAACCCAGGCTTGTCTCTTATGTCACGAGTTGGCGAGGTGATCAACGGACCCGGAGTTTAGGCGTCACATGGATTCTTTTGTTTTTATTATCAAAAGTGCTTTCAATTCTCTCCCTTCTTGATCTTCTTTAACACTAGAAAACTTCAAATTCAGAAATCTCATATTCCTCAATTATGTCCTTGCTCATTCTAAATCACTTTTTAAGGAACTATTACCATTCTCATTTTAAACACTAATCATTTCACTATCAAAACTTAGTATAATTTCTAAATCATCTTCTTTATTTTCTCCCCATATGATAAATGTCTTTTTCTCTTTTTGACATTCATTCTTGTAATGTCCTAATTCTCCACATTTCCAACATTTGCATTTGCTTTTGTCCTTTGATGTATTTTGTGTAACATTTCTCTTTTTATAATTGAATATTTTTAAATGGTTTTCTCCATTCTTTCCTAAATCGTTTATAGTTTGTAAATTTTTTTCTTGGCTTTGCTAATTGTTTTCCAAATTTTCTTTTCTTATACTCCTTATACCCCCATTTTCCTAGGATGTTATCTATGTTTGATTCACTGAAATTGTAGTATGCACAGGGTAGAGATTTGGTGCTCGGAATCAAAGATATTTATAAACCTAAACCTCTTATTGTCGTAGCATAGCTACGCGATTATAAGTGGCTCTAGAATTCGAACTGAGGATGGGTTTCTTAAATGTAGGTAACCAACAGTTGATTCAAAATGGTGATTTCACTTTGGATTTTAGGTTTTTTTCATAAAAACAGTGGGGTTGGTGATTTGAAGACTACAATTAAAATGTAATAAAACGTAAAAAGAACTCCTTGAAATCTCGGGCCACTGGGTTTGAGGTTCTAGGGCAACTGAGAGGTCCTTGGGTTCATTTCCTCGCGTTGGGGAGAATGACCTATAGTCATTTCCCGAATCGGATCTTCATTTAGCTATAAAACCGAACCCTAATAGCTTTCCTCTTGAAATAGCATTTATTGGTCATTAATGTTTTGAAACGGTAAGCGATCCTTGATCTACCCCACAGGTGTGAAATAAATGGCAACTAAATGAGCCTTAGTGGATCTAGTAATAAGCATCCCTTTGAACAGCAAAAGATTGCCAAGTATTGGTCCTCGGGATACTATCAGTTTAAACCTAAAGTGAGAGAATGAGGCATAAATGACAACAACTGGATGCATTAAAAACAAAAGGACCAGCAGTTTACCTCAAAACCCTACCCTAGCGGCCCTACTCTTCAATGATAAGAGAAGCTTAGCCAACTATCCTTTGAGTTGTCATCCTCAAGGGGTGTTTGGAAAGCGAGAAAGTGGGAGAAAATAAGGGGAAATGAGGGAAAGGAAAACATGCGGGAGGCGAAGCTTTCACGCCCGAATTTGTGCGTTCGTGATCATCTTATATAGGCCTTGAATAGCATAGGCTTATATCTCGCTTTCGAGAATCAAGGAAATTACAAAGATGTATAAACCATAAAAAATACAAAGTAGTTTAGGAAAAGTGCAGGCGGTAAGCAGGTGACGAAGACACGGTCGCGAGGTTGCGAAAATTACGCTGACTGCGAATTTGCTGTTTTGATTTCTTCGTTTTACGCTCACAATTTCCTTGACTTGATGCGCGGCTTTCGAGTTTGGCTTGGATTCTTAGTGTTTTAGTCGACTCAATGACTTAAGCATAATTTAGCTTGCAAAAACTACAAAAATAGCCACAAAATGCGATCAGTAGTATAGTCGGGACCTTGGTGTGCCAATTGAGTTAATTAGGTTGATTGGTACCGCAGTGCTGAAGCACGCAATAAACGGGGCTGAAAATAGCCTTGTTGGGTGCTAATCACTCCCCCGATCGACACATTGCTGGTCATGATGAAAGAAAAGAAGTGAGTGAATTATGTTCCTGATTGGTGTTTAAAAGAATGCTAAATGAGTTATGCCTAACCCTCGATATAAATCACCCGAAGCCTACTAAAAACCATATGGAGAATGAATGCCATACAGAATCAAGCTTAGGAGGGAGCATCAACTCAAGAGAATCAGCACGAAGCTTCACAAAAGGAATCTAAGTGTTTATATGATCAGTTTTCGACCGATGAACTATAAATTGCACTCTCTGACTAAGCTACTTCCATGACTTAGAACGTGTGAACTAAATAAATTAGGATCACTCTTATTCCACAATTCTTTTTTGTGTTGTAGAGTGCCCAATCTTTGAGAATTGACTTCATCAAAGTCCGTGTATTGGGATACACCAATGACTCCCGACGATCAAGGCTTGGGGCATCAAGTCATGGGGTCTTTGACGCTAACTCTTGAGTTTCACCCAGACTCAGATGACGACTCCGGCACCTACAGCCTACTAAACCTCCTATCCACCCATGTAGAAGGCACTAATGGGTGACTCTGACCCGGTTGGCAGGGCACCATGTTTCGGAACTTTCACGGCGCACCTCGGGCCAGTGCTCGGGTTTTGAGAAGCGGCGTCACGACTTTTCTATTCTTTTTCTTTTTCTTTTCTTTTTCTTTTCTTTTTCTTTTCTTTTTCTTTTCTTTTTCTTTTCTTTTTCTTTTCTTTTTCTTTTGGAAGACTTCATTGGCCTTCTTTGCAGGGATCGCAACTTTATTACAGTGGTCGCCTGAGAAACTAGGGTAGGTTTTGCAAAGTTAAGGAGGCTAGAAAGTTAGGGTAACCCCAATGAAGAAACACAATGTGCAATGTGTGGCTAGCTAAAGGTGGAAGAAAATGTTGTTGAAAACCATGAGACTTCAACTGATCATCTACTTAATCATGCATGGAACTAATCTAACATCAATGGAATTGGGCAGTGTTTCAATTTTTCAAACTGCAAGTTAGGCAAAACACAAAAAAAATGGGTGCCAAAATAGGTGCAAGTTTAGATAGGTCCAAGTTTAGAATAAAAAAAAAAGGTTGTATAGTATGTATAAGAAGATATATGGCTATATTTTCATCTTTACAAAAACAAACTGTAAGCTTAACAAAGCAGGATAAATAACGAAGCCACTCGCTTATCACAAAATGGGCTTGTTCAAAATAGCAATATAAACATGAATGTAAAAGCCACTTCCTTCGCTAACTCTCGCTCCCCCCAACTAAATGTAGCATTGTACATAATGGGGCTCAGATTGGACAGTTAGAGAAGGAAGTGCTACCTCCTCAATGTGTAGCCGGTGGAAGGTCATCTTCATCACCAGGCGGCGAGTGTTCTTTAGTGCTTGGAGGAGTGGCTGCCATTCTTTGCTTTCTTTACCAGAGGTGAAGGATCTAGGGGCTATGAGGCGGGGTCTTTGGCGGAGGAGGATGGCGAAGAGCTGGCGGCTTGATGGAAATCGGAGCGGGCGGTGACTCTGAATGCACGGATGGCCTCGGTCAAATGTCTCAGGCTGGGCGTACAAGGATGTTGTGGTGATGGAGGAAACGTCTTGGTTTGCATCCATAATGGCGGAAATCCAGAGTGAAATGGTGGTGTCATTGGGAGGTGGGCGCGGATGAACTAGGTCCAGAGTCTGCGTAGGTTGTGGTGATAGAGTTGAGAGCTATGGAGTGAGAGGATGTAGGAGGCGTGGGTAATGGAGCGGAGTGTTGTTTGGAGGAGTGGAAGGCGATGATCTTTGGAATTTGAGGCTCCTCTGTATCATTGTTGGATTTGTTTGCACTCCTCTGTTGGGGTCATTGTCCCGGTGGTCCTTAGTTTGGATCCCGGAGGCGGAGGTGGTAGAGACAGGCATAATGCGCCATCGGTCAACGTGTCTGACCTCGATCTCGACGGCACTTTATCCTGGGCTCATCAGGCTTAGATATGCTCTACAATACTGGCATAAGAGTCTCGGAATAGGAGGGGAGTGGATCCTGACTTTGGTCGGATGCTGCGGTGGACCTTGTCCTGAAATGGAGCAAAGGAGTCATAATGAGCTTTCATTGAGGAGTGAGACAAAAGCCCACCAGTGCATTATAGACATCAATAGCTCCTCTCCTGCATGCGAATCTTTGGAGAAAATGGGGTGGGCCAGCGAATGTGATCGATAAGGAGCATACGGGGAAGTTGCCAGCCACGAGCAGATAGACTGTTTGTCGTGTCTCGGGATAATAAACGAATCATCTCCCTGGGTGAGGGATGGGGCCACTATCTGTGTCTGACAGGGATTGCGAGACCCTTGCGCAAATTGAGGCGTGGCTGGGATATGCAATGGCGAGAAGTATCCTGGTCGTAGTAATATCAAAATGAATACTTGATCGGATTGGGCACTACGCTAGATGTTTATAGTGTGGTAGAACTCCGACCACCGGGGTAGAAAAGCGGCGCGGGGTTATCGTAGCTCCATGGAGTACTGCTTTTCACCCAGCCTCGTAGAGTCACATGAGCTCTGGATGCGTGAAAGGATGGAAGATCATAATAGACTTCTCTATGCAAGTCCACCAATCTTTGTAATCAAAATTTGTGTGATGGTCGCGAGTGGAAGAGGGGTTGCTGATGATCGATGCGGGTGAAGCAGGAGGAGATCTCTAGCGGAGACCTTGGTAGGTGGTGAATGGGCCTCCCCAGGACCTTCGGCGGAATCCCCTGGGCTAGAGTTCCGGATCCTTTTGGAAGGTGGGGCCCTCTGGGTTGGCCTTGGATGTAGAGGAAATGGAGGAGTGGGGCCAACTCTAGTATCATATCACGATGGGGCGGAACAAAGCGATGGAGCTGTGGTAGCGGCGGCGGTTCGCGATGCTTAGTATTTGTGAGCACGGCAGCGGCGTGGCGCGGCCCGGTGTCGAGTACGGGTTGGACGCGGTGGGGGGAGGAAGAGTGACATCCCGGGTGGCTGGCTGTCTTCTCGGCGTGTCTTAACCATGCTTGGGCTGGAGAAGGGAAGGAGATGAAAAACGGGAAGGGGAGAGTTTCAGAGGAGAAGAAATGGGATGGTTTTGAAATTAAAATGAAAGGAAAGGGGAAGGGGGGGTTGGGTTTAAATAGATGGGTTAGGGTGGTTGGGCGGTTTAGCTATTTAATGTTCATAAATGGGTTTTAAGGTTAGGGCTCAAAAAAACTGGAGAAATTAATGTATTTCGCAGGAAATGAGAGGTTGCAGAAGGCGAAGAGGGAGGAAGATGAACAGTGCACGTAGGGGGTTGAGAAATTTCGCAAACCTGGAAATTTCTACAACTGACGACGAAACATACATGCGACACTGTAAAAGCAGAGACAAAATTCATTAGAATAAGCAAATAGAAAACGAAGAAGCACATTATAAAACTAAACTAAAAATGAAGAATTATACGAAAACCATAGTGGCAAAAATTAATAAACAAAGCAAACTCATGAAATTTTGGAATTGGCTTTAGAAATTTCTACAAAGACCACACCCACCACAGGTAACCTTTTAGATTCATGGGGGGTCGGAGAATTAATCTCCTCCTTGTGCATTGTGTGTTATCTTGCATAGAAACTAGTCTTTGCCCATTGACTTTGAACGCCTCTTTGTCCTTAAATTAAGAAGGACCATAGATCCAATTGAGTGAACTTGATGGATGATGAATGGACTGGTCCACCTTGACTTGAGCTTGCTTGAAAAGAGGTAGAGCTTGGAGTCATAGAGTAGTACCTGGTCTCCTTGTTTGAAAGTTTTACGGGCTATTAGCTGATCATGCCACTTCTTAAGTCTGTCTTTTGCAATTTTCGAGTTGAAGTAGGCATCATTCTCGACTCTTCCCGACTCCTTTGATATCGAGCCTTTTAAGGCCAGCTCTTCCTATGTCGGGTTCAACTTTTGACTACTACCATGCCTTATATTCAATTTCCCTGCAGGCGAGGTGACATGCTTTAAGCAGGCGATAAGGGGGCATGCGAGATAGTCTTGTATGTGTGTGTATGCCCATAAGGAATCTAGCGGCGAGAGACCGATCCTTTCTATTGAGCTCACAATTTCATGATATTGTTTTTGATTTCTACGTTGCGGCTCGACTTGACCAGTTTGAAGTGGTAAGGGTGGCATTTTGTGTTTTAGGTATTTAGATAGGCGGTTCTCGAGCGTTGTAGAAGTGTGAACCTCCATCACTAATTATGGCCTTAAGGACCACAATGCGGAGAAGATGTTCTCCTTTAAAATTTTAACACCACCACGTGGTCTAACACCTTTAGGTACTACTTATTTTGACACATAGTCGACCCCCACCAAAAAATGTAAACATATCCAAGGAAGAAGGGAATGGTCCTGTGAAGTCGTGCCGAACATGAGCTGACTCGACTACGTCTCGGGTTAGAGGCATCGTGTGACGAGAGATCTTCCCCGACCTTTGACATTTGTCGGCATCCACGGCACATGGGTGGGCATCATGAAAAGTGAAGGCCAATGGGGCAGTTAGAGCACATTAATGGCCGTCTTCTGGGAAGCAAAATGACGTCCACATTCATTCTCATGGCAGTGATTGAGTATCCCTTGTTGTTCTCCTTCAGGCACACATTTCGATTATCTTATCGGCCTGATATTTGTCTGAGAAGGGCTCTTCCCGATAATAAGTAATTTTGCAGAAAAAACTTCGTCTTGTGCCTTCTAATCTAACTGAAACTCTGTTGCGAAATGGTGGTAATGGGCTACCATGGTGTGTTCTCTTAGGAGTAGGAATTTCTTGAAATCATCATTGATTGGAGGGTTGTGAGTGTTGTGTGCTATTGTTAATCTGAGGATGATCATATGACATTCTCCACCTTTGTCCTAATTTGCGAGGTTGAACCTTGCGAGAAGGAGAACCCGTCTAATAAGTCTTGCACAGGCATTTTGCTTGGTGAGTAGGTGTAAGCAGATTGATCTATGAAGTGATTATATCAGGCCAAACCAGTAAGCCTGAAAACTTGTCAACATAGACCATTGCCGAGCTCTTTCTCGGTGGTGGTGTAATTCCTGCGCCTCGTTCGCGTCTTGCGTGCATAGTAGACCACGTAAGGCTTTCCTTCTTCCTACCTTTCGAGCGCCAATGGTGAGGTCACTTGCATCGCACATTACCTCGAGTAGCTGCACCGAGTTGGGGCCCTCGCTATTGGTGCGGTGTGGTCAAGTAGGCATGAGCTCCTGGCTTCTATGGCGAGTCTTAGTCCCACCTGAATTTAGCATCTTTCTCGATAGCTTATAAAGGAAGCAGCGATTTTGAAAGTCCTTGATAAACCTCTATCAAAAGCACGCATGCCACAGAATTGCCTCACGAGTCTTCCACATTCGTGGGAAGGCGGGTTTGAAGTATCTCGATTTTAAGCCTTGTCGACTTTAATTCCTTTCTTGGAAATAATATGTCTAACCTGATTCCACAGTTGACCGTAAATGACATTTTCCTAATTCGATGCGAGTTCTTCTCTATACACTATGTCTGTGGCGGTTTCTAATTTGATGAAGCATTCTTGAAAGTTCCCTCCATGAAGCTGTAATATCATCCATGTAAACCTCCATGTCTGACTGCAAATCGCGAAAGATCTTGAGCATGCATCGTTTGGAATGTGGCGGGGGGCATTACGAACGGGGCGCGTCCTCGTGCAGGCATATGTGCGAATGGCGGGTGAAGGTGAGTGCTATAACGGTGTACCTGCGACAATCTCGATTTGAAAATAGCTTGAATAGCCATTCGAGCGATAGAAGGGTGGTAGAAAATCCTTTTGAGAAGTTGGTCCATGAAGGGCAGAGGGAAGTGATCTTTCCTTGTTACCTCATTTAGTCTTCTTTAATCAATACATACCCTCCAACCTGTAGTAAGGCGGGTAGGCATTTCCTCTCCCTTTTCATTATGCAGAGTGGTTACCCTTGATTTCTTAGGCACAACATGGGCTGGACTCACCCAAGGGCTATCGGATATGGGGTAAATAATACCAGCTTGTAGCAACTTTAGAACTTCCGCACGTACCACTTTCTGCATGTGAGGATTCGATGCCTCTGTGTTTGCCCTTCTTGGTTGCCTCTCTCAGTAGATGTGATGGGTGTGCCGCAGCGCTGGTACTAATACCGCCCCGGATTAGTGATTTTCCACCCGGAAATAGCACAGCATTCTCTTTGGGGATGTCGATGGGATTTGTTTTCTATTAGTTCTTGAGTAGGGAGGATACTTATTAGTGAAACACTTGTTCATTCGGGTATGCATACTTTAATTCCCTTTGGTAGGGGTTTGAGATCCAATTTTGAGGCTCGTGGCTTCTCACGATTAGTAGAGGTAGAATTTCCTTTTCTCGGTGCCTATACGGTATTCATGCCTTAGGTTTCTTCTTTGCTCTTCGAATGGTGGAAACAATTCCTCATTGACACATCCTACATTTGTTCTTGATCGGCTTGTTCCTCCCGATGTATCAATTATGGAATTTCCTCCCGGACCCTCTTAGTTGGTTGCATATCTTTACTCAAGTGAAGATATTGAGTTCCAAAGTCATGTTCCCGAATGTGAGTTGCATAACTCCATTCCGAAATTGATAATTGCATTAAGTGGACAAGAATGGTCTTCGGGATGATGGGCACATAGTTGTAGCCCCAACTATGGCCGGTTATGTCAAAACCTGACAAAGTCTGAGAATGGTAGAATTTGTCCACTTGTATTAAAACATCCTCTACAATGCCCTTTGGTATTTTTATGGATCTATCTGCAAGGGAAAATGTAAAAGAAGTGGAATTAAGCTCTCCCAAACCTAGCTGCTTATACACTAAATAAGGCAGCAAGTTGACATTGGCTCCTAAGTCTAGTAGTGCCTTTTCTACACAAGTGCCTCTGATATTCACCGAGATGGTAGGCGGCAGGATCTTTGTATTTTTCTTTGATTCTTGCCTTTGAATGATGGGTGTGACATTACGCGTAGAGGCCTTCTTGTCGACATTCAACCCTCTCTTCACCGTGCATAGGTTCTTCAAAAATTTGGCATACGTTGGCATACGTGGGGACTTGTTTAATCATGTCAAGAAGGGGGATGTTGACTTTCACTTACCTTAGAACTTCTAATATTTCAGCTTGGTTGATGGCCTTTTTTGGCTTTTAGTGCCTGTGGAAAAGGTGGGGGTGTGCTATTTTTCAGTGCATTTTCTATGGTCACCTCCTCCTCTGGTTCATCTTCTTTGCTTCTGGCGCCTTACGTCGGTTTGGGGTGTTTGTTGACCTCTTACTTCTCAAAGTGATAAGCACTTTAACTATCTATCACGGGATTTGGCTAGTTGGAAGAGCTCACTTCATGCACCTCTAGGATTTGGGTTGTCACGAGAGGGAAATTTCCCTTTCCTACACACCTTTGTTGGTTGGTTAACCTTAGCAGTTGAATACTTTCTGAGGTTGTTATATTTTGGAGATCTCGGTATGGGTTATCATATTTTGAAATCTCAGGTGCGAGGTTATTTATCTTTTTGTTAGTGTACTTTCCTTTGTATCGATTCTACGGTGCTTTGGGCATTCAACGCTACGTTCCTCCACAAAGTTGCCCGCAGCTGCTCAAGTTCATGATAGCTTGTTGGCTGGGGATGAGGATGGTGGTGGTATGTATTTGAGATGAGGAACCGCCTTGTTGCTATGCGGCCGAGGGGCACATATAGTGAAGGCTTTAGGCGTCGGGAGAAGTTAGGATGGTTCCTACAGTTAGGGTTATAAGTGTTGCCATATGGGAGAGAGGTGGTTGGTGGCTTGTATTGGCCCATGACATTGGCGTGCTCGGCACGTCATATCCCTTACTAAAACGTTGAGCGATCTTTCCGCTTGGTGCTTTCGGTGGACTAACAAATGAAACAAGGTTGGTTAGGCATAGATGCCTCGATCCTTTGCCTGCGCACCTCATGGCGATTCGCATTGGCTATCGACCTTCTGGCGAGGTGGATAGCTTTGCCTTCATCTCCATGTCACTCCTGCGTGATTTGGTATGCCTCATAGGCTGCGAGTCAATCCTCTCGCCTCTCTGCATGCCTCTCTGCCTCTCTAGGGTTGGGTTCATCTATGCTTTGGATGTCTCAGCCACGTAATTGGTCACTGGCTTCCTCTTGATGTTTCTGTGAAGTCCCCTCCACACATAGTCTCCAATGGCTTGCTTCATAGAGACATTCCATTATAGAAGTGATTAGCACGACATCCAGTATCAAAGCCGTGGTGAGGGAAGGCCCGACGATGGTCTCTAGGTACCTTTCGACATTGGTAGACTTTCTCATTTTCTTGAAATTTTGTGAGTGTAAATTTCCCTCTTGGTATTTATTGGTTTATAGGTCTTTGAAGAATTTCTTTAAAAATTCTGCCTCCATATCTCCCCAATTCCTAATAGTTCTCGACCTTAGAGAGTTGAGCCAGATTTTAGCCTTGTCCCTCAAAGTCAGAGGGAAGAACTTTAGCCTCATCAAATCTACATTGGAGATGTCCTCTTTGAAGGTATTACATACTTCCTCGAACTCCCGGATGTGTGAATAGGGATTTTCACTCTCTATCCCATGGAAAGTGGGAGCGAGGGGCACTGGGCTTGATAATGATGTCGCTCTGGGAGGCTGTGCGAAGGGTGCACTGCTATGGGGGGGTGTACGCGGTCCTCGGTTGTTACATATGCATTTGGGTTCCTTTGAGTCCCACAGCCAGCTCTCTTTGCTCCTCAGGTGGAGGCTCTATTCAATCACTTGGTATGCTTAATTCACAGCTCTGTTCTTGTAGACCTTTGCTCCTTTTTGTCGACCTCTTGTGTTTCACATCCCAGTGTTATAAACTCCCTACGAAAAGGAACACAAAAAAACAAAGGCAAAAAACAAAACAAGCTACGAAAAGGTTAATGTTATTTAAAAAATGAATATAAATTTGTATGTGGTAGTATATAATTGAATCAATCTATGATGGCTGTTAGAAGTGACAGAACAAAAAGGTTGGTCACTAACTTGTGATGTGGATCTGGTAACATTCGTCACTCACTTGCACTTAGGCACCATCACGGCGTAGCGCCATTTGATTCGTGAAATCATAGTATGCAGTGAGATTTGGTGCTCGAATCAGATATAAACCCTAAACCTCTTACTACCGTAGCATTGCTACTACAATATAGTGGCTCTAGGGTCGAACACATGGATCGGTTTTCTTCGTGTAGGTAACCAACAGTTGATTCAAAATGGTGATTTCACTTTGCATTTTAGTTTTTTTTTCTTCATAAAAACAGTGGGGTTGGTGATTTGAAGACTGCAAGTAAAATGTAATAAAATGTAAAAAGAACTCCTTGAAGTCTCGGCTTATTTGGGTTTGAGGTTACAGACGGCCCAGGAGGTCCTGTTATTTCCTCGTGTTGGGGAGGAGCACATAGTCATTTCAGGCAGGATCTTCATTTAACTATAAACTAGAGACCACAATATCTTTCCTCTTGAGAAATAGCATTTATTGGTCATTAATGTTTCAAACAGTAAATGATCCTTTGATCTACTACGTGTAAAATAAATGGCAAGCTAGCGACCTCGGTGGATCAGTAATAAGCATCCATGAACCTAAAAAGATTTCAAGTCGTTCACTCAGGAATGCATAAAAGGATTTAGCCTAAAATTGAGAGAGAAAGGGCATAAATGACAACAAGCTGGATCGTTAAAAGCGAAAGGACGACGGTTTACCTCAATACAAGTGATCCTACCTGAGGATAAGAGAAGCTTAGCCAACCATCCTCTAAGTTGTCATCCTCAGGGGGTGTTTAGCAAGCGAGAAAGCGGGAGAAATAAGGGAAATTACGTTTCGTGATCATCCTGTACAGAGCCTTGACTGAGGCTTATATACTGCTTAGAATCAAGGGAAATTACAAAAATGTATAAACTACCAAAAATACAAAGAGGGTAGTTTAGGAATAAGGTACAAAAAAGATGGTAAAAAACGGGGTCAACAAGACACAGTCGCAGGTTGCGAATCACAGGTTGGGAAATTTCACAACTTTGTGAAGTCTATAATTGAAATTTATAATACGAAATTTGCGTGTTTGATTTCTTCTATTTTACTCTAATTTCTTTTGACCGATCTCTGTGACTCAAGTTTATTAGATTCTTCGTGTTTGGTGACCGATGACTTTAGCATAATTTAGCTTGCAAAAACTATAAAAATAGCCACAAAATGCGATCAGTAATATAGTCGGGAACTTGGTGTGCCAATTGAGTTAATTAGGTTGATTAGTACATAAAAAGTGCTCAGAACCTGAAATAAACAAGGTGATTAGTGCCCAAAAAGTGCTATTTTGAACCCTATTTATTATAGGTTTTGAGTGCTTTTTGTGTACTAATCGGTGAAAAGAGCAAAAAGTGAAAATGGAGCATTAGGAATGCTTTTCTGCGGAAACGTCCATCCAACATCTGTTCTCTCTGCGACTCGCGACTTTTGCCTTTGTTTCATTTTGTTTCTTCTATTTTAACCCTTGTAATAGCTTTAGTTTGATTTTTTTTTTTGTAATTTCCCTTCTTTATGAATGGTATATAAGCTAGAGAGTCCAGGTTTGTAAGATCAAATCAATTGTGATAAGAAGCATGGGCGCGGCTTCCTTTTCTCCCATTTTCTTTCCCTTTCTCTCTCTCATTTTCTCGGCTGAGCACTCCTGCGAGGATGACAACTCGAGAGGATGGTTGGCTAGACCTCTTCCTCCTTGAAGAGGAGGGCTTTTGGCTAGGTGTGGAGGTAAATCACGGTTCCCCTGTTTTTAACGCAGCATTTATGGTTGTTCTGTTCTGCTTTGCAATAAGTTAAATCTATTAGACATGTGCTCTTCCCTAGCGATGTATTTGGCAAGCTTTTGGGTTCGAGTGGATACTTTCAGATCATTTGAGGCAGGATGGATGTCTCCCCAGTAGTTATCGGTAGGATAGTGTTTTTTGAGATGTGTTTTCTTTGGGACATTCATGCCTAATCAAATGCCATCTTTAAGGAAAACTCTTAGGGTCTAGGTTTTAAAAGCCAAATGAAGATCGAGGTTAGGGAAATGACATATGTCATCCTCCCAAGCCCAGTAGGAAAAAGACCGGGAGAACATGTTGGTAGCCTTAAAACCACTAAACCGGTGGCGGAGCACTTGAGGGTTATTTTTATATATTTTGTTCTTATTTTAGTTTCGATCCATGAATCATCCAACTCCCACATTTTGCAAAAACTGAAAATCCAAATTTAATTCACCGGTTTGAACTCCACTGACTCATTTGTCTGAAAACTCATCCACGGTTCGACCACAGTATTTATCTTTGCGGTAGCTTGATAAGGTAGTAGAAGGAATTTAGGATATAAATATTGTTGATTCCGGCACCCCTACTGTGGCACGAATCACAAGGCTCAAAATAGCACTATTTGGGTACTAATCAATGTTATCACAAAATATCTTTTCTCCGTTTCTTGCACCTTTTATAAAATACCTTTGGGTGCATAATTCAGCTAATCTTTTCTTTAAAAATTCTATTTTGGCTCCTAGAGTATCATCATCTTTTGTTCTCATTTTTTCGTATTCTTCTTGGAAATAATTACTCCATTTTCCTAGTAACTTTTCATAGTATGTATTTGCTAAGATTGTCATATTCATATTACTATCAAATGCATCGTAATACAATTTTCTAAATTCAGATGTATATTGTGACCCCCAAACCCCGAGGGTCTCATTAACCCAACGTCAACCTACGAAATACCTGTGGGTATCGAATATCTCAATACCACATTATCGTGTCTCATTCACCGAGACTCATTTATGAGTAAGAGTAGCCCTATCGGGCCCTTTTAACCATATTCAAAATATTACTCAAGACTGTTTCAAAATAGCCCTTAAGAGTTTATTACAACACTCTTATACAAAATCATATATTAAAACTATTTTGTTATAATATATTTTACAAAATGAATATCAAGACAACATATTAGCTTTCTTCACAATTACGGCCTTGGATGACGTCACAGATATGCATCTTTGATATGTTTTCCCGCAAGGAATTAGCCACGCCGAGTTGAGATAACTCCTACGAACCTCCCCACCTAAATTAGCACAAGTAATGGTCACACACTCACCACAATCATTCCATGTAAAATGTATTCTACAGTGAATCTACATCAATGAAATGAGATGTGACTCGTCATGTACGAGCCCTAGAGTCCTCATCGACTCCCTCCACACAATGTATAGGCTAATGTGTGATAAACCATCATTGATGTTCTCATCCAATAATCATTTTCCAAAACAAAATTATTTTGTTTTATAAACCAAAACCTATTGAATATTGTACCTCTAATGATATTTTTATTAACAAACATGTCTTTTTTTTTGTGGGTAGCGAATTTTGAGGTCTCATAGTGAGAAACCGCCACGACTTCCTACCACTTTCACGAGTTTCATAGATTAGACACATATGTATAACCAAATATATTAGGGCCTTCACTTGAGGGTATATAATATCCTGGCACTACTACCTAACACAGGGTTTTCATACTACGTGAATAGTGGAATATTGAACTTAGATTCAGCAGTACACTAACCCACTCATAAACCACCAAGGACGGTGTGTTATGGCACTATTTCATATTCTACAAACAGTGAAACTCCGTTGAACATCGTTTAGCGTATCGAGCCCCCTCATCAACCAGCAAGGATGGTGTGTGATGGCATAATGCACCTACACCCATTCAATGCGATGTCCCCGAGCATATGCAATGTATGAGCCATTGCCTATTTGTACCATGTCACATATATGATGAATGCTATGTGGACAATTTTATCAAACATACATATCACCAATGCATCCTGGGCAATTATATCAAACATGCATATAATTTCCCTATATTAACTCATTCATGTCAATGTATCACAAAAGCACATATCAACATTACATACAAATCATTACTTAGTCTAGTAATGGCTTGCTATCTAGGCTAAGTATGACATAACATGTCACAAAATAGCCTATAACATGCCATGTAATGGCCGTAATAAACAAAAAATTCATCACATGTCAATATATTAATACACATATCGGCATTTCATCAAACAAGCATGTCATGCCATGCAATTAGTACGCTTGGTGTTATGATCAAAATTTCAGCAACTATGTGAGCACCAAATTCTAGTCACTATCATATGGCTAGATTCTAGACTCAAAGAGATTTTCATAGAGTTCAAGAACGCGCAAATCGGAGTTTGAACGAGAAAGATATGGCCATCCGAAGTTGGAATACACTAAGAGCCACACTATTGCGCCAATCCATGAAATAGCATACTTGTGAGTTTGCGGGAGCATTTTGCGACTCTTGTAAATGCAAATTTTCAACTTGAGAATTTCTCCCAACAACCCTTTGGCAGGCTACAAACCGAGTCCCATGCCATTAACATGGCATAACACAGTTCAAAATTAGCCAAAAATAGCTGAGTTAGAAATAAACGAGAAGTAGGAAAGATCCTATGTAACACCCCAATTATACCTAACAGTTTTATAACATGTTTAGCATTATAATAAAGGTAGATAATATATTTAAAAATAAAGATAAAAAATAAAATAAGCAAGACCAGGAATTAATACAAAGTTAAGGTAAATTAATAATTTACAATTCAAGACCCCCAAATTAATTTAATAAGTTCATATGCGAGTAGAATATGCATAAGTTAGAATTGAATAATAGAAGATGAGAAATTTGTGTAAATATATCATAATTAGAGGATTGGAGGACCAAAAGTAATAAAGAAATATGTGGAATGAGGAAATAAGGAAGAAAATTGTGGAAAAGACAAGTGGCTTGAAGGAAAGAAGGAGGAAGTTTCATTCTTTGACTGGATGGTCAAGGATGCTCCAAAAGAGAAAAAAAGTGAAATAAAGGGAAGTAAGATCAAATAAAGATAAGACGAAATAAATATCATTTTGGTCTTGGAAAAGAGGCAAAGGATGAGAGAAGACAGAAAGGAAGAAGAAGAAGAAGAGAGAAAAAAGAAAAAAGAGAAGAAGAAGGAAAAAAAGAAGATCAATTTATGGATGCTCTGGTGTGTATGGTTTCTAGTATAGAAATTAGTGTTTTGTATGGTATTTGTCTAGTTTGTTATAGAAAGTATACAGATACATGGTTTTGGAGACCCTCTATTTTTATTCTTATGGGTTGGGTTTGAGAAACTTTTACGACTCACTTTCTTATTGGGGTTGAGTTAGAAGGCTGCAAAAGGCTCCTATATATGTGTTTTTGGGGAGAGGAGTGGTTCTGAGTTGAACGAGAAAATTTTCCTATTTTTGATCACATGCATTATCTAGACATTAGAACTGATTTTGGGGTAAGAAATAAAAGGAATTTTGGTAGTAGGTCACGCCACGGTAAGTGCCGTAATTAACTTGATGTTGACTTTGAATTTCTCAATTGGACCTCTATAACTTCGAGAAACTGTGGCCACTTTTTCGCTTGGGCGATGCGGCTCGGCCAATGCCCTTGGCCGGTGACATTTCGGCGGTGCACCTCAGCGATACCACCGACCCGATGACCAGCTCGGCTAGTGCACCTCGGCGGGCGAATTCTTTTGGCGAGGGCGGAGGTCAGCTTCGGCGGTCGAGTCGGCGCAGCGGGGTGAGTAAGGCTGACTTCAGGTTGCGGTCATTCTGGTGGGTTTGGCGTGTGACCTCCGAGCGAAAAGGTCATAACTTGTTCCATCAGAACTCTTGTTTGGTGTTCTTAGGCTTTA
Organism: Tetrastigma voinierianum; assembly: GCA_016808115.1. Classification (NCBI taxonomy): domain Eukaryota; kingdom Viridiplantae; phylum Streptophyta; class Magnoliopsida; order Vitales; family Vitaceae; genus Tetrastigma; species Tetrastigma voinierianum. The sequence continues at coordinate 720,952 of JAEQBH010002205.1, read as the reverse complement.
CATGAAGCTGTTGAATTGAGCCGTTCATGTGCCCCTTTAGAGGATAATAGGTGAGCACCGAACCAGTCATTTCAGTGGGTTTGACTACATGTGACCTGACCGGAAGGTGCGCCAGCCTTCGTCAGGAACTCCATTTAGTTGTTCTTGGACTCTATGGAAAGACCATTGAGTCAAGAATCAAGCCATATATAGCTTGATAAAATTGGAACTCATATTAGTTCCATAAATTATGAAAAACAGTAGGCCCTGCAGGTAACCATAGTTATTCATATTATGGACTCCTATTATGAACTCATAAATAGCTCATAAACATACATGGTAATCCATAGTTTGGCCCCATGCATATAAAGATATGAAAAATGAAAAGATTGAATAAATGATTTTATATATACGCATGATTAGAATGACAATGGTATTCGAGAATATGAAGAACATATCTGGGAACATAAAATACCGCTAGTTGTTTGCTTAGGGTATGGCGAGGATGATAAGGCGTACTATGGGAAGATCCCCGATTCTTGCATGACATATGGTTTATATATCGAGGCCCAGATTTGGGGTCGATGTACATAAATCCGTTTGGATCGGCCACATGACACTGAGTCCTTGTCTCGTACGGTGATGATACCTTCGGATATCTCGACCACTGTTTGGGTCACATATTACATAGCTTGGGTGCTTGTCTCGTGCAGTGATGATACCATCGGGTATATCTGGTGAGAATCATGTCTCGTCTGATGACTCGTACTGCTCAATTATACAGATTTATTTTAATGTCACTTCCTAGGAATTTGCGAGACATAGAAACATAAAAGAAAATGACAAGTATATCACGAATGAAATGTAAAGAATATGACATGATATGACGACATAGCCTTTGCTATCACGATTATAGTATCAGTTCTGAATAAGTAGTAGATGACATGAAAAAGTATGAAATATGATAAGAAATGAAGTATGTTGTGAAAAGTATATAGCGAAATGATAAGTATATGTAAATGTTATATGTGTCATAAGTATATGCATTTGTGTATAAGTGTCGAGACCCACAGTAGAGGTCATCCGTATATATTAATGGCATAAAGCTTAGTGCGGGTGTTTTCAGCTAGTGTAGGTCTGAAAGGAAACGGAAGGACGGTTAATCGCCAATGATCAAAGTACCTTGTCGGCTGGGTGCCGTTGGAAGACCTTTGCAATTACATTTTTGTATATGTAATTGTTTATTTTGTAAGCAATGTAAATATTTATTGTAAATGTTGAACACTTCCATATATGGAGCTTGTATATATTTTATGTCCATTTGCTATAGGAATATAATATAAGTTAAATATTTAACATGTATGGAATGAACAAACTTAGAGGCTATAAGTGTAAAAAATAAATAAATAGCACCTTCGCTCAAACCTTAGATCTTAGGGTTGAGGTGTCACGGATGGATGGTATCGGGCATGCGGTCGGTTCGGACATGATGGATTACGTCGAAGAAAGTCTTCAAGTTCAGTGGTATTAGAGCTGGAGTTTGAGCATTTTTGGAAAAGCCTAGGTTTAGCGGCTCGAGAATAGAGTTATGATAGAAAGCATGTCTAGTAATGTGTTGGCGATGTTTGATGTCCTTGTGTTTTGTATAGATGGTCGTCCTCCGGTCGGTGAAGCGTGGAAGTGTTAACCCGAGGAGCAAAGGAGTTATGCGCTTAGAGCCTTGAAGTAATGTACCTGTGGGCCCACGGAGCCTTGCAGAATATCGCGAGACATTGGCTGGTGGATGGATTGTGCCTCACAAAGCTCAAATAAACATAGTAGGGCATGGACGGAGGAATTCGATGGATGAGCATGGAAGAGTCGGAAAGCCAGAATTTTGGTTCAGAAAAGCGAAGAGTGATATTGGAAGAGGTTGATGCCTCCCGATTAGAGAGGCATCATGTGCGATCTCACTATTGCGGGTGAGGCATCTGATTATTGGTGAAGCTGGTCTTTGAAAAGTCGATTCCAAATCACGACATGGGAATTCTTTGTCCGAGAGTTCGAGGGCAAAGTATGTTGAGACATGTATAGGGATTCAGTGGAAGCAGTTCCTAAATTTGGAAGCAAAGGAACTTATCGGTGGCGAGTATGAGAAAATTTAGTCATCTCGTAAGTATGCTAGGAATTGGTCACTCAGATGCTGTGAGAGGGGTTTGTGGCACCAGATCGACGAGCTAGGAAGGTAGGGGTTGTAATTGGCCCGTCTTAGCATGGGGACGAGGAGGCATAGTTTAGAGACGATTGGATAGATCCCCATGCCTCTGACACGGCCTTGAGCATATCTTTATGAAAGCTCGTGAGGATCAGGATGCTCATGAGGTTATAGCTGATATATTTTCTCTTTTTGATAATGAGATGCATGCATTAATTGATCTTGGATCTACTCATTCATATGTGTGCATGGAGCATGTATTTGAAAAAGTACCAACAATGGAGAAATTAGCATATGACATCGTGTATTTGGTCAGTTGGGACACGACGTTAGTGTGAATTAGCATATATAGAAATTGTCCTATTGTTACTCTGAAGCGAAGTTTCTCGTGATTTGATAACCTTGCCATTCAGAGGATTGAGCAGTTACGGGAATGGATTGGTTGTCTAACCTGCTGTGTTGATTTTGGTCAAAGGCAGTAGTATTGAGATCTTTCTGACGGGTGAGGTGATAGCACAGGGATTGGCTCAAGTGTAATGTCGATGTGATCTAAGCTGTCTGTTGAGATTTATGAGGAAAGGATGTGAGACATTCTTATTGTGATACTTGACCACGAGAAAGTGAGTTGATGTGAAAAAGATTCGATAGTAGGGAATTGCGGATCTTGATGAAGAGTTCTAGATATTCGCTCGAAGAGAAATTGGACTTAGCCATAGAAATTGTGCGAGTAACGATCCATATGTGCAGAACCATACGGATGGCTCGATGGTGAAAGAGTTAAAGAGTGGATTGCGAGAGCTTTTGGATAAAGTTTGCTCCAGGCCCGGTGTGTCCCCAGAGTGCTTTGTTTATTTGTAAAGAAAGATGGCACTCTGGATGTGTGAAGTGCATCGCTTGGATCAATGGGTGACGGTGAAAACAAGTACCCGTTTGTTGAGAATCAAAGATCTTTTGATCGATTAAACGGGCGGTGTCTTTTCGAAGGTGGCGGCGATTACGGATGACCTTCAGTTGAGTAAAGAGTAGGTAATGTAGAATCTGCAGCATTTAGAACTTAGATATGGCCATTATGAGTTCTTGGTAGTGCCATTTGGGTTAACTAATGCACCGGTAGCATTTATGGACTTGATGAATAGGGTTTTTTGACCCTATGTGGATGAATTTGTTGTAGTTTTTGTATTGGATATGGTGTGTCTGGGATGAACATAGACAACATCTAAGGATAGTCTTGGGACAATTAAGAGAAAAGAGGTTATATCTTAGCCTTCAAGCCGTCTTGATTTTGGCTAAGGAAGTTTCATTCCTAGGCCATATTGTGTCTGTTGAGGTATAAGAGTTGATCCTACTAAGATTGAAGCAGTTGTGAATTGGAAATCACCTTGAAATGTAACCGAGGTGAGAAGTTTCTTAGGGCTAGCAGGTTATTATAGAAGATTTGTGAGAGGCTTTTCTATCATAGCTTCTCCGCTCACTAAGTTACTCAAGAAAGGAATAAAGTTTGAGTGGACAGATAAATGTCAGAATAGTTTTGAATAGTTGAAAGGGATGGTTGACAGTATTGTGCGACTGCCCGGGAAAGAGTATACCTTGTATAGTGATGCTTCATGCATTGGTTTAGGATGCTTGTTAATGCAAGATGGGAAAGTGGTATGAAACTATACGTCGGATGAGTTGACCACATGAGCAGTATCCCACTCATGACTTAGAGTTGGTTGTGGTAGTGTTTGCTTTGAAAATATCGTGACCTGCCTCGAGAGAAAAGTGTAGAATTTGCCACAGATCATAAGAGTCTCAAGAAGTACTTGCTAACACGAGAAGAGTTAAATTTGAGACAGCGGAGGTGGTTAAGTATTCAGGATTATGGCTGCATTATAAGCTACCACCCGAGGAAGGCTAATGTAGTGTGATGCTTTGGCAGAAAAGGTGGTATGTCCTTGACATAGTGAATGGAGATTGGCAGATGATGGAGCTATATTAGCTCAATTAAAAGCACGTCTGTGTTAAAGCAAATGATTATAGATGCTCATAAAAATGATGAAGAGACTCTGAGAAAAGTTACAGTGGTTAGAGATGGTACGACAAGGCAGGAGTTTTAGAAAAGTGGAAGTTTTATTGTTCGGAGCGATTATGTGTGGATGAAAAAGAGATAAAGCAAGTTTCTATTGGGGCTCATATTATGGTATTTACCATGCATCATGAGAATAAATGATGTACCGGGACTTGAAAACAGGTTTATTGGTGGAAATGAATGAAAAGAGATGTGGCGGTAATAATATGCAAGTGTTTGTGTCGTGAGTCAAAAGATGAACACCAAGTGTAGTCTGTTGAATCCCCTTCCAATTCCTTAATGAGTGGGATAACATTACCATGGATTTTGTGTTAGGTTTCCCCCTCACACAACAAAGCATATTATGTGCAGGTGATTGATGATAGGCTCTAAGTCGGCCCATTTATACCGGTCGAGATTAGTATTCTATGGATAATTCTTGAGTTATATGTGGATGAAGTTAATGCGATTGTATGGTGTGCGTTGTCTATTGTGTCGGATCTGGTCAAGCGATTTTCTCAATTCTAGAAAGACTCACAGTTAATAGCAGGCCTTGGCGAGTTAGTGTCATTAAATGCAAATAGATGGACAGTCATAAAATTTGATTCAAGTACTTGAAGATATGCTTCGAGTTTGTGTCATAGAATTTTTGGGAAGTTGGGATAGGTATATTCCTTTGATGGAATTTGCCTACAACAATAGTTTTTAGTTAAGCATTGGTATGGCACCATACGAGGCTTTGTATGGCCAGAAATGTAGAACTCCTATGTGTTGGATGGAGTTAAATGAGCATAAAGTGATTGGCGAGACAGTGAAAGATGTCATAAAGAAAGTCAGTTATTCGGAAAAGGTTTAGAGGCGCATTGATGAAAAAATTCATATAGATCTAAGGAGAATGTGAAATGAAGTGGGAGACGGATATTCTTAAAAATTTATCCGCAGTGGAGGAAAGATTCAACGGTTTAGTCGAAAGAATGAGATTGAGTCCAAGGTTCATAGGGCGTATGAGATGCAGGCGTGTATTTTGTGAAAACTATCTGTTAACATAAGTTGGCCCAGAATTACACGATGTGTTTCATGTCGATGCGGAGAGTGGGCTCGATGAGTTGCATACTACAGTCTTAAATTTTCAGTGTGAGGTTTTCATATGATGAGGAGCCAAAGGCAGACCGGCTGAGGTGAAACGATTCTTGAACAAACAAGAAATGCAGTTAGTGAAAGTGCTCTGTGACACCATAGTGAAGCTGCTTGGGAGCTAGAAGCGTATAGAGCCTTGATATCGCAACTCTTGAATCAATTATGAATTTCGAGGATGAAATTCTTTTAAGGGGAGAGTTGTAACACCCCAATTATACCCTAACAGTTTTATAACATGTTTAGGGTATAATAAAAGTGAAAGTATATTTTAAATAAAGATAAAAATAAAATAAATGAACCCAGGAAATTAATACAAAGTCAAGGGTAAATTAATAATTTACCAATTCAGGACCCAAGGGTCATAATTTAATAAGTTCATATGCCATAGTAGGAATATGCATAAGTTAAATTCAGAATAATAGAGAAGATGAGAGGCTATTGTAAAAATATCATAATTAGAGAGTTGGAGGACCAAAGAGTAATAAAAGAAAGATATTAGAATGAAATAAGGAAGAAAATTGTGGAAGAGACAAGTGGCTTGAAGGAAAGAGGGAGGAAGTTTCATTCTTTGGCTTGGATGGTCAGGATGCTCCCAGAAAAAGTGAAATAAAAATAGGATAAGATCAAATAAAAAGATAAGACCGAAATAAATATCTCATTTTGTGGTCTTGGAAAGAAGAAGCGACAGGATGAGAAGACAAGAGAAAGGAAGAAGAATAATAAGAAAAGAAAAGAAGAAAGAAGGAAAGGAAAAAGAAGATCATAGGTATGGATGCTACGAATTGTGTATGGATTCTAGAATATAAGTCTAGTGTTTTGTATGGTATTTGTCTAGTTTTGGTATAGAAAGTATAGATACATGGTTTGGAACCCTCTATTTTATGTATGGGTTGGGTTTGGAAACTCCCAAACTCACTTTCTTGTTAGGGTTGAGTTGAGAAGAGCTCTAAGGCTCCTATATATATATGTGTTTTACTTTGGGAAAGGTCGGATTTAAGTTAGGCCCCAGAAAATTTCCTATTTTTGATCCTGCGCATTAGTCGGACCTTAGAACTAATTACGGGTAAGAAATAAAGAATTTGAAGTGAGTCTTCTGGTAATTGTAACCACATCGTGAAATTGATGTTAGGTTTTAATTTCTCAATTTGGACCTCCCATGGCCCAGTTATGGCCCTTTCTGACCGATGGCTGACGATCTGTTTCGGCGGTGCACCTCGGCCGATGACGGCTCGGTCGATTGCACCTCAGCGGTGCACCCTGGGCCCGGTAGCTCAGCAATGCACCTCCAGCAGTGCCTCAGCCGGGACGGTTCAGCTCGGCTAGGTCAGGTCAGCTCGGCCATCTCAAGTCAGCTCAGCTAGGTTTGACTACGTGTGACCTCTAACTTCGGAAGGTCATAACTTATTCGTCCGAACTCCGTTTCGGGTGTTATTGGACTCTATGGAAAGCCCATTGAGTCAAGAATCCATTAATGTGCCTATGGAGGACAATAGCTAAGCTTAAGCGGATCATCTCGACTCGGCGGTTCGGGTCCTTTCGGTGGGTTTGTGCGATGTGACCTCCGAAACTTAGGAAGGTCATAACTTCTTACGTTCGAACTCAGTTTGGTGTTCTTAGACTACTGTCTGACCCATTGGTAAAGAATCCATCCATATATAGATTGATAAGTGGAACTCATATTAGTTTCGAGAAATCATGAAAAATAGTGATTTGCGAACAACCTAGTTATTCATATTATGAACTCTATTATGAACTCATAGATAGCTCATGGCATCTGTGGTGATATAGTTTGTTATGCATATAATGAGATATGAAAAGTAAGATTCGAATAAATGATTTTATATATCACATAGTCTTTTGAATGACAATATTATTCGGAGATATGGACATATACTAAATAAAATACCGTGGATTAATACTGGCAGAACTACGGTAGAGGGATAGATAGGCATGCACATAGGGAAGATACAATTCTTTGCGACATATGGTTTGCGAGATAATGAAGGCCCCATTGGGCCGATGACATAGATCCTGTTTGGATCATTACATGACATAGGTCACTGTCTCGTATAGTGATGATGCAATATCGGGTATATCACATTTGGAATTTGGGTCGTATTACATGGCATGGAGTCCTTTGTCTCGTACATTGATGATACCTTCGGGTATATAAAGATAGAGTCCTTTGTCTGATACATTGATAGTACCTTCGGGTACATATAGTTATTTCCCGTATCCGCTTCTAAGGTATTTGCAGACATGAAACATAAAATAAAATGACAAGTATATGGAAATGAAATGTAAAGAATATATGACATGATATGAAGCGACATATACTATGCGATTATAGAGATATCTGATTACAAGAATAAAGTATTATAAGATGACATGAAAAATTATATGAAATATGATAAGAAATGAAACATGTTGTGAAAAAGTATAACTAAGAAATAGTAAGTATATGTAAATGTTATATGTGTCATAAGTATATGCATTTGTATGGTAGGCCCACAATAGAGGTCAAGTCATAATTAATTCCCATAGCGTAAAGCTTGTACGGGTATTTTAACCATGTAGGTCTGAAGGAAACCGGAGGACGGGACAATCCACGTCGGCGAGTCGAAGGCCCGCGTCAGGTGCCCATTAGAAGCCTTTTGGTCTTATTTTGTATATGTAACTTTGTTTTATTTTGTAAGCAATGTAAATGTGTAAATGTTGAACACTTTTTCATATATGGAGCTTGTATATATTTTGTGTCATTTGCTACGAGAATATAATACTAGTTAAATGTTTAACAATATATGAATGAACAAACTTAGAGCCTATAAGTGTAAAAAAAAAAAAATATATATATATATATATGACACGCCGCTTCGGCAGATGCCGGTTAGGGGTATCCGCAATTAGTTGGTATCAGGCATCCGGTTCGGTTCGGACATGATGGTCGGATCGGGTCGGTCGAATCTCTTGACTCCTTGGTCCAACTAGTTCTGACCGTCGAAATGCTAATGAATTGAGGAAGAAACCACCGACCTCTTTCCTCTTTCTCTCTTTCTTTTCCTTTTCCTTTCTTTTCTGTCTTTTCTCTATTTCTTTTCTCCTTTCCCTTTCTCTCCTTTCCTCCCTTTCTTCTTTCCTTTCTAACTCCCCCACCCCCTTCTTCTTCTACGAACACATCCCTTTTATAGGCATGTCCATTGGCATGCATGTGGACACATGCATTTGGCCTAGCGATGCCTTGTGACACATGGCTTGCATGTGTCACTCACATGGATTTCCATGTGTCACCCGACACTCGTTGCCTTGAAAAACATGAAATTCTGATTGTCTCGGGTGATGAAATTAGCATGGGTAACTAGATTATGAGGGGCGAAGAGTTAACGTGAAAGTCGTTTAGTCGTGGGATCGCATTCTAGGTTTTCAACACAATATAGCAACAAGTTCATTATGTTTGCCCTATTTTTTTGGAAAAGTTCAAATTTACCCAGGTTTTACATTTTTTCCCTCTTAAAAGAATTTCATCCCGAAATTCACTTGCACATATACATACAATCACATGCATATGCTATAGTCATTCATTATTTTTTTTTTCAAATGACCAAAAACGTACCTTCATCCTCGAATAAGGAAGGATAAGTGGCACACATTGTGTCCTTGCTTTCCTATGTTGCCTCCTCCACTCCTCGGTGCTGCCACAACACCTTTACTAGCCTCACAGGTCTTGCATTAGCCAAAAACCTGATCTGACCGTCCATAATATGCATGGGTCCTCCTCGAAGGTCTCATCTTGAATCATTAATGAGCTCACCCCGATCCTTACGCAGGTCGGATCTCGAGTGTACTTTAGACATGGAGACATGGAATCTGCATGTTCCATAAACTGGCGGTAATGCCATGGTATCACATTTGTACCTACTCTCAGTACTTGAAGTCCCCAATATACCTTGAGTAACTTTCCCGCTTGTCGAATCACGACCACTCCCTCTTGGGCATCACCCCAAGAAGATATCACCTACCTCAGGCTAGAATTGCGTGTGCTTTTATCGGCGTGGCTCTTACCTTGACTTTGAGCCATGAGAAGGCACTTCCGTAGCAAGTCCACCTTTTTCGAGGTGTCCTTTACCAAATTCAGACCTATAGCGGATCTCTCTCCCATCTCCATCCAATAGATTGGAGATTCACATGGCCTCCCATATAATGCCACATAGGGTGCCATTTGTATACTCGCTGATAGTTGTGTTGTAGGCGAGCTCTCCCTTGGGGTAAATGCTTCCCAGCTTACCATAAGATCCAGGACGGATGTGCTTAGCATGGCCTCTAATGTTTGGATGGTCTCTCAGATTATTGTTCGTCAGGGATGAGAAAAGCGATTAACTCATCTGCCAATTGTGTTCCCATGGATATTGGAAACTCTACAAAACAAGCTATAAATGCGCCCCGAAAAATACCTAGGAATTTTTATAATAATTTTATTATATATTCCGAGTATGAATTGAGCCAAACTTGGGTTTTTTCGAGAAAATTGATAAATTGAAAATTTGTGAAATGTAAATTGAAAGTGTGAGCATATGATTTAATATTATATGCTAAAAAATGAGAAATTGAGTGAACCAGGAAATAAACCCAAGTGAAAAAGGGCAAATGGGAAAATTTGTAAAATGAGGACCTAAGGGTCAATTGTTATAAATGATAAATGATAAGGAAAGTGAAATAAAGAGTTAGAATGCCAAAAATGGAAATTGGGATTAATTGGGTGGCCAAACAAGGCCTTATGAGGAATAAGTGATTTAAGACCATAAAGGTAGAAAATGAGAAATGGTAATAAGTGTGTAGGACAAACAAGGCCTTACACTTAAATGGGTTTAAAAGACCAAAAGTGGTCTTTGGATGCTCATTAGAGCACATCACGTTTTGAGGAGAAGGAAGGAAAAGGGAAAGAACCCAGGGTTTGCAAAGATCGAGCTTTGGTGTGATTCATTTCCACTTTTTCTTTCTAAGATCAAACAACCTCTGAGAATGATTTGAGATAGGTAGAAAAATCAAACCACCAACTTCCTCTTTTATGATTTTGATTTTTTTGGGGGAAGCCTTTAATTTAGAGAAAGAGGTTTTTATTGATTCTAAACCACATTTGGAGTTGTTTGGGTGGATTCCATGGTGGATTTTTGATATGGGACGAATTGGAGAAGATTTGTGGAAGAAAAATGTGTGAAAATGCCAAAATCCAACATTTATGGGTAAAAACCCATAGGTGGTTACAGTGCCAGTGGTGGTACCATCGTCTGATGGGCAAGTGGTGGGGTACCACTCAAGCTGATGCCGTGCTGGCGATGGATAGTGATGGTACCGATAAAGTGAGTGGGGTACCCTTCGATAACCTTGTTTTAACATATTTTGCAGTTAAGTCCGTATTCGTACCCCAGAATGTTGGGGCCACTGAAATTAATGGGGGTTGAATAAAGGATAGAACTAAGTGAAAAGCGTCACAGTACCTCGTCTTGAACCCAAACTTAGTGTCTTAACCCAAGGCTTGTTAAAAAAATAAATTTGTAATTCACTAAAGCTGTTTAACAATTGTTTATCCACTAAGGTGGCGTGAATGTTATTGACTAGGGACGGGTGATCGCTAACTTAGGGCTGAGATCAAAGAAGTAGATTCAACATCTTCGGTTTGTTCTCTGACTACATTCTTATTTCAGAATGTTTTGGTAGTTTGCAATGGCTATGATGATATGAATGAAGTATGAAATGAGTACATGAATGAGTATATGAAATGAGTACACGAATGAGTATATGAGCAGTATATGAAATAAGTACGCATAGATTGAGTATATCTTTGAAAGATAATGCAGTGAATATGGAATTGAAGTAGTATTTGGCAGAATCGAATGATATCTTAGGATAGGCAGCGACGGGATGTACCAATCGGCGTGCGTCACGAAGGCGCACGAAAATTGTCGATGTCCCACTTGGCGGGATGCAGTGATAGTAGTCATGATGGCGACGACGTGAAGAAATGTCCAGCAGCGGGATGCACCAATCGACATCCATCATGATGGAGTATGACATTTAAGTGATACCACATGTCGGGGTGCACCAAACGGCATCCGTCATGATGGGAGACCAAATTGTTAAATGTCATTCGTTACCGAATGATAATAAAGATTGTGATTCATCAAACGGAATCGTCGTAAGTGTGAATTGAATAGTGAAGTGAAATAACCAACATTGGCCAGTGTAAATGGGATTTTTATATATATGCTTAAATCATAAATTGGATTGTTGCATTAATGCATGTTGTGATATATTAAATGATTTGTAAAAATGAAAGCATGCGAAAGTGAATAGTATGAGTATATGATGATATAATAGGCATGGTTTAATGTTAAATGCATGTCGAGTTAAATTGAATATTGAAATAGAACTGTATAGAACCACTAAGCATGAAAATGCTTAGCATATAGTTTTTATCTATGCGCAGGTTTTGAGTAGCCAGGAAGGAAGACAAGATCGTGAAGCGTAGAGTCATAGAGCAAGTCGCGGCGCATAAGTATATACCCTGCCATAAGCTTAACATTTCCTTTTGAACATGGGATATTTTGTGAACAAAATAGTTGAACCCCAGTTAATGTTTTGTTTGTATATGCTCGTTTAGAAAAAGAGCGCCGAATGCCTTCATTGTAGTGCATTTTGTGAATATAAATGTTTATGGGCTTTCCATTTAAAAATCCGGTTCGGATCCGCCATCGAGATTGAGCGGGTTCGGTGCGACACTTTGAAAGAAAAGAAATAAAATGTAAATAAAAAGAATTAAACAGGCATTCTCGGGGTTTTGGTTCGAATTCGACAATCGGGTCGGGTCGGGTCGGGCTCGGGGGTCGCTGCAATAAACTTGGGATCCCGGTCCAATGCGATAGAGACTAGTACCCTATGTAACAGGACGATCTCTCATATATATAATATCCAGAATGCCTCCAGAGTGAAGGTCATCCGCACAACTAGAAAGTGTGCCGACTTGGTGAGCCGGTCCACGATTACCTACACCTTATCATGCCCTCGCGATGTCCACGACAAGTGAATCACAAAATCCATCGTGATGTGCTCCACTTCCTCCTTTAACTAGCAATTTGGAGTAGCCCCACCAGGCCTACGGTGTTCAGCTTTACACATTGACATGTGAGACACCAGCGAACAAAATCTGACTTCTTCATTTCGATTTCTACTCAGTATCTGGCGTGAAGATCATGATACATCTTTGTGCCACTTGGGTGTACAACAAAACGAGAGTAATGGAACTCACTAAGGATCTTCTCTCTCATATCTGCCAATAGAGGAACCACAATCCTGCCCCTATACTGAAGACCACCACCTGTATGAATGGTCTAGCCTTCGTCACATGTACATGACCATACCCGATCCTTGATAGACATGATCTTTGTGTCCTGCCCCTAGGCCTCAATCACTTTGCTCAGTAGGGAAGACGTAGCCACCAAACTCCCCAAAGTCCCTTGAGCCTGATCACTGTACCGCAGTCTAATTGTCCCACAATCTCGATCATCTTCCACTCTCGGGAAGCTGCACTAGCTAAGACTCCCCGTGACTTCTGGTTGAGCGCATCAACCACCACATTTTCCTTACCGGGGTGTTGGTGCAAAGTGAAAGCGTAATCCTCTAGGTACTTCATCCATCTGCGTTGCCTCATATTGAGGTCCCCTTATATAAAGATGTACTTCAGACTTTTGTGGTTCAAAAACACCTTGAATTGCTTCATGTATAGATAGTGGCACCATATCTTCAATGCAAAGACAATGGACTCCAACTCCACATCATGGGTAGGATAATTCTTCTCGTGATTCTTTAATTGTCGAGAACCATAAGCCACAACCCTCCTGAACAGCATCAAAACACATCCTAGTCCGTCCTTTGAGGCATCACAGTACATTGTGTACCCCTGTCCCTTGTCTAGGACTATCAGAATAGAAGCCAAAGTAAGCCTCATTTTGAGTTCCTGGAATGCCTTCTCGCACAGGTCATTCCACTCAAACTTAACCTCCTTTCGGGTCAACCTCGTCATAGGTGCAGTTAGTCGGGAGAAGTCTTGAATAAATCTCCTGTAGTACCCTGCCAATCCCAAGAAACTACATATCTTGAAGATTGACCTTGGCCTCTCCCAACTCATGACTACCTCCACCTTCTCTAGGTCAACTGACACGCTTGAAGCCGATATCACGTACCTTAAGAACCTTACTTCAGTAAGCCAGAACTCGCACTTACTGAACTTAGCATACAACCAATGTTTTCTCCGGGCCTGGAGAACAATCCTCAAATGATCCTCCTCCTCCTCCTCAGACTTAGTGTATACTAGGATGTCGTCAATAAAGACTACCACAAACTAATCTAGATAGAGTTGGAAGATCCTATGCATGAGATCCATGAATGTTGTAGGAGCATTCGTCAATCCGAATGGGCATCTATATGAACTCAAAATGCCCATACCACGTCTGAGACTCTGCCTTAGAGATATCTGCCTCCCTAACCCTCAACTGATAGTAACTAGTGCGGAGATCTATCTTGGAATGTACCCGCGCCCCTCTTAGCTGAACAAACAAATCATCAATCCTCAACAAAGGGTACCTATTCTTGATGGTAACCTGTTCAACCATCAATAATCGATGCAAAGCTGAAGGGTCTTGTCCTTCTTCTTGGCAAACAACACCGGAGCGCCCTAAGGGAAAGTGCTCGGTCTAATAAATCCTCTGTCCAATAAGTCTTGTAATTGGACCTTAAGTTCTACCCAACTCGGCAAGCCATTCTATCGCGGTCGTAGAAATGGCGTCGTACCGGGGTGTAACTTAATGGTGAAGTCTATCCTATCGGAGGTAATCCTGATAGTTCTTAGGAACATCGCCATTACTCACAGGCAAGGTGAATCAAATCATGTCTCACCTTGTCCTTCAAGTTAAGGCCTACTAGCCAACTCATCAATTGCCCGTGCCATCTAGAGTTGTACACGGCCTAAAGTAAAGCATCATGCTTATCCCCCTGAAACATAACACGAATACCATCATGTGTGTAGGCAGTAACTCTCCTACAATCACAATCGATGACGACACGATGGGCCATTAGCCTATCCATCTCGAGGATGACATCAAACTTCGACATGTCCATAACTCGAAGGTCCACCATTAGCAAAATCTCTAAGATCTCTAACTCATAACCATAACATATCATCTCAACCCTTACCTTAGTTCCTAGGTGAGAACTCACATGCAATGGCTTTTCCACGGTTTCAACCTCTATTCCAAATCTTTCACACATGATGCAGCAATAAAAGAATGAGATGCACCATAATCAAACAATACTCTTGTGCATAGAGCGAGATAGTAGAAAAGTACCCTAAATAACTGACTGATTTGCAAGCTCATCTTGAGGTGTAATGGCGTAGGCACGCCCTTGGGTCCTGATTAGTGCCCAAAAAGTGCTATTTTGAACCCTATTTATTATAGGTTTTGAGTGCTTTTTGTATACTAATCATTCCTAGTCTTTTAGATTTTCACATTAAAGGTCCCTACTATTTTATTGATCGCATTTTGTGGCAAATTTTGCAGTTTTTGTGAGCTAATTATGTCGAAATTGTTGAGTCGATCCAAGCACGAGGAATTCTAGTCAAACTCAGCATTTCAAATCAATGATCAGAAGGAAAGAAGGGAAAAATGTGAAGAAAAACACCACTGCAGGAAAGCTTCTCATGCGAGCAACGCTACGGCTCCGGCTACTTTGTGCATCCTGCGGCCCTGTTCTCCTGCATTTCACGCACTTTTTGTTTTGCTTTCACGATTTTTGGTTTCTCATTTCTACCCTTGTTTTATTCACTTATGTTTTGGATTGGTGTTTTCACTTAGTTTAGCCAAGGCTGCAAACATTTGTATGCAATTGGAGACGGGCGATTTTTCTTTGTAAATAAAATTAGGGCTCCGTTCTCCTGTTTTTCTGTTTTCTCTCATTTTCTCCCTTTCTCGGCTACCAACACTCCTCTGAGGATGACAACTCAGAGGATGGTTGGTTGAGCCTCTTCCACCTTGAAGAGGAGGGTTCTTTAGGAGTTTTGGAGTAACATGGTCCTCTGTTTTTAACCATACGCATTTTGGTTGTTTAAGTTCACAGCTGTTTAGGTTAAAATATCTTAGCATGCTCTCTTTAATGTGTATTTGGCAAGCTTTTTTGGGTTCAATGGATACTTTCATTAGATCCATTAGTCTCGGTTAGTTGTCTCTAGTAGTTATGCGTGGGTAGGGTTTTGGGGTGATGTGTTTCCTTGTTAGGAACATTTATGCCCATTTAAATGCTATGTTTCAAAAGGGAAAATAATAGGGTTTAGTTTTTGGGAAGCTAAATGAAGAAGATCAGAGTTCGCGAAATGACTATATGTCATGCTCTGACGTGAGGAAAAGACTGAGGACATGTTAGTTGCCACCAAAACCACTAACCGATTATTGAAAACTTTAGGAGTTCTATTTTACATTTATTTTATTTATTTTAGGTTTGCAACCAACCACCCTTGTTTTCACCAAAACCTTAAAATCCAATTTAATTCACCATTTTTGACTTCCTCAAATCCATTTCCCATCTGAGAAAGCCATCGATGTTCGACCCTAGACCACTATAGTGATAGCTTGACTACGGCGATGGGAGAACATAGGATACAAATTTTACCATTGATTAGGATCACCTTCTGGAGTGGCTGAATCAAATGGCGCAGATTCATAGGGATGGTGCCCTAGTGCGAATGACTTGTTGAACACTTGTGATCCTCATCACAAGTTTTGGTAATTCTTTTATATTTTCATTGTCATTTTTATTTTATTTTCATTTTCAAAAAAAAAAAAAAAAGAAAGGAATTCTTTACGAGGAATTTTTCCTTTGTTTGGTGTCACGCCACATTTCGCTGCGAGAATCCATTCTCCAATGGGTTAAAAATTACGAAGGCAAGCGATACGGGTTCGATGGTTTGAATTAGCGGCCAAATGGAAGAAGGAGAACAATACGGTGAGTACCTATGGAGAGTAACCCTAGAGCATACATGTGATGAGGACTACAGGGAACCTTCCATGGCGGTCGCGACAACACGTGAGAGAAATCCAAACTCATATAGGTGCATGGGGAATATGAGACCAATGGATGAGTGCACGTCTATAATGTTCTCGACTTATATACCTCCTGCTTCTCTCACATTTTACCTCAACTTCCCGAGCGACAGCAACCACCACCCTTATCCACTTGTTGAGCAAGCCATCCCGAATTGAGCAAACAAGTGGACAATTTCATAGAGGATAATAGGGTAGTATTTATCCGGGTCAATGGCCCGATACAATAGAGCTCTTGAACAAGAAATTAGATGGGGTTCCAAGTGAAATTGATCCAAAAATTGGACATCTGCGGAATCCATCTCCAAAGCTCACCAAATCAATTTGTTCGTGAGGAGGAGAATGCGGAGGAAAGTGCTTAGCCGACACTGTGTGGGTGAGCAGGCTGTTGCGGAGGGGTGGGAGGAACCAACGAGAAGATCCTCTACGGAACTACGGGGTGCCTGATTATGTGTAGAATATGGGCCATGGAAAGGAAGAAGAACCTGCCCAATGCGGCGGGAGGGTAATGGAAAGGAAGAAATGGAAGGCCCCATCGGTTCACGCAGAAATGACCCATTTGTCGGCGGCCACCCACATTTCAGTCTTCATCACGCCCATGCCGTGACCTGATCCACCTGGCACACCCACCACAAAGGCCACCCATCCCACTTTGCTTGTGTTGCAAGCATTAGGAAATTATTGGCCTCTTTATTACAAATTGGCCACTACATCGAGACGAAGCGGTTGCCTATTTACATGTACCGATTGGATTCCCGAGTCTTGGTCGGGTTTGGAACACCTGAATCTACCGGCATTCCGCTCCCAGCTTTTTGTTTTAATTTTTCTTGTTTTGTTTTATTTTATATTATTTTATTTTGGTTGTTCAATTTTTCTTCTTAGGTTTATCTAATTTTTAGTTAATTTATGTTTAAATTAATTTTTTGCTTTTGCAATTGTTCCTAATTTTCTTGTGTTAATTTTTGCGGTTTGTGTGCAAATTTTGAAAGCGAAATGCAAATTTTGAAACACGGAATGAAGAAATCGACAAGCGAAGCGTGAATTTTTACTTGATAGCGAAAATTTATGATTATGCGAAATGAAAAAGTCGCTATATCGCGAAAATTAAGGCAAAAATTTTAGCTAGCTAGCTGGTTCGCTAGCTAGCGAAAAATCTGTAACTTTTAAGCTCTGAACAAAGTACAACGATTACATTTTTTTATTAAAGTAAAAAATAAAAAAAAAATTTAAAAAAAAGCGTTTGTTTTTTTATATGTATTATTACATTTCAAAAAAAAATTTTATTTTTATTTTCATATATATTATTTTATTTCAAAAAAACAAAATTTTTTGTGCCTCTAAAAAAAATAAATAAATAAATAAAAAGTTTAAAAAATGTTTTTATTTTTATTTTATTATTATATTATATTATTTTATTTTTATTTATTAATTATTTTATTTGATTTTTCAAAAAAAAAAAAATCAAATCAAAAAAATTCGCTATAATTAACGAAATTTGTACCTAGCGAAAAAATTTCGCTGGTAGCGAAATTTTTCAATATGGCCACGTTTTGCGGCAATTTTGTTTTATTTCGTAAACTTTTCCGTAGGAAGCTCACGTTTCAGGCGTTCTTGAGTAAGTTGGAAAGCTTAGAGTGTAGAATCAGAATATGGCCATAAAGAACATTTTTGAGATTATTATGAAGAGATGTAATTTTAAAAAATGCTCCAAGCGAGTCACTTTCCCTCTCTTTTCTTCTCCTAACTTGTTTATTTGAAGCTGACGGAATTGAATAAGGTGTCGATGAAAAGCACGAAGTTTTCTATCTAGAAATGATCACATCTCATCAGGAAGTAACACTTCCTTTTCTAATTTTCCAATCAAGGCCCCATTTTGGACAAGAGATGTTTGGGTTGGAGGAGAGTTAACAAAGAAATTAGCTTTGCATTATGTTTTGTTATTATTTTGTGTAAGCCCATTTGTGATGTTCGATTGGCTTGTTGGGTTCTCTTTCTATAAAGGCATTATACCCATTACAACACTTTTCAAAATACGGACCCATTTACAATCAAAATTTTTTTGTGGTTTTACTGGCTGTAAAGTGGAAAATTTAAACTTTGTCAATTCTATTGATGCTAAGATTGGTTCCATGCTTGGTTAGTGAATGATTAGTTGAATTCTTATTGATTCGACATTTTTCCTCCACCTTTAGCTAACCATGTTGAGCACATTAGGTTTTGATGATGGCACGAAAAAACGCAACCTCCTTTACTTTGCATAACCTGCCTAGTTTCATTGACCATGCCTTTAATGGAGTTAGGACCCTGTGGAAAAGAAAGAAATGAAAAAAAAAAAGAAAAGAATAAAAATTGCAACTTTGCCTTAGAAACAGAAACACGGTCAGGGGTATATGGCAAAACGCTTGCTTCAAGTGCCCTAAACCTTCCTTTGGTTGGGTCAGGCAGTATTTGTTACATGGGTGGATGGGTGGAGTTTAGCAGTTGTAGGTGCTGGAGTCTGAAATCATTCGAAGTCAGGGTGAAATACGAGAAGAGTTTGTGATTAGAAAGATCCTCATGACTTAGTGCCCTAAGCCTTAATTGGTTGGGAGTCATCGGTAGATCCCCGTTACATGGACTTTGGTGAGGTCGATTCCTCAGCATTGCACCCTACAACGCAAAAAGAATTGTGGAATAAGAGGTGGGTCTTGATCTATTTAGGTTGATTAGCATACTAGGTCGTGGTAGTAGCTAGGTTGGGGGGGAGAGTGCAGTTTAGCAGTTTATTGTTGAGAGCTGATAAAACAAACACTTAGAATTTGGTGGAAGTTTCTGGTTGAGTCATCGAGAAGGAAGCTCTTTTGACACTCAATTTTGTATGGCATTCATTCTCTCGAAATGGTTATTGGACAAGGCTTTGATGATTTTTACTTAGGGTTAGGCATTACTTCTTCACAACCTTTTTGAACTGCAACCTTTTGGTAACATAATTTTGTTATCATTTTGTATGCTCTTTCTTTCTTTCTTTCTTTCATTGCTAAGGGACTAGCAATGTGTAGGTTAGGGGTGTGATTAGTGCCCAAAAAGTGATATTTTGAACCCTATTTATTATAGGTTTTGAGTGCTTTTTGTGTACTAATCATTCTAATTAACAGATTTTCACACGTGCGTCCTACTATTTTATTGATCGCATTTTGTGGCAAATTTTGCGAGTTTTGTGAGCTAATTATGCGAGAAGTATTTGGAGTCGATCCAAGCACGAAGATTTCTAGTCAAACTCGGCATTTCAAATCAAAGATAAGAAGGAAAGAAGAGAAAAATGTGAAGAAAAACACCACTGCAGGAAAGCTTCTCATGCGAGCGCGTACGGCTTGACCTTTGCATGCATCCTACTGACCCCTGTTCTCTCCTGCATTTCACGCACTTTTTGTTTTTGCTACAATTTTTGGTTTTTCTCATTTCTACCCTTGTTTTATTCACTTATGTTTGGATTGGATGGTACTTCACTTAGTTTGTAAGGCTACATAAGCCATTTGTATACACGGTGGAGACGGACGGATTTTTTTGCTGTAAATAAAATTAGGGCTCAGTTCTCCCGTTTTTCTGTTTTTCTCTCATTTTCTCTCCCTTTCTCAGCTACCAAACACTCCTCTGAGGATGACAACTCAGAGGGATGGTTGGCCTGAGCCTCTTCCCCCTTGAAGAGGAGGTTGTTAGCTAGGGTTTAGAGTGCATGGTCCTCTGTTTTTCATATGCATTTTTGGTTGTTTAAGTTCTGCATACTTCTCATTTAGGTTAAAATATCTTAAGCATGCTCTCTTTAATGTGTATTTACTTGAGCTTTTTGGAGTTCAATGGATACTTTCATTAAGTCCATTGAGGCTCTGATGGTGTCTCTGCTGAATTATCGTGGAGTAGGGTTTTTTGAGATGTGTTTTCCTTTATTAGGAACATTTATGCCATTTAAATGCTATGTTTCAAAGGGAAAATCATAGGGTTTAGTTTTTAAAGTTAAATGAAGATCCGGTTCGAAATGACTATATGTCATGCTCCCCCGACGTGAGAAAAAAGACCAGGACATGTTAGTTGCCCTAAAGCCTAACCTGGTGGCACGAGACTTGAGGAGTTATTTTCTTATTTTTCTTCATTTTATTTTGATTTTAAACCCCCTAACCTCACTGTTTTTAACCAAACCTGAAAATCCAAATTTAATTCACCAGTTTTGATTTCACTCAAATCATTTGTACGAAGAAAACCCATCAATGTGTTCGACCCTAGACCACTATACTGTAGTAGCTTGACTACGGCAGTAGGAGGAACTTAGGATATAAATTTTGTTGATTCCGGATCACCCTACTGTGGCACGAATAAGGTCCCTGAAGTCCCAGCTTGTTAGCCCTGTTCTCGACCTCAACCTATGCCATGGCCTTTCTGGCCTACCTGTGATGTAATAGGTGCTTGTACAACACCTTGAGATTGATACCGGTTCTGTTGGCCCACACGAGATAAGGAGGAACAACTTGTGTCTATGCATGTCCCATTGATAACTGGGATTGTGGTGTCCCATAACCCTAGGATCCCTGCCTCTGAGGGCAACTTAACTTCATGTGCCTAGGCTGATGGTAGTAGAAACATATCATCGATCATAACTGGCTAGGAGCCCTTACCTGACCTTGGCTTTGATAGCAGCGGCCTGGTCCTTGAAATCCTCGCAGAATAGAAGTCCTCTACTTCTTTCCTGAGCTAGAAGATGACTGGTTCTCTTTCCTCTTTTCACTAGCACCCATCTCCCGGATGCTTTGTGCTTCTTCCACTTCCCTCTCGATGGCCATAGTCATCCTGACCATAGAGTTTAAATCTTGTAGGAGGAATCCCAACATTTTTTCCCCGGATGGACAATTTCAGACCATCCTCAAATTTTCTTACCTTGGCCATGTTTGTGGCCACATAATCATCTTCGAAATGTTCTAACTCTATGAACTTAGCCATGTATTCGAGTGCCGTCATTGTTCCATGTCTCAACTTTAGGAAATCCCAAGCCTTTACATGTCGAGCAGATGCTGGGAAAAACTTACTTATAAAGAGCTCATGGAACTCTTCCCATGACATTGCCTCCCAATTCCTTGAGGCTTTGATCCAATCCCACCATACTTGGGACTCACCCTCTAGCTGGAATGTCACTAGTCTTATTTGGGTGGCATAAGAGGTGATCTCCATAGCCTCTAATATCTTTTCCACTTACCGGAACCTATGATCATCTATCATTTGATCTCCTTCATCCCTAAAGGTCGGAGGATGATGTGCCTTGAACCTTTGGAGGTTACTTAACTCCCCTTGGTCCACCGTTGCACTAGCTTGTGCAATGGTAGCAGCCGGTTGCACCAATAGCATCCATGAAGGCTTGTTGGTCAAAGGCGGGTGGTAGTGGGTTGTTGCTCCGCCCATCGCTCGACGTCCCCTTCCTCTTCCTCGACTTGCCATCTACATGTGTCAAATAGAAAATTGAGATTCCTTTTTTCTAGTTTAACTAGTAATGCCTATGACATCCCATCTTGAACTATTTTGGAACCCCTAAGGTTATGTTCTCTAACCCTAGTGTTCAACTTTTCTTATATACATTTTACCATGTATATAATTCACATAACACACAATCATGTAGCATATTGAGCACAAAACATGAAATGCACCATAATTGCCATGATTTATACCTATGCCCGCCAAGCCCTAGGTGTTCTTAGACCAAAGCTTTGATGCCAAGCTGTGACGCCCCAAACCCCGAGGGTCCTGTTGACCCATCGTCAACTTGTGGAATACCTGTGGGTATCGCATATCTCGATACCACACTATCGTGTCTCATTCACTTATACTCATTTATGAGTAAAAGTAGCCCCACCGAGCCCTTTCAACCATACTAAAAATATTACCTAAGACTATGTCACAATAGTCCTTAGGAGTTTATTACAACACTCTTATAAAATATCATATATTAAAACTATTTGGTTCTAATATATTTTACAAAATGAATATAAAGGCCTCATGTCAACCTTCTTCACAATTACGGCCTCGAATGAGCGTCGTCCACCTGTTTCTGTCCTGCACCTGAAATGTTTTTCCCATAAAGGGTGAGCCACGCCCAGTAGAGATAACTCTTATAGAGGCTACTCCCCACCTAAGTGCACATGTAATGGTCTCACACTCACCACAATCATTCAATGTAAAATATAATTTCTACCATGGAATCCTACATGCCACGAAATGAGATGTGACTCAAACATGTACCATGCCCCGAGTCCTCATCGACTCCCTCCACACAATGCACAGGCGAATGTGTGATAAAACATCATTAATGTTCTCATCCAATGATCATTTTCCACAAAAAAAATTATTTTGTTTTATAAACCAAAACCCATTAGATATTGTACCTCCAATGATATTTTTATTAACAAAACATGTGTCTTTTGTGGGTAGGCAAATTTCTGGGGTCTCATCGCAGGCTTCACAAGCCTTCCTACACTTTCATGGGCTTTCACCGTTTGACACATATGTATAAAAAAAAAATACTTGGGCATTCACCCGAGGGGGTATCTATCCCTGCTTACTACTACATGACACAAGTTTTTATGCTCTGCGAATAGTGGAACTTCGTTGAACTTCGTTCAACAGTACACAACCCACTCATCAACCACCAAAGATGGTGTGTGATGACTCTATTTCATATTCTGTGAACAACGAAACTCCACGAACTTCATTCAACGTATCGAGCCCACTCATCAACCACCAAGGATGGTGTGTGATGGCACTATGCACTTACACTCATTCAATGCGATGTCCCCGTGCATATGCAATGTATGTGTCATTGGCTCTTATTTTGTACCATGCTCATATATGATGAATGCTATATGGACAATTTTATCAAAGAGAATATCTAATGCATCCCGGCAATTATATCAAGCATGCATATAATTTCCATACATTAACTTATTCATGTCAATGTATCACACAAGCACATATCAACATCACATACAAATCATTACTTAGTCAAGTAATGAAGAATTTTATCCCTTCAGTTAAATTACGACATAACATGTCCATAAAATAGCCTACAACATGCCATGTAATGGCCATGTCTACACATACAATTCATCACATGTCAATATATTAATACACATATCAACATTTCATCAAACAAGAATGTCATGCCATGCAATTAGTACACTTGGTGTTATGATCAAAATTTCAGCAATGATGTGAGCACCAAATGCAAATCACTACCATATGGCTAGATTATATACTCAAATAGAGTCCAAGAACACACGAATCGGAGATCTGAAGAGAAAGATATGGTCGCCCGAAGTTGGAGTACACCAAGAGCCACACTATTGCACTAATCCACGCAATAGCTTGCTTGAGGGTTGCAGGAGCATTTATGCAACTCCTGTAAATGCAATTTTTCAACCCAAATTCGCTCCATAAGCAACCCTTTAAACTGACAACAAACCCGTCCCATGCCATTAACATGGCACAACACGATTCCAAAATCAGTCCAAAATAATAGCCCAAAGTAGGAAGAATCCATACCTCTTAAAACACAGCCCCTCGTCGAATCTCCGGACTTTACTCCTTGGTCTAATGAGTTTCGATTGTCGGAATGCTAATGAACTGAGGAAGAAATCTCCGACCTCCTTTTTTTTTTTTCTTCCCTTTTCCTTTATTTTCTTTATTTTCTCTCTTTCTTTTCTAATTCTCCCTTTCTTTTTCCTCCCTCACCCCCCCCTTCTCACGAACACATCCCATTTATAGATATGTCCATCAAGAAGCATGTGACACATGGCTTGCCATGTGTCACATTTTTTTATGTCTTTAAGACATGGAATGCTCTAATCGTGATCTCTGTATCTATTCATTGACTGTCCGCACTTTATGAAGATCAGGTATGATATCTAGATACCACACTATCGTGTCTCATTCACCGAGACTCATTTATAAGTAAAAGTAAATTTCACTGCATTCCCTTTCAACCATACTCAAAATATTACCCAAGACTATGTCACAATAGTCCTTAAGAGTTTATTACAACACTCTTATACAAAATCATATATTAAAACTATTTTGTTCTAATAT
The DNA here is from genome assembly GCA_016808115.1 of Tetrastigma voinierianum. Classification (NCBI taxonomy): domain Eukaryota; kingdom Viridiplantae; phylum Streptophyta; class Magnoliopsida; order Vitales; family Vitaceae; genus Tetrastigma; species Tetrastigma voinierianum. The sequence goes on along the minus strand of JAEQBH010002205.1, from coordinate 696,351 downwards.
TTTTTACAAAATGAATATCAAGGCCACATGTCAGCCTTCTTCACAATTACGACCTCTGATAAGCGTCGTCCACCGATTTCTGTTATGCACCTGAAATGTCCTTCACAGAGGTTACTCCCCACCTAAGTGCACATGTATTGGTCGCACACTCACCACAATCATTCCATGTAAAATGTAATTTCTACCATGGAATCCTACATTATGAAAATGAGATTGACTCAATCATGTACTCATTCCCCGAGTCCTCACCGACTCCTCTCCCACACAATGCAATCGCTAACGGTGATAAACTATCATTGATGTTCTCATCCATTGATCATTTTCCAAAAAAAAATTCTTTTGTTTTATAAACCAAAACCCATTAGGTATTGTACCTCCAATGATCTTTTTATTAACAAAACATGTGTCTTTTATGGGTAGCCAAATTTTTGGGGTCCAACCGTAGGCTTCGCACGCCTTTCTACACTTTCATGAGCTTTCACCGTTGGACACATATGTATAACCAAAAATACTAGGGCATTCACCCGAGAGGGTATCTATCCCTTCTTGCTACTACATGACGCAGGTTTTTATGCTCTGCGAATAGTGGAACTCCGTTGAACTTCGTTTAACGGTACACAGCCCACTCATCAACCACCAAGGATGGTGTGTGATGGAACTATTTCATATTCTGTGAACAACGAAACTCTACTGAACTTCGTTCAACGTATCAAGCCCACTCATCAACCACCAAGGATTGTGTGTGATGGCACTATTTCATATTCTGTGAACAACTAAACTCCACTGAACTTTGTTCAACGTATCGAGTCCACTCATCAACCTCTAAGGATTGTGTGTGATGGCACTATGCACTTACACCCATTCAAAGAGATGTCCCCATGCATATGCAATGTATGCGCCACTGCCTATTTATACCATTTCACATATATGATGAATGCTGTATGGACAATTTTATCAAACATGAATATCACCAATGCATCCTGGGCAATTATATCAAATATGCATATAATTTCCCTACATTAACTTATTCATGTCAATGTATCACACAAGCACATATCAACATCACATACAAATCATTACTTAGTCAAGTAATGAAGCACTTTATCCTCTAGGCTAAATTATGACATAACATGTCCACAAAATAGCCTACAACATGCCATGTAATGGCCATGTCTACGCATACAATTCATCACATGTCAATATATTAATACACATATCAACATTTCATCAAACAAGCATGTCATGCCATGCAATTAGTACACTTGGTGTTATGATCAAAATTTCAGCAATGATGTGAGCACCAAATGCCAATCACTATCATATGGCTAGATTCTATACTCAAAGAACTTTTCATAGATTCTAAGAATGCATGAATCAGAGTTCGGATGAGAAAGATATGATCGTCTGAAGTTGGAGTACACTAGGAGCCACACTATTACACCAATCCACGCAATAGCGTGCCCGAGGGTTGCAAGAGCATTTTAGCAACTCCCGTAAATGCAAATTTTCAACCCAAATTCGCCCGAAGCACCCTTAAAACCAGCCTACAACCCGTCCCCATTCCATTAACATGGCACAACACGCTTCCAAATCACCAAAATACGAAATTTCAAAGTAGGAAGAATCCTCACTCGGGCTTAGCCTCGTCGAATCTCTAGACTTTACTCCTTGGTCCAATGAGTTTCGATTGTCAGAATGCTAATGAACTAAGGAAGAAACCGTTGGCCTCCTTTATTTTTTTTTTTTCCTTTTCCTTTATTTTTTTTTTCCTTTTCCTTTATTTTCTTTCTTTTATCTCATTTACCTCATTTTTTACGAACACATCCCATTTATAGGTATGTCCATTGGCATGCATGTGGACACATGGCTTGCCATGTGTCACACAAGCATTTGCCTTTGCATGCCTTGTGACACATGGCTTGCCATGTGTCACACATGCATTTGGCCTTGCCATGCCTTGTGTGATGCCCCAAAACCCTAGGGTCTCGTTGAGCAACCATCAACCTGCGGAATACCTGTGGGTATCGCATATCTCGATACCACACTATCGTGTCTCATTCACCGAGACTAATTTATGAGTAAAAGTAGCCCCACCGAGCCCTTTCAACCATACTCAAAATATTACCCAAGACTACGTCACAATAGTCCATAAGAGTTTATTACAACACACTTATACAAAATCATATATTAAAACTATTTTGTTCTAATATATTTTACAAAATGAATATCAAGGCCACATGTCGACCTTCTTCACAACTACAGCCTCAGATGAGCACCGTCCACTGGTTTCTGTCTTACACCTGAAATGTTTTTTCCATAAAGGGTGAGCCACGCCTAGTAGAGATAACTCCTACAGAGGTTACTCCCACCTAAGTACACATGTAATGGTCGCACACTCACCACAATCATTCCATGTAAAATGTAATTTCAACCATGGAATCCCCATATGCCATGAAATGACGTGACTCCAATCATGTACTATGCCCGAGTCCTCAATGATTCTCCACACATTGCACAGGCCAATGCGTGATAAACCATAATTTATGTTCTCATCCAATGATCATTTTCCAAAAAAAAATTCTTTTGTTTTATCAACCAAAACCCATTGGATATTGTACCTCCAATGATCTTTTCATTAACAAAACATGTGTCTTTTGAGGGTAGGCGAATTTTCGGGGTCTCACCGTAGGCTTCGCATGTCTTCCTACACTTTCACGGGCTTCACCGTTGGACACATATGTATAACCAAAAATACCAGAGCTTTCACCCGAGTGGGTATCTATCCCTTCTTGCTACTACCCGACATAAGTTTTCATACTCTACGAATAGTAGAACTCCGTTGAATTTCGTTCAACGGTACACAACCCACTCATCAACCACCAAGGATGGTGTGTGATGGCACTATTTCATATTCTGGGAATAGCGGAACTCCGTTGAACTTCGTTCAACGTATCGAGCCCACTCAATAACCACTAATGATGGTGTGTGATGGCACTATGCACTTACACCCATTCAATGTGATGTCCCCATGCATAGCAATGTATGCACCATTGCTTATTTGTACCATGTCACATATATGATGAATGCTATATGGAAAATTTTATCAAACATGTATATCACCAATGCATCCTGGGAAATTATATCAAACATGCTTATAATTTCCCTACATTAACTCATTCATTTCAATGTATCACACAAGCATATATCAACAACACATACAAATCATTACTTAGTCAAGTAATGAAGCACTTTATCCTCTAGGCTAAATTTTGACCTAACATGTCCACAAAATAGCCTACAACATACCATGTAATGGCCATGTCTACACATACAATTCATCTCATGTCAATATATTAATACACATATCAACATTTTGTCAAACAACCATGTCATGCCATGCAATTAGTACACTTGGTGTTATGATCAAAATTTCAGCAACAACGTGATTACCAAATGCCAATCACTGGCATATGGCTAGAATCTAGACTCAAAGACCTTTTCATAGAGTCTAAGAAAACACAAATCAGAGTTCAGAAGAGAAAGATATGGTCGTTCGAAGTTGGAGTACATCAGGAGTCACACTATTAAGCCAGTCCACGCAATAGCATGCCTGAGGGTTGCAGGGGCATTTTGGAAACTCTCGTAAATGCAATTTTTCAACCCAAATTCTCTCCGAAAGCAACCCTTTAAACCAGCCATAAACCTGTCCCATGCCATTAATATGGAGCAACATGGTTCCAAAATCAACCCAAAACAATAGCCCAAATGCTAGAAATAAACCAAAGTAGAAAGAATTCCTACCTCTTGAAGCGTAGCCCCTCGTTGAATCTCCAGACTTTACTCCTTGGTCCAACGAGTTTCAACCGTTGGAACACCAATGAACTGAGGAAGAAACTGCCATCCTCTTTCTCTTTTTCTTTTCCTTTTCCTTTTCCTTTCTTTTCTTTCTTTTCTCTCTTTCTTTTCTCCTTTCGTTTTCTCTCATTTCCCTCCCTTTCTTTCCTTTCCTACCCCCCCTCTCCTTATTCTACAAACACCTCCTATTTATACTTGCTCATTCCATGCAAGTTAACTGTGACGCCCCAATCCCAAGGTGTCTTTTTTTTTTTTTACCATCAGATAAAAGTCCGCCACGACATAATACCTCTCTCTGGCCAGGCCCGCCAGCCTCTTGCGCGCCCAGCCTTATCGTGCACGTTCGGCCTGGTTTATTGGGCGTGGAAGGCCTTTTCTATCGCAACGTAACACAGCGCCACACTATCGCAACAGAGCGTCTCTGTCGCGCACGCATAGCCTGGTTATGACGCAGTGCCTTGCCCCACTATCGCGACATAGAGTGCTATGTCGCGACATGGAAAACCCCATGTCCTGGAACTCTCGATCGCAACGTAAGGTAAACCCTGTCGCAGCACAATTTCAGGCAACTCTATCGTGTCATCAAATTCTCTGTCGCGACATAAACCCTTCCAATTCTCTTTGGCCCCAAACTCGTCGCAACAAGAAAATACTCTCATTAAGACCTAAACTCGTTTGAAGTTAAACTCACACTAATGCAAGAATACTCATAGACATAAAACCCTATCCACACAAACTCGTCGACTCGAAATGCTCTATCCCTATTAGATAACTCCATCCAAGGCCAAACTCTGCTGCGACACAAAAATACACTATCGTGACATAAATTCTCTTCACCTTGGCCTACTCTATCGCGACATAAAAATATTTTTTCGCGACATAAAACTCTGTCTCACTCAAACTCAGAGTGACATCAAACACTTTAGGGTCATGACGAAAATCCATGCCTTCAAGGCCAAACCCGCAGAACACCTAACCTCAGAGGCCATCTCGGACGTGACATGGAAACCTTTTTCGACATCGCCACGACAATAAAAGATAGCGCACCGCCTCGACACGAAAAACTATGTCGCGATTCAAGCAGCCGCCTACAGCCTCGAGAACCATGTTGCAACATGGAACTCCTATCGCAAACACAGACCAAAACTCCGTCTCTACCAAGAAACCCCCCGTCGCGACCTAAACTTACCCAAACCCGTAATATCCTCTAAAGATTTCTCGCAGATCTCCGCCTTTTTCCCAAGACACTATAAGTTGTGACAATGGCCTCAGCATAATAAAGGCGAAATAAAAATATGGGAAAAACCTGTCAAACTTTTTTAACAATTCAAACGTAGTTTTATTGCTACTCTTCTTTTACATAATCAGAACCGATAATTATCTAGAATTTCACAAAATACGTAATGCCATAATCCGCCTTCTTCACCATTAAGGTCTCGTATGAGTTCCACTCCCGGTGTACTCTTAAAGACTAAAATATTTTCCCACGACGAGGTGAGCAATGCTTAGGAGATGAATTCTCCTACAAGGGCTACTTCCCACCTAAGTGCGCATGCAATGCTGTGATTTAATCATTACAACACATTGAGCAACAACATATGTACGCATGAATGCTCAGAAGGCTCGCGCCACAATGTCCCGAGCTCACCGACTTCACACATGCACACGCCATGTATGAAAACCTTCATTTCCAAAACAAGATTTTGTCGATATTTTAACCTCGATACTCGAAAATCAGCTTTATTCAAAAGCCATGTGTCTTTTGTGGGTAACGAACTTTTCGGGGTTTCACCGTAGGCGTCATACACCTTCCTACACTTTCTCGAACTTTCACCGTTGGATGCATATGTTTGACCAAGAATACAGGTCTTTCACCTGAGGGAGAGTCTATCCCTTCTTGCTACTACCCGACACATAATTTCAAACCGTGCAACTCTAGGACGACATCCCTTTTTCAGAGCCCACCATTTAAACACCAAACATAGTGTTCTTTCATGCCATGCACTCACATCCATTTCACGCGATGTCCCCGTCCATATGCAATGCAGAATGCCATTGCATGTTCTTTCATGTTACATACATGATGAGAGCTACATTCAACATTTATGATTCATGGATAATCATATCTACAGCATACAATTTGCATCCATAATACAACCCATGTAAATACTGATTAGTGCTCAAAAAGTGCTATTTTGAGCCCTATTTATTGGGTGTGTTTTGAGTAATTTTGTGTACTAATCAGCGCACTTAACCCAATTTGCACATTAAGGTCCCTACTATGCTATTGATCGCATTTTGTGGCTAATTTTGTAGTTTTTGCAAGCTATTTATGCCAAAATTGTTGAGTCGATCCAAGCACGAAGAATTCGAGTCGAACTCAGCATTGCAGATTGGAAACCAGAAGGAAAGAAGAGCATAAAATGCAAGGAAATTGATCATTGTAGGAATTTTGCAAGATTGCCAAAATTTCGCAACCTGCAAAATTTCTTCGCACGCACACTGCTTCATCCCGTGACCGCTGACTTCTTGCACTTTTACTTTTTTTTGACCCTTGTTCCTTTTGGTTTTCTTTTCTGGGTTTCCTAATGTAATAGTGTCAAGCAGTGTTATTTTAGTAATTTGTAAAGGGGTTTACTATAAAGCCCCTAAGCCAAGCATCAGAGAGGAATCTTCTCAATAAATAAAAGCTTTTCTTGGAAGTTTTCAAATAAGCCCCTCCTTTATTCTTCTTTCACTCATTTTCTCTCATTTTCTCTCATTTTTTAGTTAGCCAAACACCCTCCCAGGATGAAAAATTGGAGGATGAGTGGCTAAAACCCCTTCCTCCTTGAAGTGGAAGGCTACTAGGTACAGGATCTTGAGGCTACTGAAGGGTTTCATGTTTCTTACACAGGTACTCACTGACAGCTTTGTGTTTCCTTTGAACTCTAGGTTTATATCCCTTAGATTCACCTTTAATGACCCGTATTTGGTAATCTTTTAGGGTTCAATGGATGCTTATTGCTAGATCCACTGAGATTCATTAGTTACCCTCTATTAATCATTGTAAGGTGAGTCAAGGAAAATTGTTCTTCGCTCTCATAGACCACTCCGATGCTCATATTACCAAATTTTTTCAAAAGGATAAGATTAAGGGTTAGTTTTTATAGAAGGCTAAATGAAAGATCCTGCCTGAAATGACTATAGGTCATCCTCCCCAACGAGAGTGAGCGAATTTAAAAACCCTTAAGGTTCCTAAATTAATCCGACCTCAAAGGACTCAATAACACTTCAAGGAGTTCTATTTTACATTTTATTTTTATTTAAATTTAAGTTTTCCAAACAATACCCTCATTGCTTTTATCAAGACCTTAAATCCAAACCAAATTCACTATATTTCGCCTTCACTATAAATCATTTCAGGTGAAGAAACCCATCCTCGTAGTTCGAATTTAGAGCTACTATATCAAGCAGAGAGCTAGGCTACATCGCAGAAGGTATAGGCTTTATACCTTTGCTGTCTCTGAGTTGCCTAGCTACACGCTTACGTGTAAATCAAATGGGCGCGTTGTCTGGGATGGTGCCATGCAATTGATGAGTAGGCTTAGACTTGTGATCCTCATCACAAGTCATGGTGAATTGTTTTTTCATGTATATATTTTATCGTTAGTCTTCTTAGTTTCCTCAGCTTCACAATTTATTTATTTTAGGTAACCCTAAACTCTTAGGTAGGATCGCTTTCGTCGTTGCGTTTACCCCGTTTTGCCAGCAGAATCCAGCGTTCCAATGTGGGTAAGGAATTTATACGTGCTGATCAAAGTCCGTGGTTCTGCAAGAGTCCAATGCCGAATCAATATTAGTTTCAGATCAATGGAACACCTAGAGGGAGAGAACATTATCAAGACTCCAATGGAAAGAGGAGAACCTAATGCATATAGTCCACAGGGATCATATGCACCTCCACAAAGTAGTGCACTCGCCTACATGGTTCTCAAGAAATGCACCATATGGAAATGCTTATGTCTCTAGTTTGGGAACTACCTAAATCACTCATAGTGTGACGATGCACCTCCCGTCTTCACAAGATACTTCTTCACCTCAGCCTCAACCACCATAGCCAACCTCTCCAGTTGAGCAAGCCATTCTGAACCTTACTAAGCTGGTAGGTGACTTTGTGAAAGAGCAGAAGACATTCAATGCCCAATTAAGTCAAAGAATTCATACTATGGAGAACTCTCTGAACCAAAAATTAGATGGGCTTCAAAGTGAAATTGATCATAAATTTGACAACCTGCAGAACTCCATTTAAAGGCTCACCAATCAGCACGTTCATGAAGAGGAGGAGAGTCCAGAGGAAGAGTGCTTGAGTGACACCATGGTGGAGGGCAGTGGAAAAGAAGCAAGGGAAGAGCCAAAAAAGCTTATCCTTCAACCACCCCATAAAATCGAACCTAGTGCCACCGGCCAAAGCCACCAAAGCCCACTCGCCAACAACATCTCCCATCGACCCAACAGATTCAAGCAGTATATCCCGCCGCACAACCTATACCCAAGAACTCCGTCCCGCTGCCAAGCCAAGGCCATCCCACCTCATCGCCTACGCAACATTTTAGGAAGCTATGGGTCTCCTCATTCGCATCTTCGCCACCACTTCAAAGACATTGGCAGCTACTCATACTGCATGGCACAACGGATGGTTTGGGTGTTGGTTCAGGTTTGATTTTCCTGTTTTATTTTATTTTGTTATATTCAATTTTGATTTACTTAATTTTTCTTGTTAGATTTCCTCTAATTTTAACTTAATCCTTGTTTTTAGCTCATTCTTAATTTTCCTGCATCTTTGTTTAATTTTTCCTTGCTTATTTTTTGCAGGTTGTTGGTTAGTTTCTACATCATAAGCCAAAACTGTAATTCACAAGATGCAATTTCGCAACTCCGCGAAAATTCGCACACAAAGAAAGCTTAACAGGCCCACCGTCAGCACTCGTTCATTTTTTGTCTTTCTTATATATATATATATAAATTGTCTTTGAAAATATTAAAAAATAAAATAAAATTTCGCAACTTGCAATTTTCGCAACCTTCTCCAGTTTCGCAGCCCAATTTTGTTTGGACCATAACTTTTTCATCCGAACTCCATTTTGGGTAATTCTGGTACCGTTGGAAAGATTAGAGAGTGTAGAATCTAAATCTATCTAGAAAGAACACTTTTGAAATTTTTATAAAGGAAAAGTTTTCAAAATGCTCCAACTAGTCACTTTTTTCCTCTCTTTTCTTCTCATAACTTGTTCATTTGAAGCCCAAACGGAGTGAATAAGGTGTCGATGGAAAGCTTGTGAAGACTCCTATCCAAAAATGGTCATATTTCATCAAGGAGGTAGCACTTCCTTCTCTAAATTTCCAATCCAAGCCCATTACGACAATGTAACATCGGTCAGAGAGTTAATAAGGTAGTGGCATTTATTTTGTAATTGTTTTCCATTGGCAAGCCTATTTTGTTAAGTTTAATGACTCTATTTAGTTTCCTTGTATAGTTGTTTGCCCTAGTTTTGTGAAGTTGTTAGCTTGTTTTTGTAAAGTTTAAAATATAGCCATTTCTTTTTTTTTTTATAATACACACTTACAACTTTCTACTTGCGCTTTCAAAATTACACCCATTTTTTTTATTTTTGTGTTTCATTAGCTCTGTAGTTTGAAAATTTGAAACTTTTTCCAATTTTGTTGATGTCAGATTGATTTCATGCTTAATTAAGTGGATGATCAGTTGAATTCTTGTTGCTTTCAACCTTTTCTTCCACCTTTAGCTAACCACGCACTTTGCACATAAGGTTTCTTCAACAAGTTGAAAAACTGCCTAACCTCCTAAACTTTGCAAAACCTACCCTAGTTTCGTTTTGATCATCTTTACTAGGATTACAACCCTATGAAAAGAAGGTCAATGTGTCTTCCAAATAAAATGAAGTGGAAAAGAAAAAGAAAAAAAAGAAAAAAGAAAGAAGAAAATCGTAACGCTTGCCTTGAAACCCGAGCATGGTCCGAGGTACGGTAAAAGTCTTTAAAGCTCCTAAGGCCTTAAACCAACTGGTCGGGAGTCACCGACTTAGTGCTCTGCCACACTGTGGATGGGTGGAGTTTAGCAAAGTCAGAGGTGTCGGAGTCTCAAATCATTCAAGTTCAAGGTGAAACTCAAGAGTTAGTGTGTTGAAAGATCCTTATGACTCGTGCCCTGAAGCCTTAATCGTTGGGAGTCATCTATGGATCCTCGTTACATGGACTTCGTGAGATCCATTCTCAGCACGCACCCCTACAATACAAAAAGTTGTAAAATTAGGAGTGGGTCCTGGATCTATTTTGGTCAAGTTAGTGTCCTAGGTGGAGGTACTAGCTCGGGTTGGGGAGAGGCAATGAAGCAAATATTGTTGAGAACTGATCAAACAAACACTTAGGTTTTGGGTGGAAGTCTCTGGTTGATTCACTAAGAGGGAGGCTCTTTTGATACTCAATTCTGTATGGCATTCATTCTCTTGAGATAGTTATTGGGCAAGGGTTTTGGTGATTCTTACTGAGGGTTAGGCATTATTCATTCACACCTTTTTTGAAATACCATTTTTGTAAACAAAATTTTGATATTGTTTTGCATGCTCTCTCTTTCTTTCTTTCATTGCTAAGGGACTAGCAATGTGTAGGTTGGGGGTGTGATTAATGCTCAAAAAGTGCTATTTTGAGCCTTGTTTATTGCAGGTTTTGAGCACTTTTTGTGTACTAATCAGCGTTATTAACCCGATTTGCACATTAAGGTCCCTGTTATGCTATTGATCGCATTTTGTGGCTAATTTTGTAGTTTTTGCAAACTATTTATGCCAAAATTGTTGAGTCGATCCAAGCATGAAGAATTCGAGTCAAACTTAGCATCAAGTAGACCGGAAAAGTAAGGAAAGAAGAGCGTAAAAATGGCGAAATCGGGTCACAAAGAGGGAATTTTGCAAGATTGAGAAATTTTCGCAACCTGCAGAATTTTGAAGGTAGCGAAATTTTGCAGGATGCGAAATTTCCTTCCTGCTGCCACTGTTCATCCTATACTGTTGACTTCTCGCGCCTTTTACTTTTTTACTCCTTTGCTCCTTGGTTTTCTTTCCTTGCTCGAAAGTAGTCCCACTTCGACTGAATCTAATTTCGTAATGGTTTCATTCCGCTCCTTGTCTCCGACACAAAGCTACATTTCAGGTGCCCTTGTTTTAGACTATCCGATGTTAACGAGAACTACTTTTCTAAATTCTAACTCGTAAAACTTCGGAAAATCTAAAATAAGAGTTTCATACCTACAGGGAGGTGAATAAGAGATAGAGGCAGCCCTTGGGAGGGGAGCTATCTCAGACTTTTCACCCATTCCTTTAATCTAGGATTAATGTAATAGTGTTTGCTATGTTATTTTGGTAATTTGTAAAGGGGGTTTGGCTATAAAAGCCCCCAAACTAAGCACTGTAGAGGACTCTTCTCAATAAATGAAGTTTCTTTTTGGCGGGAAGTTTTCAGCGCTCCCGCCTCTTTTCCTTATCTCTCATTTTCTCTCCTTTTCTCTCCTTTTCTAGGTAGCCAAACACCCTCCAAGGATGACAACTTAGAGGATGAGAGGCTAAAACCCCTTCCTCCTCGGGGCTGGAAGGCCAAGCCAAGGGCAGGGATCTGAGGCTACCAGAGGTTTCATGTTACCTACGCAGTACTCACTCTCCCGGCAAACTTTGTGTTTCCTCTCGAACTCTAGGTTTATATCCCTTAGATTCACCTTGAATGACCTGTATTTGGTAATCTTTTAGGGTTCAATGGATGCTTATTGCTAGATCCACTGAGATTCATTAGTTACCCTCTATTAATCATTGTAAGGTGAGTCAAGGAAAATTGTTCTTCGTTGTCGGAGACCACTGATGCTCTGTTATTACCAATTTTTCAAAGGATAGTTAATAAGGGTTAGGTTTTATAGCTAAATGAAGATCCGGTTAGGGAAATGACTATAGGTCATCCTCCCTAACGCGAGGAAAGGACCCTAGAAACCCTTAGTTGCCCTACGAATCCGACCCTAGTGACCTAACACTTCAAAGAGTTCTATTTTTACATTTTATTTTATTTAAATTTCAGTTTTCCAAACAATACCCCTCACTGCTTTTATCACCTTAAAATCCAAAACCAAATTCACCATTTCGCTCTCACTATAAATCATTTTGTGCGAAGAAACCCATCCTCGAGTTCAACTCTCTAGAGCTACTATACTCGCAAAGAGTTAGGGCTACAAATAAAGAGAAGGTACAGTTTATAAATTCCGGTCGTTCCTGAGTCGCCTAGCTGACGCTTACGTGTGAATCAAATACATCAGTTCAACATATACCCAAATGATTTTTCACACACTTGCATGTCATTCGATCAAGCAACAACACACAAAACTAGATCTTCATGTTCAAACCTGTAATACACACGCCAAAGATGTCAATCCATGTCCAAATTACACACCACAAAACTGCCATAATCAAGCCCATATTTTCCAGCAAGTACAACCAGCTTCAAAACTGCAATTCTAAGAACATAAAGGACCTAGAAACTAGTCCTTAATTCACCAATAGTTTGATCACAACTGTTCTTGAATCAACCCCACCGTTAGGGCTACACCTCTGTGATAAAAAGTGACTAACTGCAGTATGAGAGCACCCCACTGAGCACAGCTCATCTCGCTCCTCGACCGCCGAACCTCTTACTTGTTCAAACACTAGAGACTAGTAGATGTTGGACCTTCTTTCCTCTCCCTTTTTCTTTCTCTTCTTTCTATCTTTTCTCTCCTATCGAACTCCTTTTGGTCTAGGTATAGGACACCTTTCTTAATCCACCTTGACACATGGAAATCACCATGCCATGTGTTTCTCATGGCAATTTCCCCCCCACTCAATTCATGCATGATAAGAATATGACACTTGGCTTTCCATGTGCTAAATGTCCACTTGTTTGGTGCCACATGGCACGTGTTCTCGTGCCACGTGTTTTCGTATCATTCATCCACTTTGCCTCAAAATATGTGAAATTCTGACTATCCCAGAATTTGACGTAATTTGACTATGTAGCTAGATTTCACGAGACAAACTCAACGGTGTGGTCCGTGTCGTTATCCAAGATCTAGAAAAATTCCCAGGCTTGCAGCCTGTACTATAACGGTAATCTATCGTTACACTTTACTCAGGTCCTCACATTCTTCCTTCTTAGGGCATAAAACATAACCAAACAACCCTTAGAGTGGAAAATAAACCAAAGTAGGAAGAATCCCACCTTCTCGAGCTAGAAGAAACTCTAGGAAGTGTCGTTGACACTTCCTAAACCCTAAACCTTTATCTCGAACCTTGCTTGAAACCCTGAAATCCCATGTTTTTGGCTACCCACGCCGCGTCTCGCCGGTAGATAAACTTTCATTCTTAGCCTAACGAATTCCGACCAATCGGTCTCCATAGATCATAGAGAGAAGTTGAAGTCTCTCTCTCCTTTCTCCCTTCTCTCACGTTTTCTGCAGAAAAATGAGCTCTTTGGTCTCCAAAACTGATATTTTTTTTTTTACATTAACTTAAGTCTTAAAGACTTGGCCCACATCGCGCCACGTGTTCACGACTTGTCCCGGTCCGTTTCTGCCTCGAAATGATTTATTTCATTTTAGTTTAAGTTCAATTTATTTTATATGAACTTTTCTTAATTTATTTTCCATTTTTGAGATTTTTTTTTCCTCAAAATCCTGGCTGGTTTATAGGTGTCCGCGGCCCCTTAAAAACATGAGTCAACTGGATCGTTTCGATTCGAACAAATTGCCTAGGTAACTAGGTTTCATAAGACGAATCCAATGGTGAGGTCCGTTTCTTCATCCAAGATCTAGAAAAATTCCAGTTTTGCAACTTATACACTAGAGGTAATTTACTGTTTTTCCCTTTTACAGAAAAATTAAAATTTACCCGGGTTTTATAATTATCAGTTTCTATTATAAAAGGTTTAGGTAATAAAAATGCCTCAAATTTATTAAATCCCTTTTCTTATTGCAAGTAACTCATTTTCATTAATAGCATAATTAATCTGATTATCATTAAAAGTTCCACTTATATAATGACATATTTATCCTAAATCTGTCTTTAAAATTGCTCCCTAATACTTGTCTGAAGCATCTGTTTGTAATATTAAATTGTCATTTTCATTTGGCAATCTTAATTTTGGTAAACCTGAACGTATATTTTTTAATCTCTTAACTATCATGATATGTTTTTCAAATGTGATCCCGTTTGGTTTTTTCTTTAACAACTTTGTAATTCATGTCTTTTTTTTGCAACCTTTATAAAAATCATATGGAGTAATTTAAACATCCTAAAAATTTATGTATCATTTCTTTGGTCCTCAATTCATCAGGGAAATCTTTTATTTTTTTGGCTATATGTGACTGTAATATTATGCCTTTAGAATCTATTATCATTCCTATAAATTCTATTTATATTTTCTTGATCTCAACCTTCTTTTCTAAAAGAACTATACCTTGTTCTTTACAGAGTGTTATGAAAGTATTTAAATGTTTTTCATGATATTTCTCATTATCAGAGCGGATTAGCATATCATCAATGTATATTATTATAAAAGCTGAATAATCAGAGAATATTTTATCCGTTTATTTTTGGAAATTTTGAGGAGCATTTTTTAATCCAACGGGCATTACCATCCATTCATAATGACCTCTAGGTGTACTAAAAGTTGTAATAGGCATACTGTCATTATCCATTTTTATTTGCCAAAATCTTGATTTACAATCAAATTTAGTGTAATATTTTTTTCCTCTTGCCAAGTTTATTAATATTTCCTTCTTTGGGATATAATATCCATCAAATTTAGTATTCTTATTTACTTCCTTATAATTTATCACCATTCTTACTTTTCCTCTTTTTATCTCACTATGTTTTCTTACCATGAAAGCAAGGCTACTATGTGGGCTTTTACTTTATCTTATTAGATTCATTTGCATTAATTCATTAATTTGTATTTTAAAATCTTCTATATCTTCTTGTGAATATATCATTGGTCTGACTCTAATAACCTTAGCAGGATCTATCGTTTCTAATTTATAATAGAATTTTGTCTTTTCCCAATATTTTAAAGGGTTATTACTAAAATTTTCTTTCAATTTTTCACATGTCATGGACTGTTACTTTATATGTAAAACCCAAGAAAAATCGAATTTTTCTGAAAAATGGCAAAACGGTAAATTGCCATAATAGTACAGGTTGAAAACCTGAAAAATTTTTAGATCTCAGATGATGAAATGGACTTCACTGTTGGATTTGTCTCACAAAATTTAGTTACCCAGATGAATTTCGTCGAATTCTATGGCAGTCGGATTTTCGTATTTTTTGGGGTGATGGGTGTCCAATGACTCCCAGGTATGAGATTGTTTACGAAAATCTCGAAAGTTGGGAAATGGCTTGAGATAAGTCCATGGGATATAAGTTGAACTTGAACAGAGACGAAATAAATCACTTCGAGCCAGAATCGGACCCGAACGTGGGTGGACATATGGCAAGACGTGGGCCACACATCCAACTTAAAAGTCAAGTTGGACAAAAGAGGAATTAGGGCAAAAAGAGCCCAATTTCCTGGTTTGACTGAGAGAGAGAGGAGAAGAGAGAAAGAGGAAAGCCAAGGCTTCCTCCCAAGATCTATGGAGTTCCATTGGTCAGTTTTCGTCGAACCGAGAATAAAAGTTCATAGCGTCGAGAAAGGGTATGCATGGACACCTAGAAAGAGGGATCTCACCAAAGATCCAAGAAGGGAGATTTCGGGAAATCGAAGTTGTAGGGTTTAGGAGGCTTCCTACCCATGTATCACGCTTCTAAAGGTAAGGGATTCTTCTTACCTTGGCTTACTTTCTATCTTTAGGCTAGGAAAAGAGGGTTTTTCATTTAAAGGCCTATTTGGCGAAGGAAAAGACTGATTTTTGGGTTATGGACGATGTTTCTTTGTCTAGGCGAACCTCAGTTCGCATATGTGAAGGTGTAAATCTTCCCACGGAAGATTTGCTCTACGCCTAGGTGAGGGGAAGGCTCGCCTAGGTGAAGAGGTTCTCCTAGGCGTGGGCATGCACGCCTAAGTGAACCTGGGGACAACGAATACAAACTTTCTGGTCCGCCTAGGCGTTGCTCACTCCAAGAGAAACTACTTCAGTGAGCCTCACAGGTCCGAGGCCCGTGGTTCGCGCCTGTTTTGGGTGGGTCTCGTGGGCCCGATTCCAGGATTGCCGGGCTTCGCTTGGGGCCATTGTGTGACTTGTTTGAATGTGTCATTGCTTGACTAAGAGTGACATGTTTCGATGTCAATGTGTGTACTCTAACATGTAGACATGTGATGAATTGTGTGCAATGGCCATTACATGGCTTGCTTTTGTGTGTGTCATTACTTGATCATAGAATGACATGTTGAATGTGAATGTTGATATATGCTTGTATGATATATTGACATGAATGAAATGATGTATGGAAGTGATATGCAGGTGATGTGATTATCCATGTCATATGTGGTGTAGATTGTTTTGTCCATGTAGCATTCATTATGCATGTGACATAATATAAAATGCAATGGCATCTTGCATTGCATATGCACGGGGACATCACATTAAATGATTGAGTGCATGATCAATAAATCAACACTGCGTTTAGTGTTTAATTGGGTTGGCTTGGTAAATGGGACAACATCCAATTGAGTCGCACTATTAATTAAAATGGTAAAGAAAAAATATGTGTCGGGTATCAGCAAGAAGGGATAGATCCCCTCTCAGGTGGAAAGCCTGCCAATTATGGTCAGACATAGTCCCCAACAGTGAAAGGCCGTAAAAGTGTATGGGTTTGAGAAGCCTGCGGTGGGACACCAAAAATTCGCTACCCACAAAAAGGCACATGATTTTGAATATAACATAATCATTGTGATGTATCATCCAGAAAGCTTTTAGTTTATAAACAAATGAAATTTGTTTTGAAATGATCACTGGATGTCATCTTGAATGACGGTTTTTCACACATGGGCTTAGGCGTTGTGTGAGGGAGTTGGTGAGGACTCGGGCGCATGGTACATGATGAGTCACATCTCATTTCATGGCATGGCATGTAGGATTCCATATAGAATTGGCATGTTCTTGTTGGAATGTGAATGTGAAATATTGAGTGAACCTTGCATGTGCACTTAGGTGGGGAGTAACCCTTGTAAGAGGTATTCTTTACTAGGCGTGGCTCACCCTTTATGGGACAACCTTTTTAGGTGAAGGTTCTACACTGGTGGACGGTGCTTAAACGAGGCTGTGATTACGAAGAGGGCCGACATATGGCCTTGATAAATCATTTTGTAAAAAGTGCTTGGGACAAACTAGTTCTAGCATGTGTTTTATCTAAAAGAATTATAATTAAATTCTTTTCGACTACTACACATAACAGTATGTAATAATGGTAAGAAGGTCATGACCAATCTCTTACAGACTATTTTAGTGTATTATTCTCATATTTGCAACGTAAATATGGATGAATGGGTCACGGTAGAAAGGGATGTTTTGAGGCGATGCCAAGTAACTCGGTACCCACCAGTAATTGGTACTCGTTTAGTACCAAGTCTTAGGTGCTCTATGACCTAAGGTAGTAGTTCCAATGTGCCAATCTGTCATCAACTGACCCCCGCTTGACATGGGTGTCACAAATCTGAGATTAGATATTAGGTATACGAATACCTCTAGCTTGATGGATCGGAGTCTAGGGTCATCGATTCATCGAAATGCGGTCACACTTGTACATCGTAACATAGGCACGTGATTACCTAGGAGTGATGGGTAATGGGTTTAGACCATTGTATCTATCAGGTGCATTTCATGTTTTGTGCCTAAATGTACTACATGATTTGGTGTTGTATGTTGTGTGAATTATATACATGGTAAAATTTGTATAGGAAAAAAGGAACACTAGGTTAGAAAACATAACCTTAGGGGTTCGGAAAAGAACGAACGAGATAGTTCGAAATGTTGAGCTCTATTAGTAGTTGTCACATGCACTACTAGTTAGACAATAAAATAAATCTCAATTTTCTATTTGACAATGTGTAAATGGAAAGTCGAGGAAAAGGACGTAGAAGAGGTGGACGGGGCAACAACCAACCACCACCAGCCTTTGATCAACAAGCCTTCATGGAGGCTATTGTCAAGGGACCGCTACCATTGTGCAAGCTTTAGCCGTCAGGCTACCACCATTGTACGTTAAAATGTAGGCCAGAGAGGACCGAGTAACCTCCATAGGTTTAAGGCACATCATCCTCCGACCTTTAAGTGAAGAGGGGAACCGATGGAAGCTGATCATTGATTCCGGCAAGTTGGCAAGATTTTGGAGGCTATGGAAATCACCTCTGATGCCACGAGAATAAGGTTAGCTACATTCCAAATATATAGAGGGGCGTAATCCTGCACGGTGGATAGTAAAGCCTCAAGGAACTTGGAGGCAATGACATGGGAAGAATTCTGTGGCTACCAGGGCCAAGGTCAGGATCAATCATCCCAAGATGTAAGACACTTTAAGGTTTCTAGCCAGCCAGTGTAGAGAGTGTGTTTCCAATGCCACCAGCCTAGACACTTGCGACGGGATTGCCCTTAAAGGAAGGGATCCCAAAGTTATGGGACACCACAATCCCAGTCATCAGTGGGACATGCACAGACATAGTTTGTTCCTCTCTACCCCTTCATGGGCTAGGGAAGAAAGTATCAGTCCCAAGGTACTGAACAAGCACCTATTGTTGTGCAGACATGCCACATGGGCCAAGGCATTGGTCGAGGTCAAGGACAGGGTTCACAGGCCAGGACTTCAGGGACCTAGGGGAGTGTCTACGCCATTACACCTCAGTGCAAATCAATTGGTTATTCAGGGTACATTTCTGCTCTTTCGCTTATGGGTAAGAGTATTGTTTGATTCTAGTGCATTTCATTCATTCATTGTTGCATCATGTGTGAAATATTTGGGCTTAGAGGTTGAAACCTCGGAAAAGTCGTTGTGTGTGAATTGTCCCTTAGGAACTAAGGTGATTGTTGATCAGATATGTCGGGATTGTGAGCTAGAGATCTCAAGGATTCTACTCACTATAGACCTGAGGGTCATGGACATGTCGAAGTTTGATGTCATCCTTAGGATGGACTAGTTGATGGCACATCGAGTCATCATTCATTGTGATCGTAAAAGGGTTACAGCCTACACAATAGATGGTAATTGTGTTACGTTTCAAGGGGATAAGCATGATGCTTTACCCTAAGCCATATACAACTCTAAGTGGTATTGGGCAGTTGGCAGGGTGGCAAGAAAGCCTTACCCTGGAAGACAAGGTGAGATAGGATTTGGATCTAACTTGGGTGATTTGTGAGTACGAGGATGTTTTTTCAAATTAACTACAGGGATGACATTCGTATAGGGATGTAGACTTCGTTATTGAGTTACACCCTAGTATATCCCTATTTCTATGACTCCGCATAGAATGGCTCCTACTGAGTTATAGGGACCAAGGTCCACTATGTGAACCTGCTAGACAAAGGTTTCTAGACCGAAAGACCACCTCACTAAATTCTGGTTTCTATTGCCAAGAAGAGGAACAAACTCTTCGATCAGATATAGATTAGTCTGCAGGCTGAATAGGGCCACTATCAAGAATAGGTACCCTTTGTCGCGAATTGATGATTTGTTTGATTAGCTGAGAGGGGCGTGGGTCTACTCCAAGATAGATCTCCGTACTAGCTACCATCAGTTGAGAGTTAGGGAGGCAGATATCCCTAAGACGACGTTTACAACGCGATATGGGCATTTTGAGTTCACAATGATGTTGTTCGGATTGACGAATGCCCTAATGGCATTCATGGATCTTATGCATAGGGTGTTCCAGCCCTACCTAGATCGATTTGTTGTGGTTTTTGTGGATGACATCTTGATTTACTCCAAGTCTGAGGAGGGTCACTTTAGGGTAATTCTCCGCACTCGAGAAAGCACATTGTATGCCAAATTCAGCAAAGTTGTGAGTTTTTGCCACTGAGGCAGATTCTTGTAAGTATGCGGTATCGGCTTCAAACCGTGGACCCGTAGGTCGATTGAAGTCCAGCCTTGGGATAATGTAGTTTCTTTGGATTAGTAGGGTATTACAGGAGGTTCATTGAGGACTTCTCCCGGTTGTCTGCGCCTATGACAAGGTTAGCCTAGAAGAAGATCCAGTTTAAGTGGAATGACTTATGTGAGAGGGCATTCTAGGAATTAAAGAGGAGGCTTACTTCAACTCCTATTTTGATAGTCCCAGAGAGGGGACGGAGGTACACAGTGTATTATAATGCCTCCAAGGACGAACTGGGATGTGTTTTGATGCGCCTAGAGGCTGTGGCGCATGGTTCTCGGCAATCAAGAACCACGAGCGCAGTTACCCTACACATGACACGGAGTCACGTGCCATTGTCTTTGCCTTAAAGGCTTGGTGCCACTATTTATACCGGTGAGCGTCAAGTGTTTCTGCACCAATAAAGTCCGCACATTTTACACAACTGACCTCAAATATAAGGCAACGCAGCGGATTTGTTATCCGAGGATTATGATTTCACTTTCAGATACCATCCTGTAAGGCAAATGTGGTGGTCGATGCACTCAAATTAAGTCACTGGGAGCATTGACTATATAGCTTCCGAATGGCAAGATGCTTGAGACAAAGGGATACCAGACCAGAGCGCAGTTGATAAGTAAGCTTAAGGTACGCTGTAGCTTAAAGGCTACGCCTTCCCTACTGGGCAAAGTGATCGAGTTACAGGGATAGAGATATTGTTCATCCGAGACTAGGTACGGTCAGGTACAAGTGATGAAGGTTGGACTATCCACTCAGATGGTAGTCTTCAGTATAGGGGACGGGTTGTGGTTCCCCAGTCAGAAGATCTGAGGGAGGAGATCCTTAAGGAGTTCCATTTCTCTTGTTTTACTGTGCATCTAGGTGGCACAAAGATGTATCACGATCTATGTCGCCAGTATTACTAGAGTGGGATGAAGAAACACGTAGGAGATTTCGTTCGATGATGTATCAAGTGTCAGCGAGTAAAGGCTGAGAACCAGAGGCCAGTAGGATTACTCCAACCATTGGAGGTAGCTGAGTGGAAGTGAGAGCACATCACGATGGATTTTATAACTCACTTGCCACGGTCATCGCCTGAGCATGACGCTGTGTGGGTAATAGTGGACCAGCTTACTAAGTCAGCACACTTTTTGGCTGTGCGGATGACCTTTACTCTAAAGGAATTCGCATGTCAGAGTATATACAAGATAGTCCTGCTACACGGAGGCCGCATGCATAGTATCGATCGGGATCCCAAGTTTACTAGCTATTTGGAGAGTTTAGGTGAGTCGTGTGGATCGCTGATGATGAGCACAAATTTTTCATCCCCGTATGGACTGGCCAAAGAGGACCATCTAGCGTCAGAGGACATGATACTGTGCATGTCCAAATCTTAAGGGTAGTTTGGAAGAGATTGATCTCTCGTGGAATTTTCCTACAATAATAGTTATCGTTTAGCATACGATGGCACCCTACTAGGCATTATATGGAGGTCATGTCAGACCGGGTTTTTTGAATAGAGGTTAGAGTATATAACTAACACTGTCCAGAGAGGTCGTTAGATACACCTCTCGAAGGTGGATTTGATACTTAAGAGTTCCTCTGCTGCTCAAAGCCAACAGAAGAGCTACACCGACAAATGAAGGCGACCTTTAGAGTTTGAGGTAAGTGATCATGTCTTCTTGAATGTGATGCCTAAGAGAGGAGTGGTTAGGTTCAGCAAGCGGGGAAAGCTATAGCCGAGCTATATTGGGCTCTTCGAGGTACTCAAGAGGGTAGGCATGGTTGCATACCGGTTGGCTTTACCACCAAGTTTATCGAGTGTGCATGCGGTATTCCATGTCTCCATGCTCCAAAAGTACACCCCAGATCTGAATCATGTGGTGGATTAGGGAGAGCTTATAGTTGATGCAGATGGAACTGAGGAGGATCATACGCATCATGGATCAGTTTCCGGATCAGGTTTTATTGCTGTGCCATGAGGCTAGTGAAGCCAGGGTAAAGACCGTGAATGAGGAGGCAACATGGGAATGCGAAGACACTACGTATGTCAACTATCCCTTTTTGTTCAAGGAAGAAGGTATGTTTTAGTCATTGATATTAAATGATTATTGCATTTGCATGAGATTGTGTGTGATGTGTGCAAGGTTAAAAATATCGGTTTCGACGGATATATCGGTACTTGAATTTTATGGATATATTGGATATATCGGATATATCGGAGATATATCGGTGGATATTTTTACATGAATATCGATATATCAATTAACAAAAATACTTTGAAATTCATGGAAATACTTTGTCAAAGTGTAAAAACGACATTAATAATGAAATATACACATTGATATTACATCGCAATGGTCTTTCAAAACTAAAATGAAGATCGATGTGGTTCCATCAAGTAAATATTTGACTTAAGTGATCCCATCTTGATGAAGACAATACCATACCAAGACATAGTGTTCGACAATATTGGATTATATCGGCTACATAAATGTCTTGATCTATACCCACACCTCCATGGATAGAAATCGGTTCACCCACTTGCTTGTCTGAAATCCTTGTTGCATTTGATATGGAGTTTGGAATGGAATTTGTAGATCATGAGGATAGTTAATCATTCCATATTCACCAATGGAACTTGCAGGATGTGAAGAAGGCTAACCATAACTCATTGTGTAAGGAGGAAAAACGTTGGCATCATTGGATGAATCATTATATTGAGTGCTAATACTCATGGACTCAAAACTAGTCGAAAACGAATCCTCATTATGTCGTGTCATCCTTCTTCGTCGACCTCTATTTGGCTTTCCAATGGCTCCAATACCTGCACCAGCTCTCCTAGACCCCGTGGTCTTCATCTTGTGTAGCATGTGTGAAATCATCTTCACCAATAAATGGACTTAATGGATATTCACTTTGTTGTCGATCTACATTATCCCCACCATCATTTCCAGTATAACTACCATCATTGGTTCCCTTTCCTCTTGAGCCATCATAGCCTGTAGTAGAAGTACCAGCAAAACTAGGTTTACTACTATGTTCAACACTTGAATCAAAAGAGGGTCAAGAAGTGACAACGGGCTAAAATGAGTCTCTAGTTCTTAATTGAAACTGTACCATGAACTTCTTTCGTATAAACCCCGCCAACATCAACACCTCGCTTCTCGAACATGTGCGCACACTGTGGATCAAAGATTTACTTTCATCATCTAAATGGAGAGGTCTAACCTATTAGAACAATTGATTATCCTCTTCACCAAACCTCACTAAATGTCAGTAAATCAAGGCAACTTTTCGTAACATTATCTAGCTCTCGCTGCATATCTCGTATCTTTAGTTTCATGTTGTAGTAATGAAAAACTAATTGTTGGAGCCAAGAGTAAGCTAGCCGATTTCTTTGTTTTGTATGGATCAAAGCAAATGTGCTCCAATTTCTCTCACATACTGAAGATGGTGCAATTTGGGAAATAACCTTAAGGGCCATATTCCTCAATGTAGGAGCGTGGTTTCCATTCATAAACCACCATTCAACTGCAATAAAAATTACTAACATTCAAAATCTAATAATAACATGATAATGAACTTTACTTTTAAACTTTTAATGAGAAACAACACTCACCAAGAACCATTAAATCTCTTGATGCTATTGCTGCTTGATCACCGAATCTCTTTTTGGCATCTCGAAACATTATAAGCTGTGAATACAAAATGAACTTGGCAAATCAATAGATGTGTAAGTGTGTGACGCCCCATTTCCCAGGGGTCCTGTTGACAACCCGTCAACCCGCGGAATACCTATGTGTCTCATATCGTGAGACTCATACATGAGTAAAAATGGCCACTTGGGCCCATACACCAATAATCACTAATAATCTAACCAACTATATCACAATAGTTCAAGAGTTATTACATTACTCTTAATACAAACACATATTAAAATTTAGAATTCTAATACATGTTATACCAAAAAAATCAAAGCCACAACCTTGATTTCTTCTAAAAAATCGACCTCTAAAGAGTGTCGTCTTCTCGAACAGTCCCTGTACCTAAAATAATGATCCCTCGAAAGGGTGAGCAATGCCCAGTAGTGAAAACCTTCTACATGGGTTACTCCTCACCTAAGTGCACATGCAATGATTCAAATATACCACACACACTTTGCTAAATACATGATCCTATTTGAATGTCTACATACCCAATCCCGTGTCTCGAGTCCTCACCGACTCCCTCACGCATGCCTAAGCCAATGCGAGAAAAACATCCTTTTCATTTCTTTCATGCCATGCACTCACACCTAATTTTCTAGGTTGCTCTGGTGCATATGAAATGCATTATGCCATTTCCAAACCACACTTGCCAATATATCATTTACACATATATTAACAAAATTTACATACATGCCACATGTTATTTAATTCACATCAATAACATCAAAATTAGCTAATCCTGAAAGCAATTACAATTCATTTCCAATGGCTTACACACAATTATATTTTTATATAATTCCACATCATGTTAACACATTTAATTACATGCATTAACACATTATTTCTCACACAATTCCAAGCAATATTTTGCTTACAACACACATGAACCATTTCCGCCCAACTAAGGGGGAACCGGGACTGCTTTTACCATTCCCTAAACGAAAGTAAAGGCTGTCCGTGGGCGTACCCACTCACAAGCATCGGTTCCACTTGTGGAACCGAAATCCATGGTTATTCTACTAAAAACATCAAACCATAATTTATTGCATAATTATCACACAACCACCCAAAATACCCTAAACTCGTCTAAAATCCGTTCAAAATATTCCAACAATTTGGTCCTAAGTTTCGGATCGATCAAACGCCACTCACTACTTTGAATCAACCAAACTATTAACAAAACACTTAAAAAGGGATTAAATCAAGTAGGAGAAAACCCCTACCTCTTGGAGTTGTCAAAAGTCCCCAAAACCGGTGCCCACACGTAGCCCTTGCTGCGTAGAACAACTTTGCTTCTTGGACTGGCGATCCGACTATTTAAAGCTCGAATCCTAGAGAAAGTTGCACTTTCTCTCTCTAAAAACCTCCATTTTTTAAAACTTGCTCACTTCTCTCACCTACTACACGTTTCAGCAAAATGGAGAAGAAATGTCTCCTTTTTGTTCCCCTCCTTGCCACTTGTCAAGCCACCATTGGCTCATTGGATTTCTTATCCACTTATCCACCAACTATTGGATTTCCCTCCAATGGCATCATGCCATGTGTCCACATGGGCCCCACACTTGAGCTCAAGTTGACTGAACCTGCCCCTGACACGTGGCACACTATGAGCTACTCAAAATGTGCCAAGTGTCCCGCACTACGCTCGTTGCCTCAAAAAACGTGCAAATTCCGACTGTCTCGGAATTCGACAAAATTCGACATGGTAGCTAGATTTCGCGAGATGATTCCAACGATGAAGTTTGTTTCGTCATCCGAGATCTAGAAAAATTCCGGATTTTGACCGAAATTACCATTTTACCTTTTTTCATAAAAAATAGATTTTCTCGGGGTTTCACAAAGTGTAACCAAATAAATTGAATCAATTAATTAGAAATATAGCCTATTGATGTACCTCATTTTCAATACTACCAAGACCTACAGTAGTAGAAGATAATTTTCCAAATACTTCATGAACAGCTTGGATTAGCTCATGGTCACTATTAACTCCAAGTCTATATTGAAATCTTGGATTAAGATAATATGCTACAAAAGTGATTTAGAATTAGTATGTGATGGAAGGAAAATAATATGCATTAAAAGTGATTATGATATTGAATAGTTACCTGCTGTATAAAGAGGATGTTTGAGGATTTTATCCCAACGATCTGCCATAATTTTTTTGACCCATTCTTTAGCTTTTAGTGCATGTAAATTTTGCTTCATAACTCAAATCAACTCATACACAAATGGCATTGTTGGGACGATTTCAGAATCAACAATGCGAAAAACTATATATAGTTCCTCATAGATTGACACTAGGTTAGAGACCTTCTCCCAATATGGATGATTAAACATGAGTCCTTCAACCTCACATCCAACGGTCGTCCGACTAAGCTTGTGAGAAGCCCATTCATCACTAATAAATATCTTCTTCAAATCAACCCTTTAGAAGACTGCTAGGCGATGTAATTTGTCGCAAATCTTGTTGCCCCTGGATGCACAATATCTCCACCACAAACCTTTCTCATTGTTGCAAGCAACCAACCATGATTGTAGATGAAATTAGTGATCTTTTGTGTATTGGTAATCAAGTCGAAAACACTTTCTCGTTTACCAATGTCTTCAAACATAAGGTTGATGCAATGTGTTGCACATGGAGTCCAATATAAATTATACTTCTTCATTAACAATTTCCCAACCTTCACAAATGCTGATCCATTGCTCTGTAACAATTTGCACAACATTTGCTTCGCTAACTTCCTTTATCACGTCTTTCAACAAACCATAAATGTATTTGTTGTCTTTAATATTATCCGATGCATCAACAGACTTAAGAAAAATTATGCTTCCTTTACAATATACCATGAAATTGATTATGCTTAATTTCGTGAGACCGGTCCATCCATCACACATAATTGTGCACCCATAGGTCTTCCATTTCTCCCTTTGGAGATTCACATAATCTTCCATGTCTTTATACTCTATATCTAAATATTTGTTTTTGATTTCATATGGAGAGGGTGCCTCTATTCCCATGCCTACAAGTTAAGGTAAATTATTATATGGTTTGCAACTATAATGTAAGATAATAATGTTATTAGAAATTGAAACGACCACATACCACTTGTCAGGCACCAACAATCATGTTTTCAAGGTGAGAGTCTCTAAGCTTGCGAGGCTTAACGCCTCATACATGAAGAATTTACTGATTAATCGACTCATCGTTTCTTTGATTACACCTCATTTAAAAAGATTTTTAATACTCTTTTGTCTTACTACCGAAGATTTGTACAATGATGGAGCAAGAGGTGGTGATGGATCTGATTGTTCATACTTCGAGATCTCGAACGCGCCTTACCGGGATCAGCTGACTGTGATTTGATGACTCACCCAGCTGTACTATATATATTAGAAATGTTTGTAAATCCGTTTATACTATAATAATGAATTTAAGTTAAAATATTTACCAATTTTTCTTTTGCCTCTCATAAACCCTTCTTCTTGTTGTCTCATTTCTTTTTTAACTTCGGGAGGCACATTAGACACTTCTTGCTATTTGAATGGGGATCTATATGTGATAAGTGAAATTTAAACCAAGTAATTTTGCCACTTTTATTGATCATACCACAAAAATTGCATATTGTGTCATTTCTGTTCCCTTCAATAAGTGTACAATATTTCCAAGCAGGATCACGACCTCCAGTATTGCTTCCACTTCCATTATCCATCCTATAAACTTCAATAATTGTAATCAATTCATATTCATAATCTTAATCTAAATATAAATTTGCATCAATTCATATTACATTAATTAACAATTTATTATATTTCATATTCATAATCGTAAACTAAGTCTAAAGTTACATTAAATGTCTAAATATACGTAATATATATTCATATTTCATACATTAATTAACAAATCTTTATATTTTATATTCATAATCTCAATCTAAATATAAAGTTGCATTAATTATCATAATTTAAAGAAAATGTGTTTTTACATTAATTAACAATTTATTATATTTCATATTCATAATCTTAATCTAAGTCTAAAGTTACATTAAATATCTAAATATGTATTACTATATGTTCATATTTCATACATTAATTAACAAATTTTTATATTTCATATTCATAATCTCAATATAAATATAAAGTTGCATTAATTATCATAAGTTAAAGAAAATGTGTTTTTACATTAATTAACAATTTATTATATTTCATATTCATAATCTTAATCTAAGTCTAAAGTTACATTAAATATCTAAATATGCATAATATATGTTCATATTTCATACATTAATTAACAAATTTTTATATTTCATATTCATAATCTCAATATAAATATAAAGTTGCATTAATTATCATAAGTTAAAGAAAATGTGTTTTTACATTAATTAATATAAAATATACATAATATATGTTCATATTTCATTTTCATAATCTTAATCTAAATATAGACTTAAATTAAACCTAATCTAAATATAAACTAAAAATTAAATCTAATCTAAATATAAAAAAATCTTAATCTAAATATAAACTTAAATTAATTACTAATCGCACAAATGTAAGAAAAAAAATAATTAACATGGAAACATACCTTAAGTTGCATAAATCATGTATTGAATGGAAGACTTGAACACCAAAAAATGACAAAAATATTATTCTCTAAGACTTTGCACAAATCAAGAATTGTTTGAGAGAAAATGGATGAGTTTTGATATGAAAACTAGTAATTTTAGGGTTATTTATAGATTTTTCACAGTCAAACTAGCCATTTTTTGGTCAAAAACCCTTTAAAAATGAATTATGGTCGTTGGATTTGATTTTGGATCAAATCTGACAGTTAGATCTTGATCTAGTAGTTATAAATTAATTATGGCCATTAGATCAAATCAAATATTCAAAATTCACCATCAAATAAAAAATATAGCCGTTGGAATTAAAGGGATTGAAATCTGGTCGTTGGATTAACACAGATTGAATTTTGGTCATCAGATCCGCATGTAGCCATTGGAGATTTTGAATTTTTGAGATAAAATCTCTACCTTCCATGTGTCCAACAATTCTGGCCGTCAGATCTATGCGAATTTTTTACCGATATATTGGCCAAATTGTAAAATTCTAAATTTTTTGTTCCACAACTGCATTTGTAACCAATATTGTGTCCGATATATTTGTAAATAACTGATATATCGCTGATATTGGCCTATATTTTCCGATTTTTCCTTCATTCGACTATCGTTTGTTGATATCGGGTCGGGAAGGCCTGACACCCGATATATCAATGATATATCTTGACATTTCCGTCCCTGGCTGTGTGTGGGAATTTCGGGACGAAATTCTGAAAAGGATGAGAGAATGTAAAACTTGAAAAAAATCGAATTTTTTTGAAAAGGGCAAAACGGTAAATGACCAGAATAGCACAGGTTGAAAACCTATAAATTTTCTAGATCTTAGATGATGAAACAGACCTCACCGTTGGATTCGCCTCGTGAAATCTAGTTACCCAGACGAATTTCGTCGAATTTCGCGACAATCGGATTTTCACGTTTAGGGATCGCGAAATCTAGGGTGGATCTCGCCAAATATCCAAGAATGAATATTTCGGGAAATCGAATTTGTCGAGTTTAGGAGGCTTCCTCCCCATGTATCATGCTCCTAGATGTAAGGGATTCTTCCTACCTTGGCTTACTTTCTATCTTTGGGCCAGGAAAAGAGGGTTTTTCATTTAAGGGCCTGTTTGGCGAAGGAAAAGACTGCATTTTCAAGTTTCAATAATGTTTCTTCACTAAGAGAATCTTACTGCTTAGGTGAAGGTGTGCAAATCTTCCACGGAAGATTTTCTACCCTAAAGGAAGGCTCGCCATGTAAGGGTCCGCTGCTTTGGCATGTACGCCAGCGAACCCAGTGGACAACGAAGACGGACTTTCCGTGTACCTAGCGGCTGAGGCTACGCCAGTAAGCCTCGCGAGGTCCGAGGCCTATGTTTGTGACCTATTTTGGGTCGGTCTAGTAACCCGGTTTGTGATTATTGTGGCTTGCTTCGGGGGCCATTGTGTGACTTGTTTGAATGTGTCATTGCTTGCCTAAGAGTGACATGTTTGGATGTCAATGTGTGTACTCTAATATATGGACATGTGATGAATTGGTGAGTGCAATGGCCATTACATGGCTTGCTTGTGTGTGTCATTGCTTGATTATAGAATGACATGTTGAATGCGAATGTTGATATATGCTTGTATGATATATTGACATGAATGAAATGATGTATGAAAGTCATATGCAAGTGATGTGATTATCCATGACACCGATAAGTGTTGTAGATTATTTTATCCATGTTGCATTCATTATGCATGTGACATAATATAACATGCAATGGCATCTTGCATTGCATATGCACGGGGACATCGCATTGGGTGTGAGTGCTTGGTTGGTAAATCGACACTACATTTGGTGTTTGATTGGATGGGCTCAGTAAATGGGACAACGTCCAATGGAGTCGCACGATTGATTAAAATGGTAAATAAAAAATTTGTGCTAGGTATTAACAAGAAGGGATAGATCCCCCCTCAGGTGAAAAGCTCGCCAATTATGGTTAGACATAATCCCCAACAGTGAAAGGCCGTAAAAGTGTCTGGGTTTGTGGAGCTTGTGGTGGAACACCAAAAATCCTCTACCCACAAAAAGGTGCGTGATTTTGAATATAAAATGATCATTGTGATGTATCATCCAAAAAGCTTTTGGTTTATAAACAAATGAAATTTGTTTTGAAATGATCATCGATGTCATCCAGATTAATCGTTTTTTCACACATGCTTAGGCTATTGTAGAGGGAGTTTGGTGACTCTAGCGCATGGTACAGTGATGAGTCGCATTCATTTCATGACACGGGCATGTAGGACTCATACAGAATTACATGTTCTGTTGAATGTGAATGTGAATGTGAAATATTGAGTGAACATTGCATGTGCATTAAGGTGGGGAGTAGCCCTTGTAGGAGGTATTTTCTATTAGGCGTGGCTCACCCTTTATGGGACAACTCTTTGAGGTGCAAGGTTTACACCAGTGGACGACGCTCAAACGAGGTCGTGAGTGAGAAGAGGGCCAACATGTGGCCTTGATAAATCATTTTGTAAAAAGTGCTTGGGACAAACTAGTTCTAGCATGTGTTTTGTATAAAAGAATTGTAATTAAATTCTTTTTTTACTATTGCCAATATAGTCAAATATGTAATGATGGTGAGGGTCGTTACCGAGCTCTTACGGACTGTCTTAGTGTATTATTCTCATATTTGCAATGTAAATATGGATGAATGGGTTTCGGTAGAAAAGGTCGTTTCGAGGCGGTGCCGAGTAACTCGGTACCCACAAGTAATTGGTACTTATTCGTATCGCACTTAGGCGCGCTACTTACCTTAAGGTAAGAATTTTTAGTTTAAGGTTGGTCAACGGACCCCTGACAGGTGTCACATTATAAGTAATAGATGTATTTATTTTCTCTGTTCTCCATTTTCTGGCTTTTTTATCATAAGTTTTCCTAAAAGGTTTTAATATTCTAAGTACTCTTATCCAATGGTTACAAAGTGTTTTAAATATTATAGTATAAATTGTTTGTTGATATATTGAGAATTTTTGTAAAAAGTCATTTCCTAATATAATATCACATTCTATATTGTCATATTGATAAAATTTTTCTATTTTTATTATTTTATTATGGATCATTAATTCCACACTTTCCCTTTGTTTTGTAATCTCTTCTTTATTTCCAGTTACACCTTTTATAGAGATTTTAGTATATTTCCATTCTTTTAATAAAAAGCTTTTAAATATTGTTATTTCTTATCCTATATCTACTAATCCACATGTATATAACTTAATTTATGGAATATTTACCATTACAAATACCATAGTAGGGAATCTAATTTCTTTCATTTTTGTCTTTCTAGGAAAATAAATATGTCTTCACTATATATCTCTATTCCTTATTTTGTAATCTTATATTTATCTAGTATATCTAGGAAACTATTTCCTAAGAGAATATCATAGTGTCAATTTCCTTGCATTATATTATCTTTATAGCAACCTACCAAAAAGGTTATTCCTTGTAATCTTATGGGTATTTCTACCTTTAAATTACATTCTAATGTTTGGCCATCATAATTTTTAAAAACATATGGGCTTGTTATATTTCTTATAATTTCATATTTATATGCTTATATATGGTTGCAACTAGCACTTGTATCTATTAAAATTCTTGTTTCTTCAACTTCTCTTTCTTCATTGTAATAATTTCCCTTTATCAAGAAAGGTGAATGTACTTCTTCTCTTATTCTTTGGAAACTACTTATCCTTTTATTATTTCTAACATTATTTCCTATCAAGGAATTTCTAAATATGGTAAATCAATTTTTGTATACAATCTTCTTCATGAATATCATCTTCAAGACATAAAATGTAATTTGTTGGAATTTCTATTCTATCTAACTTTTGCTGTCTCTATTATCTCGCACTTCTCTACATTCATCACTAATTTCTATAAATGGCTTATCTTGGTAAATCCTTCCATAGTTTGAGTTTGATAGTGTGTACAAAGCACTATAATACATTGTCATTACATTATTATCTTCTTTCATACAATCATTCCTTAAGAATTTGAAATATAAACTTAGACTATTATCAAAATCATTATCTCCTAAATTAATATTATATTTTGGGTGACATGTGAACATTAATTTCATATATGCTAAATTTCCTCGATACTTAGTGGCTTTCATTGTTTGTATCAGTCTTTTATCGTGTAAACTTAGAACTATTGTTGTATTTAGATTTTCAGGGAATAATGATTTTATTATTATTTGTACTCCTGCTAAATATACATACTGTTTTTTTCTCTTACTTTTTCATTTTTTATTTTACTTAATGTTTCATTTATAGTTTATTTTTTCAATAAATTAAGCTTTATGTTTCCTTTAGCTTTGTTAATTGTTATACTTATTTCTATCTTTTGGTATTCATGGATTGTATATTTTCTATGCATATATCTTTTATTTAGGTATCTTAGTAATCCTTCTCCTAGGGCTTTCAGGTCAAAATTTAGATTCTGGATTTTCTGTAATTTTCAAAATATCTTGTATATTTTCTATTATCAGAAGTGTTTTTCAATCTATATCCTTCTTGATCTTCCTTAGCACTAATAACTTCAAATTTAGAAATATCATTTTCCTCAATTATCTCTTTACTCATTCTGTATCGCTTTCTGAGGAACTATTATTATTCTCACTATAAACACTACTCATTTCACTATTAAAACTTAGTATACTTTCTAAATCATCTTCTTTATTTTCTCCCTATATGATAAATGTCTTTTTCTCTTTTTGACATTCATTACTGTAATGTCCTAATTCACCACATTTCCAACCTTTGCATTTGCTTTTGTCTTTCGATGTATTTTGTGTAATACTTCTCTTTTTATAATTGAATATTTTCTTGTAATATTTTTAACTGGTTTTTTCCATTATTTTCTAAATATTTTATATTTTGTAAATTTTTTCTTAACTTCCTATTTGTTTTCCAACTTTTCTTTTCTTATACTCCTTACACCCCCATTTGCTTGGGATGTTATCTATCTTATCACAAAATATCTTTTCTCCATTTTTTACATCTTTTATAATATACCTAGAAGTTTTATAACATGTTTAGGGTATAAAATAAATTAAATTGTATTTTTCCGGAATTTATATTGTTAAAGACCAAAAAAAAATGATAAAACCCAAAAATTATAAAAGAATTAAGGTTAAATTGGTAAAATGTCAAAATGAGGACCCAAGGGTCATAAATGAGAAGTTTATGTGCCAAAATGGAAGAGGGTAATAAGTTGAATAACAAATGAAAGAGAAAAGAAGGATTAAAATGCAAAAATGAGAAATGAGGAAATAATGTGCTAGCCAAACATGACCTAGTGAAGGTTTTGAAATAAGACCAAAAATTGGTCTTTGAATAGCATTTCTCATTTGGGCATATCTTCACATTGAGAACTAGAGCACGGTTGAGAGAGTGAGAGAGTGAGAGAGGAGACTAAGTAAGCTTTGTGCTCTCCAAGGATTTGAGCCAAACAAAGAAGGAAGTGAAAAGAAAGAGGTTAAAGGTATAAAACTAACCCTAACCCCCTTTAATGTTGTGTTTGGGTTTGATGAAAACCCCAAATCGGAATAGATGTGTTTTAAATGGTTATAGATCAGTTTTGGGGTTGTTTTGGGTTAAGTTTCAAAGTGTTTTTATAATATGATTGGTTTTGAGGAATTTTTGTATAAAGGAAATGTTGGGGTTTTAGGGGAGATGCTGTCAAAATTTTCTAAAACCCATGTTTTTGTTTTGCCCATAACATGGCCATCACTCATCCAAATTGAGTTATTCAAAATTTTGGATAACTAGACTTCTAGAAGAACAAATCTCCTTGAAATAAGTGTATTCAATCTCTAGATCTCATTGGACCCGTAAACTCAAGCAGGTGAGGCTCTGCTGCAAATTCCGGGTTCGCTTTGGTACAATTTTGGTATTTTGGAACAATTTTGGTATTTAGGTCATAAGTTGAGTTTCACTCATTGAAATTAAGTGATTCAAATTTTTGGGTAAACTAAACTTCTAGGATAACAAATATCCTTGAAATAAGTGTATTCAAATTCGGGACCTATTGTAATCGTAAATTGCCAGTGAAGCTCTATTTTCGAGCAAATTCTGGTTTTGTTTTGAAAATAGAGTAGTCCCAATTGTTTTGAACATATCTTGAGTTTCAATGCTCCGAATTGGATGATTCCAATTTCTGAATAAAATATATTTATAGGGAAACAATGGACTTAAAGGAAGTTGGGTAAAATTTGGCTCATTTGTTCCCATAAAATTTTACTGCTGAAGTTGGGTAGAAAACAACCCTAACTAGGAAACCTAAATAAACAAGCCAACTACTATTATTCTAATTGTGATGGATTAGAGAGCAGACGGTGAATCCCGACCTAAGAATGGATTCGAGGATAGGAATCGAGGAGCGACAACCTTTTTGGGTTTGTTCTCCATACCTCTCTTCTTATTTCAAGTTTTGTGATCGTTAGTTGAAATGATTTTCAAGAAAACTGCATATGAGATTTAGGAAAATTGATTTAAAATGCATTGCCATAAAAATTTCATGAGCATCAAAATGTATTATTTTAGTATAAATTTATATACAATATTGTAAATTAATATGACTGAGTTTTAATGCCCTTAATAGAATGTTATCCGTCATATTCGAGTTAAGGATATATTGGTATGCCAATAAGGATCAAACTAGCAGTAATGTGAACGAAATGAAATATAGTGGCATATTGATTCGTAGCCTAACGGGACAGTATCGGTAGTGTACACACAATGATTTTTTGTAAGACCCGAGAAATTTCAATTTCTGGAAGAAGGGCAAAATCGTAATTTCGGTTACAAAATGGTAATTTCAGTTAAAAAATCTATGGAATTTATTCTCTAGATCTCGGATGATAAAACAGATTTCAATCATATAATCGCCTCTCGCGTAAATCTAGCTAGCATCGTCGACTTCCTCGTCTAATTCAGGCACAATGTGAGTTGGCACGCTTCGAGGCATCGCGGCTCTAGTGCCGTAAACGATTTTCGATGCTAAGAAAGTCAAATATAACACGACTCATGTGCCATGCGAGTATGAGTAGAGAAAATGATGAAAATGGACTACCGAGATAGTGTCGAATAAAACTGAAAAGAATGACAAATTGTCATTTTGGAATTGTTTATGACAATAAAAGACAAAACATCAATAGTGCTTGTCTTCTTCAAAACCAAAGACCAAAACGTGAGAGGCAAATAGGATGTAGTGGTGTTGAAATGAGATTTTAGAGAGAGAACCTCGCTTTCTTCTAAAATATCACATCCCATCCGGCTAGCCTTCTGACAAGTTATGAAAGCCGCTTCACGTGAGAGGGCTTCGTATGGGTAGACTGATTAGTGGAGTTTCAAACTCCGTGAGGTAGGGGCTTCTCCCTACTTGGGTTTTGCTAATTTTATTTAAGTGTTTTTCAATGTTTCGTTAGCTTAGCCTTGAATGTTTGATCGGTCCCAAAACTCGGGACCGAATTGATATAATTTTTGAAACTATATCGAGCAAACTCGTGACTGCCCACTGGCCGATTCGGGGTGGATTAATTTCAGCATTTGTGTTGATGCATGTATTGATTGGAATGAGGCCAGAAATGGCCATTTCACTAAGTGAACCGATGATTTGTGATTTTTCGGGAATAGTAACCGAGGGTTTCACTATTCCCGAAACAGTGTTCTCAAAATAATTTTTGTGAATTAATATGTTTGGTCGAGTAATTCAAAGTACACTGTTTCTCGTGGGTTTGATCATTAGCCCACTTGAGCTAATTTTTTTGATGTGATGAAATGAGAAATTACATACGACAAGCAGATTTAATTTTTATGCTAATATATGCACGTTATATATTTGCATGTTATAGACTGTAATGGAATCGCGAGGCATTCCTATGCACCGGGACACCCTAGGACTAAGAGAGTGAGTGTACGATGAGTCTAGAGAAAATGATTTCGAAGGGTTGTCTAAAACTAAAAAAAAAAAAAATGATCGGAGGGTAGTCCATACAAAATATCAATCGTCAGAGACGGCCCAATTGATATACATCGGAGGGTAGTCCATAAATAATATCAATCGTCGGAGACGGCCCAATTGATATATACACATCGAAGGGTTATCCACAAACAAATAAACATAATAATTCTCATACGAGGCTTGTGCTTATGTGAGGATTCGTGAGGACTCCTCGAGGTACGAGATGGTCAGCTAGGACATTCACAGGATCATGCATTTGCTTGAATGTGTTTACTTTGAGCATTGCATATGCACTTAGGTGGGAGAGTAGCCCACTTAGTGGTGATTCCACTATCGAGCATTAGCTCACCCTGTCAAGGATACTATTTACGTGCACAGGAGGCAAGGAGGAGACCATTTCATCCTAGAGACCGAGTTTTAAGAGAGCTCAATGTGGCTTTGATGGTTCTACATGTATTGAATTGTTTTAATTTTAATATATAAGCGCATAAGAGTAAAAACAATTTAACTCGAACTATCGATATAGTTGGTTTATATTGATGAGTAGTGTTGTATTGTGCCCAAGCGGTTGCTTGTACTCATGATTTGATGTTTGGGACAAAGCTATATACTGTGTCTTTCTTGTTTGGGCAGAGCTCCCGTACAAAGGAGACTCGTCTGATTTTTCGTGAAAATGTCGGTCATCTCGACATTCACAAGTATTCCGTGGGTTGACGGGTAGTCAACGGACCCCTGGGTTTTGGGGCTTCACATTTTTAAATAACCAATCAGCAAACTAGTGGGACCGTGCCAGTGATTCTGTTATCCTAGGCACCGGAAGAAATGGTTAAATTCGTTTAAGGGCAAAATTATAAGTAAATGTGTGAAATGCATGATTTGAGTTTCGAATGAAATATTGCATATGAAATTGTATACTTTAAAGTGATCAAATGATTTGCAAATGAAAATATGTGAAATAAGCACGTATATATAATGTATATTCTATGGACTATTGAAATTGTGCCAAAACATTGTTTCAGAAAAGCTGCATATTTGTGTTTAATTGAATTGAAGAGAGAATTGCATAGAACCACTAAGCATGAAAATGCTTAGGGCGTTGTTTTTATCATCGCGCAGGTACCGAGTGACTATGGACAAGAGCAATGACCGTAGAGTTTAGAGTCATCATCGAATCGTGTGAAGTATAAGTAAACGCTCCGTCTCATGTATACATTTCATCCCATGACATTATTTGATCCTTTTGGTAATGAAACCAAAAATGTATAAGTTTTCATGGGAGAACACATTAAATTTATTTATGGAGATGAACTTTGATAATGTTTTGTAAATGATAATGTTTAAAGGACATACATGCCATATTGAATGAAAGTGTTAATTGACAAAACGGTGGGCCCTCTTTAACCGAAATGATTATGCAACATTTATTTCAACAATATTTGAAAATGTATATATGGTAAAACTGGTCCGCATCCCCATCTCTGCCTCGCCTCGTCGGCTCCAGAGGGGCACGACATATTTAGTGGTATCGTGAGCCTACGCTAGGGCGATTCTATAAATTGATTTTTGAAATTGTTTGTGACATGCATTGCATTTTCATATAAAGGATGACGTGACTCTGAAGCGGATCTTGTTGGTCTTAATAGGTTAAGCATGGAAAGTTCAGGCCCCAGGTCAACCCATTCCTATGTTTGTACTTCCATTCCGAGTCTAGGTAGTTTACCGAAGAGTGAAACCGATTATGATATCTTGGTGACAAAACGGCTAGGGCATAGTGTCATTGTGAATAGAGTTTACAAAGATTGTCCCATAAGAATACGAGAGTATGAGTTTCCGGGAGACTTAATCGAGTTATCATTCAGAGAGTTCGATGTGATATTAGGGATGGATTGGTTGTCCGAGACACAGTGGTAGTTGATTGTAGAATGAAACAAAGTGACCTTAAGGACACAGTGGCGAGGAAGTGACTTTTATCGACGGAGAGATCTCTAATGTGATATATCACGCCCTTTGCGGAGAGCGATGGTTTCGGAAGGGTGTGATGCTTACTTGGCATATGTGATTGATATGAAAAGCGAAACTGTTCTATCGAACATCTACAGGTTTGTGATTATCGAGCGTGTTTAGGGCCTCTTGAGATTGCCTCCATAGAGAGAGATTGAGTTCGCAATCGACGTTGTTCCTGGTGCCACTCCGACATCCATTACACCATAAGAATGGCTCCGTTTGATGGAGTTAAAAGAGTTAGGCTTGATTGTAAAATTATTAGAGAAGAGTTTATTTAATCAGAGTGTATCACCATAGGATCCAATGCTCTTTGTGAACAAGAAAGATGATTTACACGCCGGTTGTGTGTTGATTCTGACGATTGAAACAGATGACGGTGAAGAACAAGTATTCTTACATAAATTGATGACTTGTTCGACCAATTGAAAGAGTGCCGGTGTCTTTTGAAGATCATTTCTGATTGGTTATCCCACGGTCTAAGGACAGGAATCGCGGTTCTTCGGTAGACGAGTTTAGAGCGCGATATGGATTTATTATAGGTTCCTTATGTCTGTTTGGGTTGTGAATTCACCATGGCTTTCATGGACTTAATAGATGTGTTTCAGCCAAGTGTCGCCGATCGGTTTGTCGTGAGGTGTTTATGATGACATCTCGTGTATTCAAAGGATCGGGAAGATCATGATACGCACCCAACCGGTAGTCTTTAGAAACCTTGAAAGGTGTCTGGAAATGAGTAAGCGTCGATTTTGGTTAAGGGAGTATCGCTCTTGGACACGTGTATCGAGAAGAAGGAATTGAGGTGGGATCAGTAAGATAGAGTGATTCTTGGATGAAACCATCAATAAATGTCCGCAGTGCGTGGTTTCCTAGGCTTGGTAGGTTACTCACAGTAAGGGGTTTTTCGATGACTACGACGGATGATGGGATTACTTTCGAAAGAATGCTGAGATTTGAGTGGAGTGAAAATGTCAAGCTAGTTTTGAAGAATTTGAAAGCATTCTTGGAGGCTCTGTCCTTACTCAAGCGGAGCCTACGGTAAGAATGTGATCTTTAGTGATCTTGATTAAATGGACTCGAATGTGTCCTTATCACGAGGCAAAGTGTGGCTTATGCTTGAGAAGTTAGGCATGAAAAAAAAGAATTACCTACGCATGATTTAGAATTGGGCCGTGTGTTTGCATTGAAAATATAGACGGTATCTTCTGAGAGAAAAGTGTTTCATCTACCACCGTCCACAAAACTCTTAAGTATTTGCCCTCCATGATGAAGATTAACGGGAGCGATAGTAGATGGATGGAATTGATCGAGTTATGATACGTGTTTATCGACTACCATCTGGAAGCTATTATTACGAAAATGCTACGAGTAGAAAGTCGTCTGAATCTGTTGAATGCTCATTTGTCGTATTAGATAATGATCTGAGTAGTAACATAATTGATAATAAGCCCAGAATTTGTTAAAATCAAATGCTAGAATACAAGTGATGAAAATTTTTGCAATCATAAAGTCAGAATAGATAGGGGAAAGAAACTGAGTTTTCAATGAATGAGGATGGATTCTTGTATTATAGAGACCAAGTTTGTGTACCCAATGATGATGAGTTGAAGAAATCCATTCTTGAAGAGGCCAGTGGATCCTTTGTTATGCATCTGGTATACAAATGTATCCAAATTTAAAGACCATACTAGTAATTAAGATTGCTCAATACCTAAATTTTTATTATATATTACGGGTATAAATTGAGCCAGAGCTGTGTTTTAGGAAAAATTGGTAAATTGACAAGTTATGAAATGATAAATTTAGTGAACAGGAAGTTGCCTTTAGAGCAAGAGGATAAAATTGTAAAAATGTCATAAGGAGATAAAAATCATAAAGGGAGTAGAGATGGGCCTAATACAAATAAAATAAGTTGATGTGCAAATCTTAAGAGATGAGGACTAAATTTACAATTAATGAAAAAGATGATATTTTAAGGAAGAAAAATAAAACGAAATTTCATTTGGTCTGAAAGTTTGCCTAGCAAACCTTGAAGTAGGAGAAGGAGAGCAGAGGAGAAGAAAGGAAGAAGAAGGAAGAGAGGAGAAGAAGATCAAGGTATGGAATCCTTATTTTGGGTTTTTGATATAGAATCCTACAGGTTTTGGTATGGATGATAGATGCTCCTTTTCAGTGCAGGTTTTATGTAGAATCACTGACCTTTGGTGGTTGGGGTTATAGAGTCCCCGATTGGTGGAAAATAACCATGAATACATTTATGTGGTTTATAAAGGAGTGAGTGAGTGTTCTTGGATTTTACCACCTAAGGTTTTCCATGTTTGAGTTCCATAGCACCAGGCTAGTGTTGTGGAATTGTTTTTAGATGAATTCGAGTTAGTTTTGAGGTGTATAGTTATAGAGGATTGTATGGTGAATTGTCAAAGTGGGAAAAATAACAAAATCAGGCAGAATTTTGAAGGTGTACGGTACATGAACAGTAGTGTGCCGGTACACCCCACCAGAAGCAAAAGTGTACCGGTACATGAGCAGTGGTGTCTGGTACACCTGATGTAGTTTTCACATTTCGACCGGGTTTCGTATTTTGGCCATAACTTCTTTCATTTCTTATCAGATTTAGTGATTCAAGTGGCTACTTAAATAGACTTCAAGGAGGGCAAGCTTAAAAAATAGGAATCACCAGGTCTGATCCTAAGTGGCTAAAAATTCACTCAAAGTGGGGCGTGTGCGAAACCAGTGCAGTTCGGCTTAACATAAGTAGTAGGGTTGTTTCGGACGTAACTTGAGATTCGATTAACTCCCGAATTGGGTGATTCCAGTTGGGATAGAACCCTTAACTGTAACAAAGAGTACAATGACCTAGAGTCAAACATGAAGTTAAACCCAGGAAAAATGAGCAATACAAAGCTGTCCCAGTGTAATCATTAGATTTATTAGTTGGCATGAAAATGCCCACTGACTTTAGTTAAGATAATCCAGATTGAAATGATTCCAATTGCGAGTAAAGTAGACTCTTGATAGAATGAGACTAAGTCAAAAAGCGTCTGAGTACCTCGCCTTCTCATAAAAGTTTTGCTTTGCCTGGCGATGTCGTTTAGTATGATTATTTGCTTAATCACTAAGGTGAATAAATTGTATTGTTGAGTGCGGGTGAAGACGATAACGACCTAGGATTGACATCGAAAAGCGAGTCGATAATTGGTGCATTCTATACGTTCTTAATTATAGTTTGTTCTATATCAGTGTATTCTAGTATTGTTCTCTTGTTCACAGTTCTCTATTTGTGAAATATTCATATATATAACAGTTTGAATCATTATTATTGTTTTACCCAAATATATGCATGTATCAAATATTTGAGCTGTAAGTAATTCATTTTGCATAAAAGTAAATTAATTTTTAAACGTATTATTGAATGACATGGCGGATTCACCAAGCGGGTCGTCATGAAGATATAGGTATTTTGTCGAATGCGAAATCACATTGCTGCGAATGACAGACGGAATGAGGATTCACCATTTGAATCATCATTGAATGTAGAACTATAGTCATATGTTGAGACGATAATATTGAGCAGCGAAATCACATTACTACTGAATGACAAAAAGGGCGGGATTCACCAACTGAATCCATCGTGAATGTTGACTCTATAGTCATATGTGAGGCGGTAATATTGAAATGTGAAACCACGTGCTCTTGAATGACAAGCGAGGCGAGGATTCACCGGCCCGAATCTGTCGTGGATGTCGAATTCTATATTTATGTGGAATCATGGCTTAAAAAAAACGAAGCGATGATATTGAAAAGTGTATTTGTATAAGTATCTTTATTCTTGATGTTAGTATAAAGGCATTATTTTGATAAATGCATGATTTATATGAACAAAAATGGAATACATAGCGTATAGAACCAAGCATGAAAATGCTTAGTGTTTGTTATCAATCTTGGTCGCGTGATGAACATCGAAGCAAGACTCAAGATCGAGGGGCTCGGAGTCATAGAGAAGGAATTACGGGTATGCTTTCCGGAGTCATAACGTCTCCATTTCTTTCGAACTGTTGACATTTTTGTAAAACAATTTGAACTCTGAATTATTATTTTTGTAAAGGTATTTTGTTAAATGTAAACGTTATGAATCTTTTGTTAATTGTAAATGTTTTATGAGCTTGCCAAAATGAATTGCTTACGCGAAATTACAAAATTTAAAATGAATAAAATAAGCCAAATGTTTTGATAAGATAATTGGAAATGTCGAGATGGCAAGACCTCAAACTGATCCTCAATGAGATTAGTCGAGTTCGGGTCTCGACACTTTTGAAAACTAAAATTAAATAAGCGATAACTAAGGGATTTGATTAATGACTTTGATGGATTTTAAGCAGCGTCCAGGGGTTTTGGTTTGGACTTACCCAATAAAGGTCGAGGGCGGGCAGGGAATCGCGGGAATGAAGTGTTTGGGGTATGACCGATGTATGGTGTCGAAAGTGAAAGTGGAACATCAGGTTCCTTCATGATTGTTGCAGCCAATTAGACTACACAAGTGGAAATGGGACCGAATCACAATGGATTTTTTGGTCGAGTTACTATTGACAAGGAGAAAGCATGACTCAGTTTGGGTTGTGGTAGACCAATTGACGAAGTCAGCTCACTTCCTACCAGTAAGAACCGACTATTCACTTGATAAGTTGGTAGAGCTTTACATAAAGGATATAGTTCGGTTACATGGGATTCTAATGTCTATCATTTTGGATAGAGATCCAAGGTTTACCTCGAGATTTTGGGGGAAATTGCAAGAGGCTTTAGGCACTCGATTGAATTTCAGCACAACTTTCCACCCATAGACGG
This sequence comes from Tetrastigma voinierianum, assembly GCA_016808115.1. NCBI lineage: Eukaryota > Viridiplantae > Streptophyta > Magnoliopsida > Vitales > Vitaceae > Tetrastigma > Tetrastigma voinierianum. The sequence goes on along the minus strand of JAEQBH010002205.1, from coordinate 653,209 downwards.
ATGGGCAATCAGAGAAAGTGATTCAAATTTTAGAAGATATGCTGAGAAGTTGTGTGATCGACTATGAGGGTAGCTGGGATAGACATATTCCTTTAGTTTAATTTATTAACAATAGCTTCGATCAGTATTGGGAATGACACATACGAGGCTCTCTGAAAAATGTAGAACACCATTGTGTTGGACCAGGGTTACATGAAATAAAATGTCGACCTCGATTTGATTCAAGAGATCGAGGAAAAGGTGAAAATGATCAGAAAAAGATTAAAGGTAGCTACGGATAGACAAAATCTTCTGTAGGCCAGAGAAAAGACATTCAATGAGATCGGTGAGAAAGTGTTCTTAAAAGTTTCTCAACGGAAAGAAGTCATGAGATTCGGAAAAATGGCAAGTTAGACCACAGGTTCATTGGGTCGTATGAAGTGATCTAGAAAGTGGGTCCAATGGCATATAGACTAGCCTTACCTCCAAAGTTGGAAAAGATCCATAATGTTTTCCATGTTTCAATGTTAAGGAGGTCTAGGTCAGACCCATCACATGTGGTCTCTTCGAAAGTTATTGACTTAGACCAAAGTTAACATATGAAGAAGAGCTTGTAGAGATCTTGGCTCGAGAAGTCAAAGAATTGAAGAACAAGCTAATCCCATTAGTCAAAGTATTGTGGAAAAACCACAAGACAGAGGAAGCCACATGGGAAGTCGCGTCGGCGAGTATCCATGGCTTGTTGATAAGACGTAGTAATTTTGAGGTAAATTCTTTTAAGGAGGGAAGAGTTGTAACGCCCTAAAAATAACCTAGCAGTTTTATAACATGTTTAGGGTATAAAATCAGTTAATTTGTATTTTTCCGGAATTTATATTGTTAAAGAACAAAAAAATGATAAAACTTGAAAATTATAAATGAATTAAGAATAAATTGGTAAAATGTCAAAATGAGGACCCAAGGATCATAAATGAGAAATGTATGTGCCAAAATGGAAGAAGGGTAATAAGTTGAATAGAAAATGAAAGAGAAAAGAATGATTAAAATGCAAAAATGAGAAATGAGGAAATAATGTGCTAGCGAGCAATGCCTAGTGAAGGTTTTGAGTTAAGACAATTATTCTGAATAGCATTTCTCATTTAGGCGTATCTACGTGAAGCCCAGGGCACGGTTGAAGAGTGAGGGAGGAGCAAGTTGGCTTTGTGCTTTGTGCTCTCCGAGTTTGAGATAAACAAAGAGGAAGAAAATGTGAAAAGAAAGAGATTAAAGGTGTGAAACTAACCCTAGCCCCCTTTAATGTTGTGTTTGGGTTTGATGAAAACCCCAAATCATAATATAAGTGTTTTAAATGGTTGTAGATCATTTTTGGGGTTGTTTTGGGTTAATTTTCAAAGTGCTTTTGGGTTAGGATTGGTTTTGAGGAATTTTTGTATAAAGGAAATGTTGGGGTTTTTAGGGAGATCTGTCAGGAATTTTAGAAACCCGTATTTTGTTTTGGTCATAACTTGTCCATCACTCATCCAAATTGAGTTATTCAAATTTTTTGGTAAACTAGACTTCTAGAATAACAAATATCCTTGAAATAAGTGTATTCAAATTTAAACCCCATTGACCTAGAAACTTGTCAAAGTGAGGCTTTATTTTCGGGCAAATTCTAGTTCGGTTTAGTACAGTTTTGGTGTTTTGGAATAGTTATGGTATTTAGGCCATAAGTTGAGTTTCACTCATTGAAATTAAGTGATTCAAATTTCTTGGTAAATAAGACTTCTAGGAGAACAAATATCTTTGAAATAAGTATATTCAAATTTGGACGCCATTGGACCCATAAATTCTTCAAAGTGAAGCTCTATTTTCGGGCAAATTCTGGTTCTATTTTGAAAATAGTGTAGTCCCGATTGTTTTGAACATATCTTGAGTTTCAATGCCCTGAATTGGATTATCCCAATTTTTGAATAAAATATATTTATAAGGGAACGATGGACTTGAAGGAAATTTGGTAAAATGTGGCTCATTTATTCCTAGAAAATTTTACTTGAAGGAATTTGGGTAGAAAACAACCTTAACTAAAAACCTAAATAAATGACTAATATTGTTCTCTTGTGATGGATTAGGGTTGGTAGAATCACACGATCGAGAATGGGATTCTAAGGATAGGAATCGGAAGCGTGACCTTTTGGGTTTGTTCTCCATTACCTCTCTTCTTATTTCAAGTTTGTGATCGTTGGATGAAATGATTTTCAAAGCTTGACATATGTGATTTAGGAAAAGTGAATTAAAATGCATTGCCCATAAAATTTCATGAGCATCAAAATGTATTATGGGTATAAATGTATATACAATATTGTAAGTGCACATGGCGGTTTTAATACCCTTAATAGAATGTTATCGTCATATTGATTAAGGATAGATTGGTATACTGATAAGGGTCAAATACTTGATTACCCAGGCAAATGAAATATAGTATAGATCCATAGCTGATGGGACAGTATCGATAATGTTACTACGATGATTTTTAAATAACGATCAGCGAGGCAGCGGGGCCGTCTGGAATTGATTACATTATCCTAAGGCAGAAAGAAATGGTTAAATTCGTTTAAGAGAAAAATTATAAGTAAATGTGTTATATGCATGATTTGAGTTTCGAATGAAATATTGCATATGAAATTGTATACTTTGAAGTGATCAAATGATTTGCGAATGAAAGTACGTGAAATAAACACACACACACACACACACACACACACACACACACACACACACACATATATATATATATATAATGTATATTGCATGGACTATTGAAATTGTGCCAAAACATTGTTTCAGAAAAGCAACATATTTGTGTTTAATTGAAATGAAGAGAGAATTGCATAGAACCACTGAGCAGGAAAATGCTTAGTGCATTGTTTTTATCATTGCGCGGGTACCGAGTGATTAGGGACAAGAGCAAAGATCACAAAGTTCATCCCATGAATATATTTCATCCCATGACATTATTTGATCCTTTTTGTAATGAAACAAAAAATGTATAAGTTTTTATGGGAGAACACATTTGGTTTATTTGTGGAGATGAACTCTGATAATATTTTGTAAATGATAATTTTGAAAGGGCATACATGTCATATTGAATGAAAGTGTAAATTGACAAAACGGTGGGCCCTCTTTAACCGAAATGATTATAAGACATTTATTTCTCTGGTGTTCAAAACATATATAAGTAAAACTGAGTCGCGTCCGGGATCGGTTCAACCTCAAGTCAATGCGGGCGCGACACCATAACCATTTTATATATTGTATTTTTCATTCTTTCCATTTTTCTGTTAGTAAAATCTTTACATAAATGTTGCATTTTTTCTAAATATTTATCTATTGTTTTTTTTACAAACATTTTCATTGTCATTTTACTCATTTTAATTGTCTTCTATATTTGGAATTTCTATCTTATTCAGATTACTATAAAATATTTCACATAGATCTTCTTCTTAATTATAAGCTTCTTGAATATTATAATCAATATTATTATTTACCAAACTTAAATTTAAAGTTATAACCGTCAAGTATATTTTTGTTCTTAAAATTTTCTATCTTAGCTTTTATTAATATTTCTTCTTTCATTTCTTGAGGAAGATTTAGTTGTATAATTGTCATTGATTCTTGCAAAGATATTTGAGGCTTAGAGATATATAATATTTTTAATATTCAATCATTTGTTAAGAATTCTAATTTGTAATAAGTTAAAGATTCTATTAATACAATGTCATTTGGATCATATTCATCGTGTTCATTTAAAAGCTTCATAAATTTAAGACTTTATAAAATTTAGTTGTTATGATAAAGACTTTTTATAGTTACTATTCACTTTTGTATTCTATTTCACATTTTGTGAAACTTTTAATTTTTTGTCAGACTTTCAACTCTTGTAAAATTTTTCAACTTCTACTTGTTGTCAATTAATGTAAATACTATTCTCAATTGGCTTGGATTATTCATTACTTTTTATCCCATTCATGTTTATGTCAATTTTAATTTTGATCTTATCATAAAGATTCTAAGAAGGTTTTTATATTGATTAATGTCGATCATCTGTCGAACTCCTCACAATTCTGAAATTCTCATATGATATTAGATATGATTTTACGTTAGATTTATGATTGTTTTTGTGATTTGGTATTAAATTCTTCTATCTTTTATTTTCAATTAGATCTATCGTAGCATGTTACTTTTTCTACGCGCTCCTATTCAACACTAAACCAATAATCTGTATCAAATTGTTCTAAATCATAAACTTCAATATTATCATCTAAGCTTCTTGGATAATTTATTTTTATATTATTTTTTAAAATATTATTTTTCTAATCTCTTTGAATTTTGTTAATTTGATTTCTTTGAACAAGAGAAATTTCATCATTATTATTATATTACTTTTTTTTTATAGAACTGGGCTCTGATACTGTGATTTTTATCGTGGGGCTCATAATATCGTAAAAATTAGCAACGGAAAAAAAGGATCTGAGATCTAAATCATGATTGATACCAGTTATTAGTGGTGAGATTAATTAAAGAACATCAGTCAAACTATGAATTATTCTTGTCAATTACTCCTAAAAATTATTATTTTGTCGCTAAATAGCTTTGAAGTAAAACTTCTTTGATCGTTAAAGATGTATTTGTGGCCTTGATAAATGGGTGTCTCGTTAATGATAGTAGCCCTCTGCGAATATCGTGTCTCGTATGATGAGACTATACAGTAAAATGGCCATGACCCGCTACATCAATGTTCATCAAAATACATCAACTATATAACGATAGTTGAGTTATTACATTACTCTTAGCGGCTTATATATCAAAATTTAAATTTTAATATGTTACATTTAAAATGAATACCAAAGCCATGTCCAGGCTTTCTTCTAAAAAGCAGCGGCCTCTAGTGAGCGTCGTCCTCTGTACACTCCACATGCTTGGAAATAATGATCCTCGGCGAATTATGATACTTAGTAGTGATAATTTCCTACGTAATCATGACAAACAATCATAATCAACGAAATACATGATCCTACTTTAATGTCTACATGCACGATCCATGTATCGAGTCATCACAGGCTCCCTCACACATGCACAGCCAAATGCGAGCAAAATCTGATTTTTAAAACAAAAGCTTTTGTTCTTGAAAACACACTCACAGAGTTTCGGTAAATATGTTGGACAACCATCCCAGGAGTGAATTGTTGGGTAATTCTCAGGAAACAATCTGTGGGTCGCCTCTACAGATGTTGTTGGACAACTCTCCAGGCAATTCTTGAAATCTTCCTTGAAATTCCTTTCACAGCCATTTTCACTTTTCTTTTCATTTCATGTCATGCACTCCACCCCTATCGTTAAGTACCAGGTGCATATAAGGTAAAATTATTGATTAAACAATTCATTATAATATATTTACATGCATATATTAACCTGATTAACTCACATAAATCATGTTATTCAATTTCGACAATAACACAAAAAATTAGCTCACATTGACTAATTAACAGTCAAACGTCTGTTTGAATCACGAACTACAAATCACGTGAATCATGTGAGCGGTGAAACCCACAGGGTTGGCCTTTATGACCTGATGAGTTTGCTCACTCGGTTCAAAGATTTTGAGGCGAATGTACGACCATCCGGACCTGACAAATCCCCGTCCATTAAAGTGGCTCTTGGCGAAAAATAAACCAGTAGAGATATCCTACCTCTTGGAGTTGTGAACTCCATGAAAATCGATTCTTACGCATAGCCTAGCGTAGAACAACTTTGCTTCTTGCTCAGTCGAGAGCGGGTGGTCAGTTGGCAGGAAATCTAGAGAGTCACGCTTTCTCTCTAAAATCTGAATCTCCCACTCCTTTATGGCGTTTTTTGCCAAAATGGAGAAGAAGAAAACTATTTCTTCTTTTGTCTTATTCATTTAAACTTTTAAATAATTCCATCATTGTCCCTTCATTTAACTATTTGACACATGGCTTAATCTAAGCCATTCATCTCCATCATCTCACTAATCATGCAACATGTGTCACATGGGTACATGTAGTGGAGCTTTTGTAACATCTCTGTAGTCATATGGCCTGGAGCACAGTGCCTCGAAAAATGTAAAATTCATTTGTCTCGAGTCGGCCGAAATTTGAAGTGGTAGATAGATTTCACGAGATGATTCCAACGGTGAAGTCCATTCGTCATGAGATCATTACTAGTTTTGACCTAAATTACCATTTTACCCTTTTTCAGAAAATTAGAATTTTTTCGGGTTTTACATTCTCCCTCCTTAAAAGGAATTTCATCCAGGGTGCAATACAAATCTGAATCACACGCATGTAATACAGCGTTGCTATACCGTACGTAATAAGCCCAGCCGTTTAAGTGCTTGACTAAACCACATGCCTTTATCCTAAACGAAGGATATATGACCATCGTGTCCTCGCTCCGTTGTCCTCATCACGGTCTTCTGATAGCACCTCACTAGCCTCACGGTCTTGCGTCATTAAAGCCAGTGCTGACTATCCATAATGCATCTTGTCCTCCTCGAATGTCCCATCAGGTATTGCTTGATCTCTCCCCGTCCCTTTACGCGAGCTAGATGCAGGTGTACCTCAGGAGCATCAGGCGTGGAATTACTGTGGACACCTAACATGCGGTGTGCAAGCGGCCGTGCGCTACGATTACTACCCTCTCGAGTATCTCGAAGGGCTGATAATTCTCGAGTAACTACGCGCTATGAACGACCTCCTGCTTAGGCATCACCTTGAGAAGGCGTGATCCGCGACCTCGGGCTCTAAGGGTTGGCGTCGTACATCGACCTTAACTCTTCCTGCAGGCTACGAGCCATGAGAAGAGCCCCGATGTCGTATCGAGCTCTGCCTTCCGAAGGTGTCTCCCAATCGGACGAGACGGTGATGGTGCTCTCTGCCACCTGGTCAAACCTTATCGATGATCTGCATGGCCTCGGCATCTGATGCCTGTATGTCGGCATCACGTATGCCGCGATAGCTGTTGTTATGGTAGAATTCCACCCAGAACCAAATGCTCTTCTAGCTACCCTTTTGATCGGGCGCATGCTATAACATGTCCACCTCTAACACACCAATATGGTCTCTCTTGCGACCATCGATCGTGGGTGGAAAGATTCTTTCTCATGGTCGGCCAGGTGTGCCAGTAGCCTTTAGGAAACTCCTCCCGTGTGCGTAAACCTCGGGTCTCTATCCGACACTATAGATATTGGTACTCCATATAGTAGGACTATCTCTCGAATGTCTGATCGTGAATCTCGATGTGAAGGTCGTCAGCGCGGTAGAAAATATTAGGCTTAGGTGGCCCGGGTCCTTTATCGCCCACGTCACCGCGTCATGTCCTTGCGGTGTCGTGTAGTGGGTCCGCAAATCCGACCGACGTGCTCCTTCCATTCGACCACCTCGATGGTGAAGTAGCCCCGATTGACACGGTGCTCGACGCAACCTCTTGACCGCGTGAGACATCGTCGACAGTCCCTGCATTATCTCTTCGTCAGTTCGATATCTTGCGGCGAAGATTACGGTATCTTAAGTACCACTGAATGCCACGGTAGTCGAGGAAGCGGCGAAACTCCTCGCTCCGAATCGATCAAAATTTGGGAAACCGTGCGAGTCCTACATCACGAAGACTACCATCTGCGTGGACGGTCGGAAGTATGTCATTTGTGCCTAACTTTGCAGGTCCACTGTGGACCTTTATCTCCTGCGTCACCTCCTGGGACTCGATCCTCTACTCGAGAGGCGGTGTAATAAACTCCCGATGTACCTGATCCTGCTTGTTATGCGTAGCTGACTGTCCTGATCTTGAGCGTCGCCGTTCGAGGAAAGGCTATCTTGTGATGCTCCCTAGTGACTTAGGCGGGCTCGTCGGCCGCCATATTTTACCCTTCTTGGGGTGTGTCTGGTGAAGTCATGAACCTCCAGGAACTCACGTCCATCTGCGTTGCCTCATATTGAGGTCATTAAGTGGCCTCTTATGACTTTGTGGTCTTAGTACACCTTGAGCGCTCACCATATAAAGTAGTGGCGCGAATCTTTAGAGGCGGAGCTACGGTAGCCGACTCCGTATTGTGTGTGGGCGATTTGCTCATGATTCTTGGTGACGAGAACCATAAGCTACTTACCCTCCGTTGCATCAAAACACATCCCGGTCAGGCCCTCAGGCATATCCTGATACCTTGTGTACCCACATCCTATCGGGACTATCAGAGATAGGAAGTGAAGTAAGCCTCCTCTGGAATGCTCCTCCACGTCGATCATCCGTCAAACTTGACCTCCTTTTGGTCGATCTCGTCATAAGTCTTCTTATTCGGAGAAATCCTCGATAGATCTCTATAGTACCAGTCGATCTAAACTCATTATCTCGGCGACTTGACCTCTCTGACTCATCCGACCTCGACCTTCTCTGGAGTCTAGCGACCGCTGATCTTGACACCACGTGTCCCAAAAACCTCACCTCGATGGCCCAAAACTAGCACTTCTTGAACTTGGCGTGGCGATGGTCTCGTGTTATAAAACAATCCTTAAGTGATATCATGCTCCCACTCACGAGTTGAGAATTATATCAATATCACTCCACGAAGACTATAAGCCTAGATAGGGTTGGAATACCACTATGCATGAGGTCCATGAATCTTCTTTGGCACATTCGTCAATCAAAGGAACATCCTTGTAAACTCAAAGAAGTGCCATGTCTGATGTCTTAGGGATCTTGTCTCCCGCAACCCTCGACTAATGAGTAGCAGGTGAAGATGCATCTTGAGTAGACTCGTACTCCTCTCGGTGATCAGTGATCGTCGATCCTGGTATTAGTGCAGGTTAACCAGTAACCCTATTCGGTTGCCCATAATCGATGCCGCGGTCGAAAGTGCTTATCCTTCTTCTTATGAGCGGCGGAGTGCCCCATGGTGAAGTGCTCGATCCCAATGGTCACTTTGTCGATGCTCTGTATTTAGACTGCGAGTTCTGTGGCTTTCAGTTGGGTGTCATCTATCTTGATCATAGAGATGGGCGATGTACCGAGTGTAACTCGATACGAGTCTCTGACCCTCTACGAATATCCACTGTAGCTCATCAGGAAAAACATCTCTTCTTTCATGATTTAGGAGATCTAATCCCGGTCTACGTCATAAGGGTGAGAACTACAATGGCCGTGTATCCACGACACGGACTCGTACCTGCCAGTTTAGAGCGAAATATCATGTTTGTCCCCACTGAAATACAACTGCAGTATGGATCCTGCGTGTAGGCGGTAACCTCTGCTATTTCATGTCGATACTACGACCACATAAGTTGTCGTCCAATCCATCCCCAGGATGGCGTCGAACTACGACATGTCCATGACTCTCGGGTCCAGCGTGACCCGAGAATCCTCGAGATCTCTAACTACTTAACGCACGTATCATCCACTATCCTCGCCGCATTCTGGGAGAACTCACATCTGAGCTCCTCGAGGCCTCGGCCTACAGCCCGACTCTATAGCGGTCACGTGATGAATGAATCACGAGAAGCACGAGAATCAAATCACGCTCTTTGGCACATGGCGAGATAAGAAACATACCACAATATAGCGGGCGATCTGTGGCTTCGGTGGTGGTGTGATAACTTTGGTGGCGCCACGAACTCCCGATGTCCGCATGGGCCTGGAATCCTTTGCACGTGGGCCTCGTCTTCTACACCATTATAACCTGGCCTCTCGGCTGCACATTGCAGGAAGTGCCGTGCGGCTCACGGAGGCCCGTGCGGCTCCTCGACCCTGGGGTGTGGAGGTATATTGTATCCTCTCACCTTTCTTTGCTGGCGGGAGCTGCGTTGTCCGAGAAGCTTTGGGATCCCTGTCTTTGGGGCGGAGTCCTCCTCATATGTTAATTTGCGCGTGGTGGCACACCATCTTCCCGGCTGGAAACCACAGTCCTCCGCCCGGATGGCCGCGGAGCTCTGGAACCCCGCGTGAACTAGAAGCCCTCTGCTTCTTTCAAACTTGAAGAAGTGACTCTCCTTCCTCTTGCTACTAACACTTGCATCCCAGGTGCTCACGAGCAACCTCGATCTCTCCGCATGTAGTCGGGTAGTCTCTGTTCATGGAGTCCATGTCTTGTAGGCCAGTCTATGATCTGCCACAATGAATGACTTTAGCGTTCTCGAATCTCACGACCTTAGCCGTATGCAGGTGGCCACATGGTCATCGACAAAATGGGCTAGCTTTCAGTGAATCTAGCCACATACTCCTATCATAGTCCCTACTTAGCTCTGGAACTCTGACGCCGGCGCGACTTGGCGTGTTGAAAATGTTGCCGTGAAAAGATCATGGAACTCTACCAGTCATTGCCTCTAGATCTCTATAGGTCTTTACCCAGTTCCACCATACTTGGGCCTCACCTGGAATGCGTTTAGTCGATCTGGTCATATCGAGAGGCAATCTCCGTAGCCTCGATACCTTCTCGACTGCGTGAACAAATGGTGCGCCTGCGGATCTCCTCCCTGTGAATTTGAGATGATGTGTGAACCTTTGGGTTACCGGACCTCCACAGCTACTGGCACTAACTGTGCAATGGCGTGCCGTAATCTCTGGCCTCGGTAAAGGCTGTTTGGTGAATCTTGGTGGTGCACGGCAAGTACCACATGGACGAACCTGCGTCCTCGCCCTCGTAGCCATCTTACACATGTCAAATGGCAAGTTAAGATTCAATCATATCTCGAGTGTAAACAACCTCGAGATTACTATTTACATACTAAAAACATTTCATACCTGATGTCCATTCATTCATAGTGTCTGAAAGCAATAAGTTCATATATTAAATCATATTAATAAAAAATTATTTTATTTTATTTTATTTTATTTTGAAAACCTCGTGAGCGATTAACCGCCATGATGATCAACGACTGAGCAATTATGCAGTGGTCAAAACTGGTGATGCGCGGTCACACCACTGGCGGTACGCGCCGCAGTATACCTTACAATAGCGGTGTTGTGTATGGTAAAGACATATGTTAGCCTCTGATCGTGTCATGTCGTTGTGCGCCGCGAGCACCTTTGACCTTGGCCGTATCGCGATCCACCGTCGCGGCTGAGAGAGCCATGCCATGATACAACTCCTACCGCCTTTCAGAGGAAGCGTTGCGGCGCCGTATCGTGTGTCGAAACCCAGTCACCCCGGCCGATCAGCGTTTGTTCAGACTCCCGGTGGCAGGCGCGTAGCTGCACACTGCGTCTTGCGGTAGAACATATCGTGGGAGCCATGTCGTAGAACTTCTTTGGCAGTGTGTTGGCCACCTTGCACACGCCCGGCGCCGTATCCCTGATACAATGCACGCTGTGTCGTGACCCGAAATTTGAAATGAGTAACCTTATTACCTCTACGCGTTTTTTTCAATTGTTCCCTACTTTGAAGACCATAAAAAAAAAAAAAAAAAAAAAAAAAAAAAAAAATATATATATATATATATATATATATATATATATATATATCTCTTTCTGTCTTCGAGTAGAACAAAATAAATTCATTAAAGTTTATTTTATTTAATTTTTCTATTTCACACCTTGTAGTATAAAAAAATTTCCTCTCTGACACATTTATTTAGTTCTTGATTTTCCTCGACACTTTTTTTTTCTTATGTTCATATTCACTAAGCACACAAATTTCACCTGACACCTGACACATGATAATTCATGATGCCTGGTGCATGATCAACGTTATAGTCACGTGTCATTATACCTAACGTGATGCTAAGATACTTTGGTATCGGCGTTAAGCCAGGTATTTATAAGTATGCTCTAATATGATTGTGATGCCCCGATCGAGTGTCGTTAATGACCCCGTCGGCCTATGAGATCTTTATTGTCTCATATGATGGACCTACCACATGATGGCCGCGGACCCACACTTATTTTCATCCAATACATCGACTATATAATAATAGTTAGAGTTATTACATTACTCTTATAATATATATCAAAATTTAGAATTTTTGTATGTGTTACACAAAAATGAATACCAAGCCTGATCAAACACATCATGCGACCTCCCAGTGGCCTTGTCCTCCTATTACACTCCTTATTTTGAAATAATGATCCCTCGATAGGGCAATGCCGTGGTGATAATTTCCTACATGGAGTTACTCCCCACCTAGTACATGTGGCAAATAATCACCATCAAACAAACCTTTGATCTTATGAATGTCTCTACATGATCCCATGTCTTGAGTCCTCTTAATTCCTTCATGCAGCCAAAATGTGACCAATACGGTTCGAAGCAAAAGCTTTTTGTTCTTGGCTCACCATTTACTAAGTTCGGTAAATGTTGGGACGACCCTTCGGTGAATTCTTTGGGTAATTCTCAGCTTGATCATGGGTCATCTCAGAGATATTTGTTGGACAACTCTCAAAAATTCTTGAAATTCTTCCTTGAAATTCCTTTCACAATCATTTCACTTTTCTTTTCTTTTTAGTGTCATGCGCTCACACTATCGTTAAGGTGCCCGGTGCATATGGAATACATTATGCGATTCGAGCGAATTCATCTTAATATATTTACATGCATATATTATCACAGTGCTCCGCCAAATCTATATTTATTCAATTTCAACAATAACACCAAAATTAGCTCCACATAGGCTAATTAACGTCAAGAAATTCATTTTGAATCACGAACCACCTGAAAATCACACAGCAAATCACGTGAACACTTTGAAAACCACAGGGTGCGACACTTGTTCACGGCCACACAGTAAGTTTCTTCACTCGGTTCAAAGATTTTGAGATCGATAACTATAGCCATCCGAGGCCTCGACAAATCCCGTCCATTAAAACTGGCTCTTGATGAAGAATAAGCTAGGAGTAGAAAAATATCCTACACTCTTGGGTTATCGAACTCCTGAAATTGGTGCCCTGCGTAGCTGCTTCACCCGCGTGAAGAATTTTGCTTCTTGCTCGGAGTCGAAGCGAAGCGATCTAGAATCTTAGGAAAATGCAGAGAAATCACACTTTCTCTCTCTAAATCTGAATCTCAGCTCAGCGTGACGTTTTGCGAAATGGAGAAGAAAGAAACTATTTCTTCTTTTTGTCTTATTCATTTAAACTTTTGATAATTTCATCATTGTCCCTTCATTTAACTATTTGACATGTGAAACTATCCAAGTGTTCATCTCCATCATCTTACTAATCATGCAACATGTGTCACATGGAGTACATGTAATGGTGACTTTTTCACATCATATCTTTCCTGTTGTCATGCGACACGACACCGGTCTTTCGAAAAATGTGAAATTTCGTATCTCAGAGTCGATGAAATTTGACGTGGTAGCTAGATTTCGCGAGACGATTCCAACGGTGAAGTCCGTTTCATCATATGAGATCTAGAAAAATTTTGGATTTTGACCGAAATTATCATTTTACCCTTTTTCAGAAAATTAGAATTTTCCCGGATTTTAAGTATTTAAATAAAAATAAATTAATATCTTTAAATTTATGAATATATTTCACTAAATATTCATTTGTATAATAAATTTATCATCATATTTTTAAATATTTATTTCATATATTCAGATTTTGATATTTTATTTTAAATTATAAAACCTAGTTAAATAATTAAATTTTGTGATACCTTGACTTTCTTATAATATTAATAATATCATCTAAATGAATAAATTATTTATATGATAACGTATTTAATATCAAATCTGGCGAGTATATACCATATATATATATATATATATATATATATATATATATATATATATATATATATATATATATATATATATATATATATATATATATATATATATACATGCTAAAATGAGTTAATATTCTCGAAAAAGTCAAAACCAAGTATTTATTGGGAAAATCCCCACCAGAATCCAAAGAATTCATAAATGTGCTGAATTGAGTCACTTTAACTTTGGATGATCTCTTATGTTCACTCAAACTCATTTTCCAATTCTTTATCTTGACTAGATGTCAATGATAAAGGGGTGGTTGATGGCCTTAGTTATAACCAAATCTCAAGCCTTGCTTAGCACTTCACACTTGTCAGTCACCATCCAATTTGGCCATCTTAACACTTGTTGCCTTTCCAACTCCAAAATTATTTCTTGCAATGATAAAGAAAAGTTCAGTAAAACAAAACACAACTCAACTAAATAAATGAAAATTCTAAAAAAAAGTACATTAGAATAAAATCTTTTTAGCATGATCAACTATAGCTACTTATATATAAATCTAGTTGATCAAACTATAATTTATTATTAAGAGACATTAGATATAGATCCAAAAATTACTTATATTTCACTACATGTTTTGCATGATTAATGCAAAATTTTAAAAGTATCATATCTATTTTTATAAAATTCTCATAAAAATTTTCTTTTATATAATCAAAAATTTAAACTAATTGAATTCATTTTTAAATTAGAAAATTTTAATATGAAAAATTAATTATTTTACAATGATATTGTTAAACTATAACTTAAAAAAATAATTTGAAGATCCTATATGAATAAAAAATTAACAAAAAAATATTTTATAAGAAAATTTACATAAGAAATCTCTCTATCTTGGTTTACCCAAGCATGTTCACAAGTCCAATACATTAACTTCAAAACTACAATATAATTTGATACTTGTCAGTGTCATGCCTAGATAACAATTTGAAGAAGGGGTAAAAAGTATGAATAAAATTTTAAGGAATAATGAACAATTTATAATATCTTTAATGAATTTAGATCCATGGTGATTAGAATTCATAAGTAGCCTACTAAAGATTCCTTATTTAATTTAAAGAACCAAAATATTTCTAGTAACCTAAAGTAAGTCATTTATGTAATGTTGTATTATAATATATCTTTGCTATAAAGAAAAGTTGTATCTTATAAACTTCACAAGGTAAACTTAATATAATGGTTACTTTACAAATATATATCTACTTTATAAATAGATGATAAATTTAGGACTAATCATAAGAAATTGAAGAATTTCAAGATTGTCACTCTTACCTAGTCTTTAGTACATAACCGTAGTTATATGCACCAAAATTTTATGTTCTTAGCATTATTCTAGTTATAAAGCCTCTAAGTTATAATATTGTAAAAGATAATAGATTTTTCCTATATATGGTAAAACAAATTAGAATATATAGTAGGCATATGAACATTAAAATGTTATTACAATGTTTAATATTTTCTTAGAATTTTAATTATGTATTTCGAGATTCATTTAAACAAATAATACTATATTTCAAGATTTGTTTAAACAAATAAAATATTATGATGGATGAACTAATTCAATGTGTAACATAAAAGAGGAAACATACTTCATAAATCTGTAAACCCCCACATTGTCTAAACTATAAACAATCATCCAATTAACTTTGTTTTGCCTTTAACGTCCCTCTTTATATCCTAAATCAAATTATAAAAATAATAAGTATAAAAAGTATTGAATAATAAAAGAAAAATAAATGTTTAGGTTGAAATAACATTAAAATGAATCCTAACGTCGTAAAACCTTAGGTAGTCATATTAGATCAAATTTGAGATCTTAGTGGCAAAACTGTAATTTCGGAGAATCAAACAAACCCTATGAACAAAGCAAGAAATTGGGCAAATACAGTAAAATCTCACTTTCAATTCATTTCATTTTTTCACCACTTTCACCCCACACCCTCAGAACCCCAGAAATCATTAGAGAGGAAGAAAGCGAAGGCAAAACAAGAGATTGAAGGGTAACTAGATCGGCAAAACTCAATATCTTCACAAAACTAATGATTTGCAGAGGTTTCTCTCATTCACTTGGCATTGAGGCTGTGGTATTTATATACAGATGTTCATTATCAATGTCATATATTTATGATACGAAATAATTCTTAGTCTTCTTTTGTAACATTAAGCATTTGAAACAAAAGAAGGAATACCATGAAAACCCTTTTTCGTCTTAAAAACTTCTAGTATTTAAGAATGATGGATTTTCCTCTTGAATGTAAACCTCTTCAGATTGATTTCTAAATCATAGTGATTTGTGCTGAGTAGGCCAAACAACGTGGTTACGATCTCTTGCATTTTCCTAATTGCTTCATTGAAATTTTCTCAATCTTATTTCCACAGATTTTGGAAGATTTGCTTGTAAATTGGGGGATTTATGGAATCATTGGCAATGGGTGATGATGGTTGGTAGGATATATTCTGGTATGGTTGTTGGAATGAAGATGGGTGAGAGGTTCCTTGTAAGGATGCTCCATCAGCTCTAAGAGTGTCCCAGGCAAGCGATGCTGAGAAACAATTACCGTGATGGGCAGAGGTTCCTTGTGGGTGATGCCCACCTCTCAAGAGTGTCTTTGTATGATGCCTGGGAAAACACTACCTTGACGAGTGAGGAGGTCCCTTGTAAGGCTTGCTCATTCATTCCGGAGGTTCTAGTAAGGACAAGCTGAGAAAAACAAAGATAACGTGAGGTGGAGGTCATCGTTAAGCATAAAAGATTCAATAGAAAGAGAACCTTGAGGGGTTGAAGGTTATTGTTAAGTATGCTACCTACTAGAGAACCTTGGAGGTGGAGGTTACCAAGTATATGCCGCCCCACCCAAAAGACTTGCCGGAAATTGCTTCAGGGTGGAAACCGGTTATTATTTCTTTATGCGGTGCCTGCTTATTCATTTCCAATTCATCAAGTTTTTCCATAAACCTCGAGAACCTTGTTCGAAGCTCGAGATGAGCTCCTACGTAGCTCAGCTGCGGTTCACCCCCTACATATGACCTATTTCAAATTTTACCCTTGAGGAGGTGGCGGGAGAGGAACCCGGGCATTAGGAGGCCCCACTCGAAGGGAATGTAAATCCTGAGGTCCATCAAGTAAAGGAACTCATCCTCGCAGACCATGTTAGTGAGGAAGAAGGCTC
Organism: Tetrastigma voinierianum; assembly: GCA_016808115.1. NCBI lineage: Eukaryota > Viridiplantae > Streptophyta > Magnoliopsida > Vitales > Vitaceae > Tetrastigma > Tetrastigma voinierianum. Next base: position 636,303 of record JAEQBH010002205.1, on the reverse strand, counting down.
AAACTCGGCTTATTTTCAAGTCATTATAAAATATTCTCGATGCTGAGCTACATGTATTTTTGTTGTTAGGAGAAGCATTGCAATATAAACATATTTTTTTTGGATCTATTCATTAAAGTGTTGGAAAGTTTCCTAGATTTGGTACTCTTACTACACAGATTACATATATATATTTACATATATATATATATATATATATATACTATATATATATATATATATAAAGGCAAAGAGTAGGAATTTATCGCATTTTAAGAGAGAGTTGATGCAGCAAGAGCGTCCATAGCTGGCCAATCCAGATGTCAAGAGTTGGTCGCAAATAAGGGTTCCCCTGTGTTACATTGTGTTTACTCCCGTCGGACCATGTCGTAGACAAAGGCTTTGTCCGCATCAGATGGTCACCACAAGAGGTCAGTTGGTTACAAAGCCCAGCTGGCAGAGATTTCCATGTCTCGACCCAAATTTGTAGTGTCACGACTGGATTTCATGGAATTGTGTCGCGACAGTATTTTAGCGTCATGACGAGGTGGCCAGACCAACGAGCCTGGTGCTGCGCACTAGGTATCCTTGTGTCATGACGTGAGTTTGGTCATGGCCAGTGATTTCTGTTGTCATGACAGAGGTATTTCTATGCTCAGATGCAGATGCCATGTCGCGACACAACCGCCCTGTAGGAGTTTATGTCACCCGGCTGCAGTGTTCTTAGGTTGCTAAAAGTTTGGCCGCTTTCAACATTTTCTTGTCACGATACAATGTCTCTTTATGTTCATGGATGTAGTTAATTTATGTCACGACAAAATGTGGCTAAAGGGAGAGGTTTGGTGTTGAGACAGGGAATTTTATGTTGCGACTTAGTTGGCCTGCTAGGAAGATTTTCTGTCGCGATTGAGTATTCTTATGTCGCTATAGAGTTGGTCGAGTATGGAGAATTTTTGTCGCGACCGAGGACTGTATGTCACGACAGAGCGAAATAATGACAGACACTCTATCGCGTACGACAGCCTCAAGGCGCATGACCCAGAGGAGATGCACACATAATGCAGATGCGCAAGATATCGACTGGTCGCAACCAAAATTTTGTTGCCATGGTATTACGCTTAAAATAAAGACACCAAAAAAGGACCCCTGGTATTTGAGGCATTACAAAATCATATATTATAAACTACATGATTAATAAATAAGGTGGAGTTCAAACCCTCCATATGAAAAATATCAATTTCTTAGAAAAAATTAAGCAAGTTTGAAAAAAAAACAAATTAACCAACATAGAGAGCAATTTTAAAATGTGACGCCCCAAATCCCGAGGGTCATTTTTTTTTTTACACTGGATAAACTCCTGTCAGCGACAGCAAACATGAAAGGGTCCCGTCGCTTATTTAAATTTTCACGCGACAAGCCCTTTTCAGATCTGTCTCACAGACGCTGGGGATGTTGTCTCAGACGCCTCAAATCCCCGGGTGTCTGCTGGACTATCTGCTAACCCGCTGAATATCTCACAGATCTCATATCAGAAAGACATGTACATGTAATGGTTATTTTGGGCTCCATACATCAATACTTCATCAAGAATACATCAACTATATAACAATAGTTCAAGATATTACATTGGCCCTTAACCAAAATATATCAGCAAATTGAGTTTTAACAAGCATGTTATATTAAAAATGAATACCAAGTTATAATCCATTTTCCTTATAAAACGAGCCTCTAGTGAGCGCCACATGGTCTCTCAGTACACTTCTGCACTGAAATAACTTTTTGACGTATGGCACGCCAAAGAGGCGACACCCTTACATGTGGTTGCTTCCTTACCAAGCGCATGTGTCATTTGAAACCAATCACACTCGGCAGGAACATACGATTCTACTTGAATGCTCCATGCCCAATCCATCTGTTCTCCGCCCCACTTCTCACACATGCCTGCCAAATGCGAGAAACATCGCTTTCAAAACAAAGCTGGTTCTTGTTCTGAAAAACACCACCGTCGAAGTTTTGCAATAGCATGATTAGCTTTCTTCGGAGGCAAATTGCCGGATCATTTTTCCGGTCAGCTATGGGTCCGCCTCGGTGATGAATCGCTGATCACTCCGCGAGGGGCCTCGAGGTTCTTCCCACTCTCTTCACAACCATATTCACTTCTCTTTCATTTCGCGATGCTAATCACACCTATCAGTTCTACGAAATTTCGATGTATACATGGAATGTGCATTATTACCTAAACACTAAAGCTAATATACATGTATATACATTAACAAAAAATTAATTCAATGAATTCATGTTATTTCAATTCACAATCAATAACACCAAAATTAGCTCACATGACCAATAAAAACTAAGTAATTATTTTGAATCACTCAGGTAGTCATATAAAAAAATCACACAACATATCACGCGAACAAAGAGAACCCCAGGTTTCGAAGATCAGCCACGGCCACAATAGGGATTTTCCACTGGTTCAAAGATTTTGAGACCGATAACGCGGTCATCCAAGCCTCAACAAATCCACATCCATTAGGTCGAGCCCCAGCCAAAGAATACCAGTAGGGATCTTACTGTATTGTCTGAATCTCTAATAAATTGATGTCCACGCCTTAGCCCCAGCCGCGTGAGAACAACTTTGCTTCTTAAATGTAAGAGAACCAACAACCAAAGCCGAAATTAGAGAGAAGTCATACTTCTAAAATCGGTCTCCATCCCTTCACCGTCCTGTTTCAAGAAATGGAGAAGATGAGGACTTATTAGTCTTTATTTTTATCTCACTTAATTCTATTGTGTCCTTTAGTTTGCTTTCTAAAAGCATTTTGACACATGGCTTAATCTAAGCCATTCATCTCATCCTCTCACTAGTCATGCAACATGTGTCATATGGGTACATGTTGTAAGACCCGAAAAAATTCTAATTTTCTGAAAAATGGTAAAACGGTCATTTTGGTAAATATCCAAAAAATTTCTAGATCTCGGATGACGAAACGGACTTCATCGTTGATCAGTTCGTGAACAGCTACCACGCCGTAATCTATCAATTCATAGATAGCTGGGACGATTGTTTTATACTAAAGCGAAGTTGGGTAAATTGGTTTGAGAGACATGATGTGACTAAAGTCACCTAGTCATATGTACTCTTGTGACACATGTTGTAAAGAGTAGAGAGACGATGGAAATCGATCGCCTAGATAGTGCTGGTATAAGTGTCAAAAAATCTAGAAAAGGGACATAATGGGAATTAAGGAATTAATTAGGAAAGACAAAGAGTAAATAAAGGTTCATCTTCTTCAAAAGACCAAAAAACGCGCGTGAGCAGGAAAATCGGCGTGCTGGGTCGGATTTTGATTTTTGCAGAGCACCCTTCAGATTCCACACTCCAGACCGCTGGCTCAATGGAGCAAGAAGTAAAGTTGCCTCTGCACTAAGCGGCTACGCGTGGCACGATCCTGGTAGGAGTTCGAATAACCCAAGAGGTAGGGATCTTTTCACTATGCTAATCTTTGCCAAGAGCTATGTAAATGGTTAGAATGTTCGAGTATTTGTTTTACCAGAACTCATTCTCAAAAGCTTTGAACCGAGTGGAGAAAATTCCTATTTGTGTGGTCGTGAACAATAACCCGAGGGTTTCACTGTTCATGTGAATAGTGAAGCGAAATTTTTGGTGTCAAAATGCATTTGGTTGAGTGATTCAAAATGAATTGATCGTGTTTGTTAATTAGCTCATGTTAGCTAATCTTGGTGTAATTGATTGTGAAATTACATGACATGTTTTATGTGATTTAATTATGTTAATATATATGCATGTGAATATATTAGCATAAATGTGTTGAATTAAGCATCAGCGCATTCCATATGTAATCAAGCACTATAGAATATTAGAGAGGAGTGCATCACATGAAATTGAAAGAAAACTAAAATGCTCAGGAAAGGAATTTCAAGGAAGATTCAAGACCGCAGAGAGTTTTCCTCCCAACATATCACTCGATGAGGACCATAAATCGCTTTCGAGAAATATCCAGCAATTCGCCTGAGAGAAATTCCAATATTTTCATTGAAATTAGAGGAGTTTTCAAGAACAAAGCTTAGTTTTGAAATCAGGGATTTACTAGCATCCGGCTTAGGCGTATGTGAGGGAGTCGATGAGGACTGGGACATGGGATCGTCATGCAGACATTCGAGCAGTTAATGTAATCGTCAACGCTAGTTTCGCTTTGGCCACAGATGCGCACTTGTTTTGTGCAACACATGAGGAAATTATCTCATCACTTTGCTTCACCTCGTCGAGGATCACCATTTCAGTAATGTGAGCGATCGGGAAGGTGGCATTTATTAGAGGTCGTTTGAGAAGAAAGTCGACTTGTGGCTTTGATGTTGTTGTATAACATGTATTAGAATGTTGTAATTTTAATATATGTGAATTATTAACTCTTGAACTATGGTATATAGTTGGTGTATTTTGATGAGTACTGATGTATGGGCCCAAGTGGCCGTGTTTACTCATGTACATGTCTCATGAGATTGATGTTGGGACATGTCAGGGCCAGTAGAGCTCCCCGCATAAAAAGGACTCTACTAGATTTTCATGAGTGGTGTCGCGTTACCCGACATCAACGATTATTCTCGCTGGTCGACGGGTTATTAACCCGACACCTTGCCAAGCGCCACAACTGTATCGAGCCTAGGTTTATAAATACCTTAGAGCTTAGTGTCAAAAAGTTAGGTATAATGACACGAGGACTTGATGGGCATTGTGCTAGATCACACATTCCTGTGCACTTTGGATGATTGATGTGCGATGAATCAAGCAGTATGAATTGTGATTGAAATTATACGCTTGATAAATAAAGATAGGAAAATGTCGAACACTAGGTCAAGAAAATGTAACCTAGGTGTTCGAGAAATTTCAGGCAAATAGTCCGTATCAAATGAATATATATATATATATATATATATATATATATATATATATATATATATATATATATATGTGTGTGTGTGTGTGTATGTGTGTGTGTGTGTGTGTGTGTGTGTGTGTGTTGAAGAAATGCTTCTAAGGTTTTACAAAGGTGTAAATCGAAGAAAAATAAAATAAATTTTTATAAATTTATTTGGTTTACTAGAAAATGAAAAAAATAAATAAATAAATTTTTTTTTGGGTAGTTTTTCCAGTAGCAAGAATGAAAAAAAAAGAAAATGATTAAAAAAAAACGCAGGCTGCTGCTGGGCTACTACCCATTTTTAGCATGCACTGGGTCACAATACAACAGTTGTATCGTGACACAGAGGCTGGGAGGCTGGCCTGGGCGCAGCCTAGGGGCCACGACATGGTCATCGGCACGCAAACAAGGCTCGCGACACGGCCACAAAGAAACGCCACGATATCGGCCGAGAGGGCATTAACACGGCCGCCCGCCGCAAGGGCAAGCAACGCCGGGCGAGGCCTCGCTTGCCGAGGGACCGTCGCGATAATGGTCGGGCGATCGTGAAAGGCACGCCGCTTGGTCAGCCGGGTTGTGTCGCGGAGCAGGCGCGACATCGGCCGGGGCGCCTAATGGCGCACGCGTCGCGACATGCGCGCAGCCAGCCGCTACCGGGCGCGGCGATACCGCGCGCGTACACAACGCAATACACTTAGCGTATACAGGATTACTAACCGCCAGTTTCATAACACAACGGCGACACGGCCAGCCATTGTTTTCACGACACGACGCCGCGCCGCTGCTCGAGCGCCAGCAGCGCCGCCTATGCATGCAGCCCGGTTCGGGGAAAAAGCACCCGTGCACCAAACCCGCTGACTTAATGCAATCGCTTCACCATCGCTTGAGATTAATTATTCATGAACACCGCTCGGTGAGCACTGTTCACAAAATTTTTGAAAAAAAAAATGAAATAAAATTTTTTAAAATAAAATAAAATGAGACAAAATAAAATAAATTTTTTTTTTTGGTTAAATATGAATTGATATATTGAATAATTGTCTTGCATTTCCTATGAATGCTTGGACATTGTGCATAAAATATTTTTTCTGTATATGAATATTGTCTCGGGGCTATGTTTATGCCTTAGAGACACTGCATTGAATATTAACTTGCCATTTGACATGTGTAGATGGTTAGTCGAGGGTGAGGACGTAGAGGTCGTCCACGGGGTACTGGTCAGGCACCACCAGTATTTGGACCAAGAAATTTTTGCTGGAGGCCGATCGCGGCCATTGCGACAGACAGCCAAGGCAAGAGAGAGCCGTGGAGGTCCGAGTAACCTCCAGAGGTTTAGGGCACATCATTCTCCGACATTCACAAGGGGAGGAGATCCGATGGTGGCAGACCATTGGTTCATGCAGATCGAGAAAGTGTTAGAGGCTATGGAGATTACCTCCGACACGACCAGGATTAGACTAGCTAATGCTCCGCCCAGAGGGCGAGGCCTGGCATGTGGTGGAATCGGGCAAAGACCTCAGACCTGAATGCCAGTGGCGTGAGTTCCGTGAGCTATTTGCGGTAAGTATTTTCCGATAACGCGAGATACATAAGGCTTAGGAGTTCCTAGAGCTTGCTGTATGATGATCAGGATGGATTATGTGGCTAGATTCACTGAGCTAGCCCATTTTGTTGATGATTACGTGGCCACAGACATGACCAAGGTCAAGAGATTCGAGAATGGACTAAAGTTATCCATTCTGTGGGCGTGATTATAGTAGACTTCGCGCATAGACATGGACTCCATGGTTGGGACACTCGACTATAGAGAGAGATCGAGACTTTGAGCACTCAAGATGCAGCTAGTAGCAAGAGGAAGGAGAGTCGCATTTCTTCTAGCGTTCGGAAAGAAGTAGAGGGCTTCTAATTCACAAGGATTCCAGTGGCCGCGTCATCCCGCCGTGGCAGACTGGTTGCCGGGTCAGTCAGACAGATGGTGCCATTGCCGCCACCTTTACATATGATGAGGGATTGCCCTATGGATGAGATCCTGCAAGGTTTCGTATCGGGCCGCGGGCCTCAATCAACTGTGACGTGAAAGGATACAAAGATATTCCTCCACGTACCAGACAGCCAAATGAGCCGCTTCGCCTCGTGAGCCGCACGGGCACCTCCCATTGCCAAGCAAAGCCGTGAGGCCGACTATGGGCCGAGGTAGAGGACGAGGCCCACAAAGGGACGTCGGGGTTCAGGGCGTGTCTACGCCATCACACCGCAGCCGAGCCGCCAGATCAACCGCTTATAATAGTGGTACATTTTTGCTATCTCGCCTATGGGCAAGAGTATTTGATTATGGTAAGCCGTGATTCATTCATTGTCGTGATCGCTGTGATGGAGTCATTTGTAGTTGAGGCCTCGAGGAGCCTTTCAGATGAGTTCGAAGTTGAGGATCGCTGGGACTCTACCACGCGGACTCGAGGATCATGTATTACGTCGAAGTTCCCGACGTCATCCTGTGGATGGATCGTTGACAGCCTAAGGTCGCCATCGATTGTGAAATAGGAGAGTTGCCGCTACTCGCCAGGACTTGGCATCGTGGTTGTATTTCGGTGGGACAAGCATGACATTTTGCCCCGCATAGTGTAATGCAGTCCCGGTGTCGTGGACAATTAGCAAGTTAGCTAGCGAGCCTTACCCCAGAGGACGAGGCAGGTCCGACCTAGGATCTACCTCGAAAGTAGTCCTGAGTACAAGGATGTTTTCCTGATGAGCTATCAGATTGCTCTCGCAGAGGGCTGTAGACTCCCGATCGAGTTACACCCTACTTCGCTCCATCTCTATGACTTCCCGCATAGGATGGCACCCGCTGAGTTGCGTGAACTCGCAGTCTGGGCCAAGAGCCACCGACAGCGGGCTCATTGACCACACCCACGACGGGCGCTCCGGTTCTATTTTTGCAAAGAAGAAGGACAAGACCCTTCGACCGTGCATTGATTACGTGCAAGCTGAACAAGGTTATGATCAAGAATCTGGTGACCATTGCCGAGGATTTGATGTGATTTGTTTGATTAGTCGAGAGGAGCGAAGTCTACTCCAAGATAAACTTCGCACCGTTACCATCAACTCGAGGGTTAGGAGACAGATATCCCTAAGACAAATTTAAGACGCGTTATGGCACTTGTGAGTTTACAAAGGATGTTCTTTGATTGATGAATGCACCGCTAAAGATCTACGGACTCCTCATGTATGTAGATCAACCCTATTTGGATCGCTTGTCGCATTTTGCGGATGACATTTCGATCTACTCTCAAATGAGGGGCATGAGTATCACTTGAGGATTGTGTTACAGTTGTTGAGAGACCATTAGCTGTACGCTAAGTTCAGTAAGTGCGAGTTTTGGCTTACTAAGGTGAGATTTTTGGGACACGTGGTGTCAACATCAGGCGTGTCAGTGGATCCAGAGAAGGTCGAGGCCATGATGAGTTAGAAAGGTCAAGTCGCCGAGATACTGAAGCTTTAGATTGGTTGCATGCAGAGATTCATTGAGGATTTCTCCCGATTAGTGGCACCTATGACGAGATTTCGACCTGAAGAGGTTTGGTGCTTGATCGACGACCATGCAGGAGGCATTCCAGAGTTTAAGAGGAGACTTATCACTCCTATCTTGATAGTCCCGACAGGGACAAGGGTACACAAAGCAGGCCAGATGCCTCGAGTGGGCCGGATTAGGATGTGTTTTGATGCAATCCGGGAGGGTAGTAGTTTATGGTTCTCACGCTGAAGAATCATGAGCGCACTACTCCCACGCACGACATGGAGTCGGGCAAACGTAGTCTTTGCCTCTAAGATTGGCACCACTACTTATACGGCAGGAGTTCAAGGTGTACTGACCATGTTCAAGATATTTTCACGCAAATGACCTTAATATGAGGCAACGCCGATGGATTGAGTTCCTAGAGGATTATGATTTCACTTTACATTACCATCCTGGTAAGGTAAATGTGGTGGCTGATGCGCCGCCTAAGTCACTAGGAGCATTGCCAAGATAGCTTCCGAGTGGCAGATGTCGAGATCAGGACGCTTTGGGTTACGCATCAGCGAAGCGTGCCCGCACGCTAGAGTTCTAGTAGCTACACCATCATGAGTAGAGTGATTGAGTCCTAGGCAAGACTGGATAGTGTCCATCGTGACCGGTACAAGCCACGTATTCCAGGGCCGACCGCCCACGCAGATGGTAGTCTTCGGTATAGAGGAACGGTAGTGGTTCCCCAGTCGACCGATTTGAGAGAGGAGATTCTTCGTGTGGAGTTTCATCGCTTCGATTTTGCCGTATTCGCGGGCAATGGCGATGTACTGTGATCTTCGTCGTCAGACATCGAGTGGAAATTTAAGAGACACGTAGGGGACTTTGTTCGAAGATCTCTCACGTGTTAGCAAGTTAAGGTTGAACACCGTAAGATGTTAGTGGCTGTTTTCCAACCATTAGAGGTATCGAGTGGAAGGGCACGCCATGATGGGATTTTGTGACCCACTATTAATGCACAACCGGTGCATGACATGATGCGATATGGGTGATAGTGGACTGCTCACGAAGTCGGCACATTTTCTAGTCGTGCGGATGATCTTCACATTTGAGAGAGTCTACCAAGAAATGCTCTACGTATAGTCCCGGCACATGGAGTACCAAAAGATCCATAGTGTCGATAGAGACTTGAGGTTTACGCGCACTTTTGAAGTCTTCGTGCGCGCGGCGTCGGCCGACCATGAGTACGGCTTTCCACCCACAGACGGATGGTCAGTTTGAGAGGACTATACAAGTGTTAGAGGACATGTCGCGAAAGCATGCGCCCCGGATCATAAGGGTAGCCGAAGAGCACTCATTTTTATGGAATTCCGCCTACAACAACTCGCATCGCGAGGCGATGGCACCATATGAGTCATTGTATGGGAGGTCATGCGTATCACCGTTATGTCGACTCGAGGTGGGAGAGAGCTCCATCACCGGGTCCCGATCCGACAGAGACACTTCCGAGAAGGTGAGCTTGATACAACAAATAGTCTCTCATGGCTCGAGCCGCGTAAGAGCTATACGATGTGCGACGTCAACCCTTAGAGTTTGAGGTTGGTGATCACGTCTTCTTGAAGGTGATGAGAGGAGTGGTGGGAGGTTCGGCAAGTTTGTGAAGCCATCGCCAAAGTTTATCGGGCCTTTGAGATACTGAGAGGGTAGGCAATCGTAGCGCATCGGCTGGCGCTATCAGCCAAAGATGTCGTGTCCACGAGGTTTCACGCCCACTGGAGGTACACCTGCATCCAAATACAAAGTGGGATTGGGAGAGATTTAGTTGACACTGGATGACCTCAAGGAGGGACCAAAGCAGTACTGTGATAGCCGTGGATCAGGTTTCATGACGCAGATCAGGAGGTTAGTGAGGTGCCACATACAGCACTGCGGGAGGAAGGAGTCAACATGGGAGCGTAAGGTCACGATGGCGGGCCACCTATCCCTTCTTATTGACGAAGGTGCCATGGTTTAGTCAGTTATCATTTAAATGACTAGCTTTACATGTATGGTCTAGTGCATGTTGCATATGCATGTGAGTTGTTATGATTTTCCAGAATTTTGGGACGAAATTCTTTTTAAGGAGGGGAGAATGTAAAACCCGAGAAAATTCCAATTTTCTGAAAAATGGTAAAACGGTAATTTCTGTAAAAATCCGAAATTTTTCTAAATCTCGGATGACGAAACGGACTTCACCGTTGGAATCGTCTCGTGAAATCTAACTACCACGTCGAATTTTGTTGAATTCTGAGACAGTCGGAATTTCAAGTTTTTCGAGACACCTAAGGCTCGTGCTATAAACGGGCTCGAGAGACATGTGGATATGCACTGCAATCTATTACATGTACCCTTGTGACACATGTTGCAAGAGCATAGAGACGGTGAAACGGATGCCCTAGATAGTGCCAAGTGTCAAAAATCTAAGAGAAGGGACATGACGGGAATAATGGAATTGTTAATGAAAGACAAAAGATGAACGTTGTTCATCTTCTTCAAAAGAGACCAAAACGCGGTGAGAGGAAAACATAAAAGGGTCGGATTTTGATCTTTTGAGAGAGAGAGAAGTTCATGTAAGGACTCGACACGGATCGGGTCATGTAGACACTCGAGTGTGTTCATGTAATCGGCTTAATGTGTTTGTTTTGTTTGCATGGCATGCACTTAGGGTGGGAGTAATCATGGCGTAGGAAATTATCACTACTGGGTTTTGCTCACTCTGTCGAGGGATCATTTCGTAATAGCGATCGAAGGCGTACACTCATTAGAGGCTCTTTTTGAATAAAGCCGACTTGTACATGGCTTTGATAAGTCATGGTATAAACATGTATTAGAATGTTGTAATTTTAATATACAGGAATTGGGAGTGAATTATTAACTCTGAACTATGGTATATAGCTATGTATTTCTACGAGTACCGTATGTACGGGCCTGCGGCTCGTGTTTACTCATGTACATGTCTCATGAGATTGATGTTGGGACAGGTTGTAGCTGGGGGTATTCCCGTACAAAGGAGACTTTCGCTCGATTTTCGCGAAGCGTACCAGCTACCCCACATCCATGATTATTCTCATGGCTGATCTGGTTTTCAACGGACACCCCGATATTTGGGCGTCACACATGTAGTAGGTGACTTTTGTCACATCACATGTCTTTCACAAGCCGTCATACGGCACCCGACACCTGGTGCCTCAAAAAACATGAAATTCCTATTGTCTCTGAATTCGACAAAATTTGACATGGTAGCTAGATTTCGTGAGACGATTCCAACGGTGAAGTCCGTTTCATCATTCCGAAAGATTTAGAAAAATTCTGGATTTTCGAATCGAAATTACCATTTTACTTTTCAAAATTTGAATTTTCCCCGGGTTTTACGCGTGCACTCTAAGTGTAAATGTCGCCACAGGCGTTAACTCGTGCACACAAGACCACGCCAGTGGGGTCTATCAGCTCCACGCCCGGGACTCGTCATGCCAACCCCGTGCGCCATGTCACAACACAGTTTCCATGCCCAAACCCAAATTCTATCGCAACCCAGAGCATCAGGTCACGACATGAGGACCTCCTCCCATGACCTGTTCCCGCTGCAACAGCAAAGTTTTTCTGTCGCGACATAGATTCTTGCCCAACAAGTCCTATCGCTACTCAAATGTTCATTATATCTCATGATCAGGCACATCACTCAAACATGCATTTTTCATGTATAAAAAACTGTTTCCAAAACAAAAGATTTTTGTTTTTGAAAGCTCATTGGACAATCTTCGATTTCAAAATTTATTGGTCAACCCTCCAATATAATTTAATGGACATACTCCGACAAATAGTTTTGTGGACAACCATCCGATATAATTTAGTGGACATACTCCGATAAATATTTGTGGACAACCCTCTGATATAATTTAATGGACATACTCCGATAAATATTTGTGGACAACCCTCTCATATAATTATCGTACACAATCCATAAACATCAGGATGTCCTTCGCATATCTCAAACCATAACATGAACGCACTAACACTCTACTAAATCTATATATGAAAATGCGAAATGTTTATTAAATAATCATGTTAATATAACATATATCAGAAGGTATCGATTTAACACAATCACAATATCATTTTTACATAACGCAAAAACATGGTATACAACCAATACGGATAAGAACCACCTGATTCACCCGGAAATAATCGTAATTCAGTTTTTATTGTTCAAAACAGCCTCTATAATCTGTCTGACCTGTCAAAACAGTCTAATTCTGATTACCTAAAATGGATCCAATCATGATGGCTGCTCCCACACCCTGAAACCTTATGCCATTTGAACGGGGTTTCGGGATCGAAAATAAACCGAGTGAGAAGAACCCCTACCTCTCGGAGTTTGACGAAACCCACTTTTTTTTTGTTCCCACACATAGCTAGATTTCTCGCGGAGAAGATTCCAAACTGCGGACATCGCGTGGAGCCTATCGGTCGGAGGTAGGCCCCCCCGCCGGTTTAATGTCGCCTTTACGCATCGACATGTGAGACATCGTCGCGACGTTCCAACTCGGTCGTCTATTCCGCTCCAAAGAATACTAGCAACAAAGATCACGGTACATCTGTACACCGAATGCACAGCTGAAATCGAGAGCTATGGTCCCCAGATCTCCCTCTTAAATTTGCCAACTGGGAACCAAGAACCCGTCTCGCAACAAGACTACCATCCGTATGGATAAATTTATCCTCGTCACCCGCATTCGATCAGACTCGTCCTGATGGAATGATTCACAGCCATGCCTAAGATCGACCACCGCCAGAGAGAATACAGAGCCACCAAACTCTAATGTACCCCGAGTTTCGATCATTATATCAGAGTCCAACCACCCTACGCCTCGAAAGACGCACACTCCCGAAGCCACAAGCCAATACTCCCCGTGACTTTTGGCTGAGTGCATCAGCTACCACATTTACCTTACCAAGATGGTAATGCAAAGTGAAATCATAGTCCTCGAAGAACTCCATCCATCTGTGTTACCTCATGTTGAGGTCCTCGCACAGAAGATATATACTAAACATTTATGATCCGAAAATGACCCAAACCGCTTCACCATACAAATAATGGTGCTATCTGGGCGCAAAGACTACGACCGCTAACTCCATGTCATGCATGGGGTAATTCTGCTCATGATTCTTCAACTACCGAGAACCATAAACTACTACCCTCTCGGACTGCATCAAAACGCATCTCAGTCCGTCCTTCGAGGCATCACAATACATTATGTACCTATGTCCCCTTTCAGGGACTATCAGAATAGGAGCTTAAGTAAGCCTCCTTTTCAGTTCCTAGAATGCCTTCTCACACAGGTCATTCCACTCGAACTTGACCTCATTCCAAGTCAATCTTGTCATAGGTGCTGCTAGTCGAGAGAAATCCTCAATGAACCTCCTATAGTACCCTGCCAATCCCAAGAAACTGCGTATCTCAAAGACTAACTTCGACCTCTCCCAACTCATAATAGCCTCAACCTTCTCAGGGTCTACTGACACACCTATAGCCGACACGACGTGTCCTAAGAATTCACTCAGCAATAAAACTACATTAGTTGAATCGGGTACAATTGATGGTCTCTCAAGAGTCAGAGAACAACCCAAATGATCCTCATGCTCCTCTCAAACTCGGGAGTGTATCAAAACGCCAGCCAACGAAGACCACCACAAACTAACCGGGCCAGGGTTGGAATAAATCATGCATAAGATCCATGAATGCCGCTACGTGATCTATCAATCCGAAAGGCATCACCGGAACCTGGTAAATGTCTGCATCATGTCCTAAACGCCTTCTTAGATATATCTGTCTCCCTAACCCTCAACTAATGGTAACTGGTACGAAGGTCTATCTTGGAGTAGACTCGTGCCCCTCTCAGTTGATCAAAAAAGTCATCAATCCTCAATGATGGGTACCGATTCTTGATTGTAACCTTGTTCAACTGTCTGTAGTCAATGCACAGTCAAAGGATCTTATCCTTCTTCTTCGCAAATAGAACCGGAGCGCCCCATGGTGAAGTGCTCGGTCTAATGAAACCCTTGTCCAACATTTCCTATATCTAGATATTGTGTGAAACCCCAGAAAATCCAAGATTTTGGATAAAGGGTAAAATAGAAATTTCGGTTGAAAATCCGGAATTTTTCTAGATCTCGGATGATGAAACGGACTTCTCCGTTGAAATCGTCTCACGAAATTTAGCTACCACGTCGAATTTCGTTAGATTCCGAGGTGGTCGGGATTTCATGTTTTTCGAGGCGTGGGGTGTCGGATGACACATGGCAAGATAAGGGGATGCCACTTGGCACCATAAAGGTGTGACACTTGGCACTAAAAAGTAATGGCTCACAATTAGCCATGTGGGAGAAGGGATTCCATGGCTCACATTGAAACACTTGAGTGCATGATGTCATTAAGTGGATTTATGAAATAAAAGTAAAGGGATGGAAAAAGGGAGAGCCATACATTTGGCTTGAGGAAGGAGGGGAGGAAATTTCCTCCCATTGACCGGATGTGGGATGTGCTCCAAAAAGGAGGAGAGAAGGGAAAAGAGAAAAGAGAAAATGGAGAGAAATGAGGAGAAAATGAAAGGAAAATGAGAAGAGAAAAGAGAAAAAGGAAAAGAAAAGCAAAAAGAAAAGAAAGGAAGGAAAGAAAACAAAGAAGGGAAAGAATCCGTAGAGAGAAAAGGAAGAAAAAGAGAAGGAAGGAAAGGGAAAAGGAGGATTTTCCCGGTTTCATGTCGACGCTCGAAGTTCAGTACTAAAGTCGGTGCACGCAAGGTGATCTATCACGTGTGGATTACTCAAAGTTGGAGTCGACAAACTCCAAGAGGTAGATATTTTCCTTACTTGGTTTACTTTAGCCTAAAGCTTTATACCCAGAGGCCAAGCATGGAGGGGCCAAGGAGAGGCCATGCAAATTAGTTCCGAGCCTTGGGACTTATGGGTATGGATTTCATGACCGGTTTCACACAGTCACCGACCGTGGGAGTTAGGGTTTGGACTAGAAACCAAAAGTTTCTAGGTGTTGTGGTTTGTTTTGGTGAAAATGATGCTTGGAACCGGATTGGTTCATGTTTGCAAAAAGGGGCCGTGAGGTACCCTGTTGAATGGTCCTAATTTTGAGACCTTGTTGTGTGTTATGGTTATTTCAATAACATGCTAAGTATGGAAATGTGATATTTGGAGTGCATGCTTTTCGATGTATTAATATGTTTTTGCTGGAGGTATATTATATGTATAAATTATAATTTTCCATGGTTTAAATGTTTCATGTATGCTCATTCATGCATGTAAATATGAGGAAAATGTATCAGACTATGCATTTCATATGCATGGTCACATCACGCCAGGTCGGGTTGTGGGTATAGTAAGGTTTATTCATCGGTGTCAGGAATGGTCGTGGAACTGGGAAAATGGGACAAAGTCCAAGGTAGAGATTCAATGAAAGTGTGTAAATGATCAAAATGATAAATTACATGTTTCTCGCGGAGTGTCAGCGGATCCTCTCAGGTGAAAGTCCCACATATTATTCACTAGACATGAATCCCTGGCGATGTAAGTTCCTCGTGAAAATGTTGAAAGGCGTGCGGCGTCCCACGGTGTAAACTCCAAACTGTGGCCCACAAAATAAAGGAAAAGAACTTCAAAATCAGGTTTTGATAAATAAAATCGAGGGTGCGTCCAAATGGTCTAGTCACGGTGTGATTAGTTTTAGCTCACACTTGGCATTCAAGTGTGAGGGAGCCTGTGGACTCGTGGTGAGCATGAGGTCAGATCTCATGCATGATATAGACATTTCCATATGGTAGTGAATAATTGTATGGAATGATTGCTTATATATGCCATTGCATATGCATTTTAGCGGAGTAACCCTCAGAGGGAAAACTTCTAATGAAGCTACTTCACCCCATCGTAGACCCCTTCGTGCACAGGACTATCCAGTGGAGACGACACCCGTAGAGGTAGTTCGAGAAGAAAGCCTAAATGTGGCTTTAAGTAAATATTTTGTAAATATGTACAAATCTTTTGTGAACAAATATGAAAAACTATGAGAATATAGTTGGCGTATTTATTTCGAAGTATTGGCTCGCTGGCCCAAGAGGCTATTTTACTCGGTAGTAAGGCGCCTCGCGGATAACAGATGTACAGAATTTCCGCTTGTGCTGACGGTAGTCAACCCGACACCTCGGATTTGGGGCGTCACATCTTGAGTTCCTACAACTCAACCGGTGCCATCCTATGCGGAGTCATAGAAATGGGTGTAACTCAATATAGAAGTCTACATCCTCTACGAAGGTAATCTAGGTAGCTCATCCGAAAAAACGTCCTCATACTACATAAACTACGGCCCGAGATCCAAATCTGTCTCACCTCGTCCTCTGAGTGGGCTTCTTAACAGAACCCGTCAGCGCTCGTCTTAATTTGGGTACATGGTCTGGAGTAAAGCATTGTGCTTGTCCCCCTGAAACATAACACGAGTATCGTCTTGTGTGTAGGTGGTAACTCTTCTACACTCACAATCAATGACGACTTGATGTGCCGTCAACTAGTCCATCCCAAGGATGACATCAAACTCTGACATGTCCATGACCCTCAGGTCCATAGTGAGTAGAATCCCAGAGATCTCTAACTCGCAACCCCGACATATCATATCCACACTCACCCTAGTTCCTATGGGAGAGCTCACATACAATGGCTTTTCTAAGGTCTTAACCTCTAAGCCCAATTCTCTCACACATGATGCAACAATAAATGAATGCGATGCACCATAATCAAACAACATCCTTGCACATAGGCGAGATATCAGAAACATACCCTATATAACTAAGCGTGCGTTAGGTCGGTCAGGTGGTACTGGCTAACGTGAATCACGCCCCTGGGTCCACGATGTCCCGACTGCAGAAGCCACAATCATAACCTTGAACCATACCTCTCACGCTTTATCTATGCGTAGAAGGCACTTATCACGACACCTTGGGACGTCGGCTCCTACGGCTCGCACTCAGGTAAGAAGGAACATATCGTGTTTATGCCGTCCACCAGATGGCCCGGGATGAGGTGTCGTGGCCTTAGGATCCTACCTCTGTGACAATCTCATCTCATGTCGGTGTGTGATGGACACATGTCGTAACCATTGGTAGGGGCCACGATATGGCGCGGCCTTGATAGCCACAGCCCTGTCCTTGAAACCCTTGTAAACTAGAAGCCTTCGGCTTCTTTCCCGAGCTAGAAGAAGGTTAACCCTCCTTCCTCTTGTCACTAGCACCCGCATCTCGAATGCTCTGTGCATCATCTATCTCTCTCTCTATGGCCATAGTCGTCTTGACCATAGAGTCCATGTCTTATATGAGGAATCCTACAATCTTGCCCCGGATGGACAACTTCAGGCCATCCTCAAACTTCCTCACTTTGGCCATGTCCGTGGCCACATAATTGTCAACAAAACGGGCTAACTCTGTGAACTTAGCCATGTATTCCATCATGTCATACTTCCTTACTTCAACTCAAGGAACTCCCGGGCCTTTGCATGTCTAGCGGTCGCCGGAAAATATTTTCTCATGAAGAGCTCATGGAACTCTGCCCAAGTCAATGCCTCTAAGTCCCTCGAGGTCTTGATCCAATCCCATCATACTTGGGATTCACCCTCTAACTGGAAAGTGGCTAGACTAATCCTCGTAGCATCGGAGGTAATCTCCATAGCCTCCAAAACCCTCTCAACCTGTTAGAACCAATGGTCAGCCACTATCGGATCCTCTCATCCCATGAATGTCGAAGGATGATCTTCCTTAAACCTCTTGAGGTTATTTGACCTTACTTGACCCCCAACTGCACTAGCCTGTACAATACTAGTCAACGCAGCGCTCATAGCCTCCATGATGGCCAGCTAGTCAAAAATAGGCGATGGTCGACTGTCCCCCCGTGGACGACCTCTACGTCCTCGTCCTCGACTTGCCATCTACGCATGTCAAATGGAAAATTTAAATTTCTTTCTCTTTATTCAATTAGTAGTGCATATGCCATAACTAATACATTTTATCATCATGAACTACACCGTTCATCCCTTTTTCCTTAGTGGTGCAAATTGCCAACACACAATCACGTAATCACAAACATGGAACACATATTAATTTATCAAAATGCACAATGGATACATGATCTGGCTTGTTACCCGCCAGGTCTAGGTATTTGTATAACCTAAGCTCTAACACCAAGCTACGATGCTTGTACCAACATTGAGTTCCAGGTAATTCGTATACCTTAGCTCTTATACCAAGCTATGACGCCCCAAATCCTGGGGGTTATTTTATTATTTTATTTTTTATTTTGGCTACTAGACAACTCTGTCGCGACAGAGAATTCTCTGTCATGACAGAGCAAACATGAGTGGTCTCTCGCGATAAATTCTCTGCTCCGCATCATCCGCATCGCGGCCCCAGACCGTGTCATCACGCCCGACGCATTGTTGCCTTGTGCGCGGGGAACTGCTGTGCGCATGACCTTTATCATGGCGCCCTTGGCGTGTATGAGAGCCCGAGGCGGTGCACCAGCGCACACGGGTGAAGTGCAAATCACGCCGCGCGCTGGGCTCATCATACTGACCGTGCGCGTGTTCGAGGGCACGGTTTCAATGCCCAGGCTTAAATTCTATAGCGACCCGAGGCGTAAGGTCCGCGGCAGCGAGGACCTCCTCCCGTGACCCGGCCGGGTTACCTTGAAGTTCTTTATCGCGACACGGGAGCGAAGCTGACCCCGAGAATCCCGATCAGCGACACAAGACCACTATCGCGACACAGGGCCAAAGAACCCTATCGCGACACAAAAGTCCATGTCGCGACACGAGGCCATCTCTGTCGGGCGCGTGCGCCGTTGTCAGCCGCTCCTCATCCTAGTCATGCCTTGGGTTGTGCATGTAAAGCCAGTGGTAATGCACGGCACGAGGGCCGTGTCGCGACCGCGAGCTTTGTTGCTACGGGGTCGGGAAAAACCCTATCGTAGCAGAGGAATTCTGCGTACGCCCAACACGAACACGAAATTAGAGCGATAGCCTACCCTTTTTCGTTTCACACTTCCTGCTTTCGCCCAATCTTGATAGTTTCACCTTCTTGCATTTCTACATTGCATACATTCTAAATGGAAAACTATTAACGAACTAAAAACAAATCCAATAAGTTTTTATTACAAAACTTCTCAAGTACATTGCAAAAGCTGGATATTCTATCGAGTGTACAAAAAATACATGAACAGGCCCACAATCCGACCTTTTCACAACTAATCTTCAGATGTTTTCACCTCCGGATGTACCTCCAGCGCCTGAAAATATTTTCCCACGACGGGGTGAGCAATGCCCAGTAGATGAATTCTCCTACAAGGGCTACTCCTCATCTAAGTGCACATGCAATGGCAAACACACGCATTCAAGTAAAATTATGCACGATCCTACTCAAATGTCTAAATGCCATGCCCTATGCCTCGAGTCATCATCGACTCCCTCACACATGCATTTTCCATGTATAAAAAACTGTTTCCAAAACAAAAGATTTTTGTTTTTGAAAATTCATTGAACAATCTTCGATTTCAAAATTTATTGGTCTACCCTCCGGTATAATTTAATGGACATATTCCGACAAATAATTTTGTGGACAACCCTCCAATATAATTAGTGGACATACTCCGATAAATATTTGTGGACAACCCTCCCATATAATTTATTGGACATACTCCGATAAATATTTGTGGACAACCCTTCAATATAATTTCTCCAAAAACCATATCATGCACTCACACCTAATACTACGGTGTCAAATGCATGCTGAAATCTGAAATGCCATTTTCATGTCAATTCATGTTAATATATCATATACGCATATAATAACATAATTTACACACAACCAACATGTTATTCATTTTTTTTAGCAACAACATGCAAAAACAGCACACATGAATCAACAACAGCCCGCAAATCAATCCCGGGACTGCCCAAAACAGTCCCAAAAATTTATTTCCGGACTACCCAAAAACAATCCGATAGTCGATCCGGTATCCAAAAGCGATCCGAAAATTCCGGCCCATTCGGTTCCCGAGAATTTTAGGGCCGAACTACCGAAGCCCTCCACGACCTAAAAACCTCGTGCCATTTGAATGGCTCTTAGGCAAAACCATGGGAGTAGGAGAAGAACCTCACCTCTCGGAGTTTGTGAAACCTGCTTGTTTTTGTTCTCGCGCACTTAGCTACGTCAGGTGAATGAAACTTTGCTCTTTGCTGACTCGGGCAGGTGAATTAGATCATTAGGAAATCTAAAGATAAGGAGGAGCCTCTCTCTCATCTTCTCTTCTCCTCTATTTTTTTCTCTCTTTCCTTTTTCTTTTACTCTCTCTACCGGTATGGTCAAACTTGCTCAAGTGGGATGTCCTCTCTTGCCATGTGTCACCCTCTCATTGGCTCTCTTGGATTTCCATATCCTCTTATATAGCTGGATTCCAGTCCTTAGGTGGTGACACATAGCCTTAGGCCCATTTGACTTTTCATCTCCGTTTGATACATGGATTAACGTGGGCCATCAACATGTGCCAAAGTGTCACTCGATTCTTTCTCGGTCTTATCGGCAGTGAAATTCCATTTGTCTCGGAATTGACGAGCCAGCCCGAGGAAATGGCCCAGGATTTCACTAGACGATTCCAACGGTGATGTCCGTTCATCATTTGAGATCTAGAAAAATTCCAGATTTTCAACTGAAATTGTCGTTTTACCTTTTTTAGAAAAATTGGATTTTTTTCCCCATGTTTTACATAAAATATTAAGAAACCACTAGTTAATTTCAATTTTGTATATGACTTTGAATCGAGGAACAATAATTCTTAAAAAGATATTCAAATTATATAATAATACTCACAAACTCGAAGAAAATGGTTATAGATCCTCATGTTGCACTTTCTTATTATGACACCCTAAAACTCAAGGTTCCCACAACGAGATGAGCATGTTAGATTTACAATTTGTTAGATTTACAATGACAACCCGAGATCAATGCGTAGTCGATTTAGAACGAATCAAAACACGGAAATCAAAATACATACCGGTGTGTATGTTAAAAGGGTGCAGTACGTATCAAGATCCTGCAGTTGAAAGCAATAGCAACTAGACCTTCCTCTCCCTGATCCTCTTTCCCACTAAGGTTTTACTATTTCTGAAACTGTATCTTGTGTGTTCACCAATGGGGCAGAGCACACCTTATATAGGACGGGAGAGGGGCGCAACGCGTTAATAATAATAATAATTTGGGCTACCCATCAGAGCCGAAAATTTTGGCCCTACACCTTTTCATATCACACTTATTATATATATATATATATATATATATATATATATATATATATATATATATATTTGCTGAGACGAACCTAGGCCCAACCATATTGAATCACATAAATTGATTTGGGCTTTACCGGTTCTACATTCGATCTGTTTTTCTCAAAACAAAAAATCAATTAGCAGAAGCCCATACTTAAAAATATTTCCAACATTCTCCCACTTGGGCAATGCTAATTGGGTTTTATAATTTAAACGATTAGAAAGACTCTCGAGATCGAACAATCTTGTAGTGGCCACAAAAATAAACATCCTAGCTCGAATCCGGTCCGATGCAAAAATAATCTGCAGAGCGTGGCGGTGAGAGCATCTCGGGTGATACAATACTACAGCCCCTGGCTTACTAAAATTGCATTGACATGGATTTCTAAGTGTGATAAAGTGTGGCGTGTCGACACTTGTGATCAAAAAAATAAATAAACATGTTGACAACGCATTAGAGCCCCTCTCTATGGTTTCATAGAAACCCTGTATGGGGCCCCACATCCCCTTTATGCTTCAGAGAAGCCTGTAAACTTTATGTCATAAGACCTTTATAACCGTATGAGCTCATAAAAGTTTATACATTCCTACAAACATGCACAAGTAATATAGAGGTAATAAACAAAATAACCCTGAGTGGGAGGCTGAAAGCTGGAATGTATTATGCAAGCATCATGAATAGCAAGTACATCACATACTCCCACTAATTCAGTACATTAAAAGATTCAGCAAGACCCATCTGCAAAACATGCTTATTAAAATCAACAGGTAGCAAGCCTTTGGTTAGTGGATCAGCAAGCATTTTATCAGTAGTAATGTGAACTACCTCTATATCCCCATTAGCTACCCAACCTCTAAGCTTGAAGTATTTCAACTCTATGTACTTTGCTCCTCCAGTATTCTTGGTACTCTTAGCAAAGAAGCTATGATAGAGTTATCGGAGAAAGAGCTTTTAGTGGTCTATAGATAGACTTAACAATCTTGGAGTCCATAAATAAATTTCTCGGCACTTAGCATGAGCACCCGATTTCATAACAAGCAACGATTTCGGCTTCCATTGTAGAAGAAGCCGCAGCGATTGTAGAACTTTTCAATCGCTCCACCTGCATAACCTATGGTAGACTTTCTATCCTGCATTACTGCTTAGAAGCTACTGTCGATCTGCATAACCAATCACTTGTAGGTCATCCACTTCTCTATATACAAGCATATGGTCTTTAGTTTTACTGCTTAGTACACGTGAGAACTTTTTGCGACAACCCGATGCTCATTTCGAGTTAAGCGAGATAACGTCCAGGGCTGATTTCTTGCATAGGCAATATCCGGAGTCTAGTGCACCTTGCATATATACATCTAGCTCCTGCACAATACTATAAGGAATATCCTTTATAGCTGCCTTCTCAACATCATTTTTAGGGCATTGATCTTTATTAAGTCTGTCTCCTTTGAATATAGGAGCCAAACCCGGCTTACAACCTTTCATCCCAAATCGTTCCAAGACACGATCAACATAGGCTTTCTGTGAAAGCCCCAAAAACTTATGATCTCTATCTCTATGGATCTACATGCAAAAACAAAATTCGCCTCCTGCAAGATCCTTCATATCAAAATTTTGTGATAACATTCTTTTAACATCCATAACCAAACCTAAATCATTGCTATAAAGTAAAACGTCATCAACATATAAGATGAGAAATATAGAATTTTCTCCCGATCTTTAAATAGATGCGAGAGGAATTCACGAGTATTCTCTTGAAACCTAGAGAAGTGACAACATCATGAAACTTTAAATACCATTGCCTCGAGGCATGTTTTAAACCATGAATGAACTTACGAAGTCTACACACCATATTCTCTTTCCATCAGCACACAAAACCCTCCGATTGTTGCATATACACTTCCTCCATTAAGATCTCCATTCGAAATGTCTTGACATCCGTGATGCAATTCAAGATTAAAATGTGCCGTCAATGCCATGATTATTCTAAAGGAGTCTTTAGAAGATACAGAGAAAAGGTCTCTGTGTAATCAACCCCTTCCTTTTGTGTATACCCTTTTGCAACTAATCTAGCTTTAAACCTTTCAATTTTCCCTTAGCATCTTTCTTGGTTTTAAAAACCCATTTGAAACCTATGGGTTAAAATTTGAACATCTCTACCAACTCCCAAACATCGTATTAGCCATCGACAACATCTCTTCTTTCATGGCAATATTCCATTTTATCATCTTGTGGACTATGGACATCAAGAAAATAATAGGATCTATGACCTCCTGACCATCATAATCAACCTCACCAGAGTAAACCACATAGTCATCAGGCAATGTAGATCTCCTTTCTCTCTGATATCTCCTAAGAGGCATAGGTTGAACAGGTGCCAATTCAACGATTGCGGAGTGTATTCGTTAACGGCTGCAGTCGAACACTTGTTCTTTGATTCAGAGTCTTTACCTTACGGGAATGGTTTATAATCCTTTCTTGCATTATGAGCGAATAATCGGATCAATAGAGGAAGCGTGTAGACGGTGATTCACTTGCACAGGAATAGAACTATCAATGTGATCCTCGAAATTTAGCATTCAAGGACTCCGCGCGATCCTCGTATGATGCCCGGGACAATAAAATCTAAAGCCCTTAGAGCGAGTGGGTAGCCGATGAAAAATCACGATGTAGTTTTAGGATCAGGATTTTCTTTTTCAGCAGGATTATAAACCCTCACTTACAGCCAGGACACCCCATACCTTTGGTTCAAAAGCTGGGTTTTCCTATTGGTCCAAAGTTCCAAAGGAGTTTTGGGCCTCAGAGACTTACTTGGGCACTCTGTTAGGATATACATAAGGAATTTGTTTGAAGGGCTTCAACCCCAGATTGGCGATTTGGATTACTTATCATCTTTCTTACCATATCCATCGAGTTCGATTTCGACGGCTCGCAGCCCCATTTTGCTCAGTGTTCGAGGCATTGTATCTTGAGCCTTTATGCCTAGGCTTGTAAAAATTCAGCAAAAGGTCCCAATTGTTGTCTAAATCTCCATGTCTCCCATAATATTCACCACATATCTAACTTTGACAATTTTAATGACCTTTCCCAGGTAGCTACTCAACCTCGGAGTCTTAGATTTAAACCTTTCTAAAGCTTCATACTTATGACAAATCAAATACACATATCCATATCTAGAAAAGTCATCAATAAAGGTCACAAAGAAACTTTTTCCACAAAGAGAGTGAGAATAAGGTCCACTAATGTCTATGTGAATCAGTTCTAAAAGTTCACTACAACGAGTAGCACCTTGTTACTTTCTGGTTTTAGTCAATTTACCTTTAATGCAGTCCACACATGATTTAATATTATCATAAACCAGCTGGGGCAAAATTTGACTTTTGATTAATCTTCCTATTCTTTCTTGAGAGATGTGACCTAACCTTTTATTCCATAGAGAATAGGAATTTTCTTTCATTAAAGCTCTTTTGGTTCCCGCATTATCGACATGGAACGCAATGGCATCCGAATTTAAATCTAATTGATATAAACCATCACGCAACAAATATTCACCAACAATAGATGAATTCAAAGACACTTCAACTTTTTTGTTCCCAAAATGAAAATGATATCGGACTCATCAATGGTCAAGAGAAGTGACACCAGCTTAGGTCTGTGGATGGTACAAAAGTAGTGTTCTCTAAGATAATCCTAAAACCAGACCTAAAATGCAAAACTACGGTGCCAATAAACAAGACATCAACTTTGACTCCATTCCCCACATGCAATTTAATCTCTCCTTCACTTGGCTGGCGCTTGGTTATGAACCCCTTTCTTATTCTTCCTTTCTAACCAAGCTTTATCTTGATATGATCCTTAGCTGCTTATGACCTTCTTTCTTGCAAAACCAACAGGTGTTAGGTTTCTTAATGTCAGGTTTGGGACCTCTTGCATTATAGGACTTATTGTTTTTGTTCTGTTGTTGGGAACCTTTGCCAAATTGTCCTTTCTTGTGGTTAGAGGCAGAAGCTTGGCCAGAAACACCTTTGCTATGGGAAAACTGCTTCATTAGATTCACATATTCACCATGCTCTCTCTTAATTCTTTCTTCCTCTTGAACACACACAGAAATCAGTTGGTTCACATTCCAAGTCTCACTTTGGGCATTATAAATGGATTTCAACTAGCCAAATTTGGTGGGTAGGGAGTTCAAGGCTTGGTGGACAAGGAATGACTCATCTATGGTAATCTTGAGGCTGGAGAGGCGATTGTCGATGTCCTGCATTTTCAATATGTATGGCCTAATCCCAGAAACTCCATCATACCTCATGTTAGACAGACTTTTCATCAGTTCCCCGATCTCAGCCTTTTCAGACTCTTAAAATCGTTGTCCTATGGCCTCAAAAAAGCTCTTTGCATTGGCCTCCTCTGAAACACTGACTTTGACACTTGGAGAAATTGATTTCTTCATCACCATGATACTCAGCCGATTAGCTCTCACCTATTTATGGTAATAAGCCTTTTCTTTAGCAATGCTATCATTAGTGGGCTCTTAAGGCTCATCCTTCAGCAGGGCTAAATCAAGATCAGCTAATCCCAACGCGAGTTCAACATCACTCTTCCATCTCGCATAGTTATTGCTATTCAAGTTTGATCAAAGCTGGTTGTTCCACGACCAATTTGACTTGCGTAACAATAAAATAATTGTTTTTAATATACATGGGCAAAATGCAAAATAGAATAATTCGGAAGCTCAGAACGTATCACCATTTTGTTCTCCTTTGGGCGAAGCGCACCCAGCATACGAGTACAAGCTTCCCGACACCATAAGCGAGAAATGATTCTATAAAGGACATCCCCTTTGGGCAGATATACCTTCACAAAATCAAAATTAAGTAACCATACCCAAGCACTCACACTTCCAAGAATTCTTGTAAACAACTAGCCTCCTTTGGAGGCAGTAAGTGGCCACAATTATTCAAAGCAAAACATCTCGGAATCCTTCTGGCTTCGAGAATTTCAACAAATAAGCTTTAGCAATGTTTATTTAATCCATGAGCATTTCACGAGACAATTGCCTAAATGCAGTAACTATTTTGGTCAAACAAAATATTCTTTCATCGTTTAATACTATATGATACGTGATTAAAAAAAACGATTACAACATTAAATTACGTGATTAAAAAAAAAAAGCGATTCTGACGGTAAATTACGTGATTAAAAAGCGGTTACAACATTAAAAGTGCAGTGATTAAAAAAAAAAAAAACGATTTACAACATTAAATATTCAGAAAAATGAGAAGCAATTCAAACACAATTGAAGAAAATCTTGGATGCGTGCAGCAAAACAACAAGCGCGGAACAAACCTCGAATCTTTTAACTTCCATTTGCCGGTCGCGCAAATTTTAATTTTAGGGTTTGAAGTAAACTGCCCAGGCTCACGATACCACTTGTTAGATTTACAATTTGTTAGATTTGCGACAACCGAGATCAATGCGTAGTCGATTTAGAACACATCAAAACACGGAAATCAAAATACATACCGATTGATGTGCCATGTTAAAAGTGCAAGTCGTATCCAAGATCCTACTTGGAGTTAAACAATAGCGATAAGCCTTCCTCCTGATCCTCTTTCCCACTAGGGTTTTACTATTTCTGAAATTGTATCTTGTGTGTTCTGATAGGTAAACACACCTTATAGGACGAGGCGGGGACCTAGCACATTAATAATAATAATAATTTGGGCCCACCCCATCGAGCCCGCTTTAATTATTTTACACCTTTTAAATATCACACTTATTATATATATATATATATATATATATATATATATATATATATATATATATATATATATATATATATATATATATATATATATATTCTTGAGCGAACCTAGGCTAGCGTATTGAATCACATAAATTGATTTAGGCTTTACCGGTTCTACATTCGATCTGTTTTTCTCAAAACAAAAAATCAATTAGCAGAATCTCATACTTAAAAATATTTCCAACAGAGCAATGCCCAATAAGGATAACTCCTACAAGGGCTACTCTCCACCTAAGTGCACATGCAATGTCATGTTCACACAATAATACTTACATCAACATTCTAATGGAGAATATGCCAGTTCTAAATGGAATCCTACATGTCATGAAATGAGATGTGACTCACTATGCTCCATGTCCAAAGTTCTCGTTGACTCCCTCACACATGCATATGCCCATGTGTGAAAAATCATCATTCTGGATGACATCCAATGATCATTTTCAAAACAAATTTCATTTCTTTATAAACCAAAAGCTTTTTGGATGGTACATCACAATGATCATTTTATATTCAAAATCCATGCGTCTTTTTGTGGGTAGTGGATTTTTGGTGTCTTACCGCGGGCTCCACAAACCCAGACACTTTTACGACATTTCACTGTTGGAGACTATGTCTGACCATAATTGGCGGGTTTTTAGCCCGAGGGGGGATATATCCTTTCTTGTTGATACCTAACACATATTTTCTGTTTCATGCAACCGTGCGACTCTGTTGGACGTTGTCCCATTTACTAAGCTTGCTTGTCGAACGCAAGCGCGGTGTGGTTACCAACATGCACTCACACCTATGAAATCTGATGTTTTCCATGCATATGCAATGCAAAATGCTGCTTGCATGTTATCTCATGTTACATGTATAATAGACACTACATGGAACAATTTATAACTTGTACTTTATACCCAAGTACTGGATAATTATATTAAAGGCATAAATTTACATCCATTCATATATATATATATATATATATATATATATATATATATATATATATATATATATATATATATATATATATATATATCAAGCACATATTACAACATATTTCAGCATTTACATAAGGTGCTTTACTTTAGCAATAACACATAAGGGCGATTAAAAACTAGCCTTTCATTTATGAGTAGAGCGTGGGCCGTGGAGTGATGGGGACTCGATGAGAACGTTCAGAACGGTGGCAGCATTTTGTTTTTTGAAATTCAAGGCGTCAAACTTGACAACTATAACATTGTCTATACGGAAGTTATCAGGCTTTTGTCGGCATGAAAATTTGATTATTTCGGTGAAGAGCTCTAGTTACCATGGTTGAGGTTGAACCATACGTTATTATAGATTAAGGAGATCAATCTTAAGGAAACCTTCTCTTTGTTTAACTTTATCTGCATTCTATTGGGTGAACGGAGCTTGTTATGAAACTAAAAGCTTGATGAATTGAAACAGGAATTAAAGCCCTTTCTTTCCAGCTGTAAGCTAACGGACATGTAGTTCTCTCATCTCTTTCCTTTCTTTTAACAGTAACATAAAAAACGCATAACAGCATTTGTAACTATTTTTGTTTGATTCAACAAGGAGGAAATAAGCATAAACATTAAGTTTACCATGTGATAAACGTGGACTTTTGCGTACTAGGTGTGATATGCCCACGCCACATAGCTCTCTCATGCCATGTGCCTTCCTTTAAGCTTCCCAAGTGGCATCCACATGGTCATGCCATGTGGCACCACTCAATGTGTCATCCGACACCTGTGCCTCGAAATACGTGAAATTCCGACTGTCTCAGAATCCAACGAAATTCGACTAGGTATCTATTTCGTGAGACGATTCCAACGGTGAAGCTCGTTTCGTCATCCAAGATCTTGAAATTTTCAAATTTTCAACCTGTACTACAGCAACAAATTACTATTTTTCCTTTTTTCAGAAAAATTGCATTTTTCTCGGGCTTTACACTTATACTATATTTATTTTTAAGAAAATAGATTGCATAAATAAATTAAGATGCATTGATCTTTGTTAGTAAATTAGTTATAATTTTAAATGAGAAAGAAAATAAATACTAGGAAAATAGGTCACGATAATATAATAACATGCATAGAAAAACATAATAATATATTAACTTTTGAAACTAAATTCAAAACCACAGTTGATTTTCTATGTATATGTAAGAAATAAGTCTCAACCTTTTCTTATATTATGCTTTTATGGAGGATGCAACCACTTTGCAATTAATTAAAACTTATTAATATCTATTTTCTAGATTAGAGAAATATTAACATATCCTAAAAAAGTAGGGTTGTTTGAAGTCCATAATAAATACACAACCATATCTTTCAAAAGAAAAAAAAAAAAAAAGACAATAATAAGGATTTATTTCAGTGAAAATTCAAATCCAAAATCGGAAGGCATGCTTGTAACTACAACCCATTCCAAATTTAGTTTAAACTCCTTATCTCATCCCCTATTTTGAGTCAAGTCTATTTTGTAGCTTATTTTCTTTTATTCATTCTCTCTTTTTATTTCTTTCCAATGCTTATACTCAAATGAAGCATTAAGGTTTTGCTAGAAATATACCAGGTACAAAAATTTTCTTTTTGTCCAATTTATCACCATCAAAAACCAAAATAAATAAAAAAAAGATTAACAAAAACGGAAGAAAAAAAATTATCCCTTCGCACTTTAAGCCACCGTAAGTGTTTGAACCTGTTAAGGACTAAAATAATAGACTAAAAGCCCCATTATATATAATAAATTAAAATAATCATAATAAGAACTCTAGTGGATTCATAGAGTGAAAACTATTAAAAATGTAATAAAAATATAAAACAAATTATTTCTTTCTTGTTATCAACACAAACACAAATAAGAAAGAAAGTGCAATTCTCTAAAAAGAATCCTAAACTTAGTTTATCAATCCATCTATAAAAAAAAAGCATCAGAAAGAAGAAGATTTGCTGACTGAAAAAACACTACAAGGAAAAATTTAATCAATGACACGGTTAATGCGTCATGAAAGAGTTACAATGACACTTTCCTAAAGTGTGTGTATTATCGCTTGTCATTAGCATGTTGTATTTATTAGGGGACAATGGCGCTTTTAATAAGCAGCCATCTTTTGATAATATTGACAATGGCTTAACTCATAAAAGCGGCTCGTCGTTGAGAACGCGTTTTTAGTGAAATATCACCATAACAATGACACACTTAAAAAGCCAGGGTCATTATTAATACAGTGTTGTCAATGACATGCTACGGGTGTCATCTTTGATTGACTTTACTTTTAGCATTTTATATTAAAAAGAATATTTATATCATGTTATTAAAATAATGAATTCTATATAACTAAATAAAAATTTAAAATAAATTACAATCAAATTAAATTTTATTGCTAAAAATATCTCCAAATATTTGTACATAATAAATTGGTTCCCAAACAATAATGCCCAACACTTATGCATAATAATTATATCCCAATTTCTGATTTTTTTGAATAAAGAACAAATATTATCCACGATCTTCATAGTTTGGGCATGACCTTCTTTGACATAATGATTTCTCATCTTTTTGCTAACCACTTTCATTTAAAAACTTACCAAACAAATTTAGAATTAGAAAACCTCTAAATTATATGTACAACATAACTTATAAGTATAATTGTAACTATAACACAAAATTTGAAAGGAAAGAAACACAATCAATATAAATTAAAAAATATATAAAGAGAAAAATAAACATGAGGCAAGAAGTTAAAGTGGCAATATTACCGTTGATTCTTCCTCGCATCAAATTCAGTAGAAAAATATGAGCCACTCATGAACATTTAGAAAATAGAATATCAAGCTAGCAACAAAAATGTCCAGTATAGTTCCACTACCGCTATATAGTGGTCAAACATAACTATAGAAGGTGTATATGAAGACTAAGAATAATGCGGATAGATCTTTTGGAAAGGGTCTTGTGGAGCTTTATCTCATTATAACCTGGACATGAAAAAAAATCAGGATCAAGCTTAAAACAATGACAACACAAAGCTAGAATAAGGTTTTTAGAGTAAAACAGGTAAAGACATTGAGGTCTTGGCAACAACTTAATATGAAAGACAATACAATTGGTAAAATGTTAATTTTTTAGAATGAAATTTTATATATATAGTATAGTTTTATGTTCCCACACAACAATGGTATAAAAATTAAAGGAAAAAAAAAATCAGTTTACAAGATAAAAAATTTTCAATTTAAAGCTACTCTACTCTTGACTTCTTATTATCATTTAAACATTTCAAATTCTAAGAATTTTCCACTGTCTAATTTTTATTGATTGCATAGAAATTGTGTATTTTATAATAATATATTTACTTTTTTTATAAGTAAATATAATAATATATCGCTTTAATATATATATATATATATATATATATATATATATATATATATACTGCTATATATATATATATATATTATCTAAATCAATATTTTATATCTCATGATTTATAGTTTCAATGAAAAATATTGTTCCACTACTTTATATACAAGGAGTCAAATTCTTACATTTACAATAAATTCATTTTTCACAATTTGTTATAATCAAAATATTTTACTTATAATGCATATCATAACATAAAAATAATGGAAATAAAACCAAAACCAAATCAAAATCTGAAACATGCTGTTATGTAGGATGGTTTCAACTCGAAAAAAGGAATTCATTGGAAAGTGCAGGGACACGGAGCCAAGCTTACATGGACTTCTAGGCTTACCCTGGCTACATCTCCATCAGGAAAGCATCTAGGTTGATAGAGGTTCAAATACATACCATGTCAAGTTTGAGGTACAATAGTCTGCAAATAAACAATTCACAAAAGGAATCAGAATATAAATTGATATCTACTTAGTTGGTCTACTCAGAACCACTCATAATTTTGTAAGTTTTTATTCCTCCATATTAAGAAAAAAAAAGGGTTTCGTAATCTAACATCCAAGACCAGAGGAATCATCATCTCCCACCCATTTATTGTCATACTGCCAAATCAATAGAAGCCAATTAAAAACAAAGAGTTTATGTGTGCAAGTAGAAAAGTAGAGCAGAGCGACCTTAAAAAAATTATTTTTGTCGAACACCAATTGATAGTGTCCATAGCAATCTATGCATTCTTCAAGTTTCTGGGTCATCCAATTTCAAAATTCTATAGTACCAATTCTCCAAGTTATAATTATTCATATGGGAATCATTAAGAATTAGAAAGCGATTATGGGAGATTTAAGAGAAAATGTTGTTAAAGTAGACCATAAGAGTAAGAGAGATAAACGACAAGAGAGTGATCATTGAAGCAACATAGAGTTTGACGAACTCCCAAAGACCAGAAAAGGCTTCAATGGAGAAACTGGTCCATATGATAGGATACCCACCTCAAACTATGTAACCCAACTCTAACAAAGAAGAACTAATATCATTGTACATACCTTATAAATTTTAAATTCCAATCTTAACCTATTCAAACTTTGTCCAAGCCAATCCAAACTTCGGATTGGCAACGATTAGATCCATCTAAGTTTACCTTACATTGATTTTCACACGGTCATTCTTAGACTTGTTTTGTTTTCTTCTTTTACATCATTTTTATGAGAAGGTAATTATTGAAAATTTTTGGACCATTTAAAATTATTAAAGATCTCATACTTAATCATGTGGATAAACTTATCTAAACTAAATATGATTTTTTTATACAGAGTCTCAACTAACGATTATAATAAGCACCAAGCTCAAATGCTATGGATCAAATTAAAAGCCTTATTAACATACCCTGTATGGATTCCATCCTTGTTGAGAGCTTTGTAAAGTTCCTGAATAATATTGGAAATGGTAAGCAATTGGTTTAATTAAGAATATCTCCATCAAAAATGCTCACATTATCTGAAAATGAAAACAAACAATTACATGGAAAAGTATAAAGGATAAAATAAAATATGAGAGGCACATATTCCTCCAAATAAGTTATATCAAAATCTTTTTAAATAAATTTACAGGTGATACTTGACTATTTCATATCAATAAAATTTAATAAGCAAGTGATCCTCGATAATTAATATCTAAAAATTCTGTTATCACATAATAATAGCTTGAAAAAGAACTCCCTATATATCTAATCGTAGACAGGGCCATTATAAATACACTACATGGGACAAGCACACATCACCAATTCAGACTTTAGCGATATTACCAGAGCCCTAAACATTCGAAGTGCATCCAAGAATGACTTTGGCTTCTTTGATTAGCTAGTAGTGTTGTTGATTAGTTCCTAAGCCACCGCTACTTAGCCTCTTCTTCGGCATCACGAATTTTTGAGATAGGAAACTTCAGGCGTTTCTATTTAATAAATAGTACCAGGTTTTTCACTCAATAGATCTCTTGTCAAATATTAAAATAGACTGCAGCTCTAGTTGATCTTCTTGATCGGTGATTCACAATAAGCACATATATATGATTTTATATCCTAGTAGCTCTATTCGACATAAACTTCTAATCTAGACAATGGAAACCAGTTAAACAACTTATGAATATCTAAAATGAAGTGATTCTTTGGAGATAAAAAGGCACATCTTTGAAATCCATATTAACATACGAGAAAGACAAATGCAAGTTAGGTGTGCATTTTGTTAATATTTGTTTCATTTAATTTACGTTGAAAACTATTTCATTTCTCACACTTACAGTCCGGTAGGAACTAATGCAGGATTTCTTTTTAAATGCAAGTTGGATCTACCACCCATTGTTAAAAATTCAAACCTTGATTTATTACTTCAAGCTTATCCCTATTTGATTCAAAATCATAAAAGCGCTTGATTTTTATTTTTTCTTCCCTTACAGAGAACTATAAGTCAAGAAATATCAATGTTCTTAGTTATCCATATGAAGAAACAAATAAGACTTAAACAAAATACTAGGACTTCAAAGAGCAGATGTAGGAGATTAAAGAAGTTTATACAAACTTAGCAAAGGAACTAAAGAAATTCAATCACTTGATTATGAAAAATAAACTAGTCTAACCGCATCAGGCTTACTCCCTCTTACTACTACTACATCATCTCATCTACATCAACACCATAGGACTACAATAAACTAAATAAAAAAAGCCATGAGAGATAGAGAGAAGAAAGAGCAAAATAGAAAAATTAAAGAAAGATAAAAATAAAATAAATTAAAAGACTTATATCAAATCATTTTAATGTGGATAAAAACAAAAATATTCAATAAAATAATATAATGGTAAATTGAGAACTCATACAATTACATTAATGTTGGAAAGTAGGGGCTTATTCCAATTCGTTAATGTGTTGCTAGCTTGTTAGGTGGATATAAAGAGTTGCAGAGGAGTATGATGAAAGAAAACAGCCAAGACTAAATTGGTTGTCCCTACCCGAAAAATTATTTAGTAGGACTAACTTGCTTAACTACTCTTTATTGAACAGTCTCACACAAATGGAGACACATGAATTATGACCACAATGACAACATGCTGATCTATGAGAAATTATACGGTCTAAATTTCACATCTAAGTTAAAGTTTCAACAAAAAACTATTTAGGAATTTTTAGAATGACCATTAAACCTCTTTAAGTACCACATATCATAATCAAGCAAGTTCCTCCACCGTAATAATTAGAAGCCCTGTAATCAAACATGTTTCTATATTATTCCCTGAAGTCAGCTTGAAATCATATTTTCAAGGCCAAGACTTTATAAGTAAATTTTGGCACCCAATTGAACTTGAACTTGGAAACACCCTGTAAACTCTCTCATCCTTACACCACTTGAGCGAACTTGAGGCTTCCGAGACTAAGGCAATATAGAGATTTAGCCACCAAAAGTGTTACCTACTGGGAAGCTGAGAGATTCAAAATTAAACATTGAAAATGATAAATCCATCACAAGACCTCAAAAGAAGGATTAATAATTGAATATATAAATATATAAACACACAAACATGCTTCACCAAACTTCATAAAACCAAGGAAAAAACTCAATAATACCATAAGCATGTAAAAATAAACATAATCGAGCAATAATATCTATTTTTTTATTGGTAAACCAAACAGAATATATTCTTTATCAAGCATCATAAAACTAAGGAAAGGAAAAACTTTCTACTTCTATTTAACTAATGTTTGCTCTCTTTTATAAGTGAAGCAAATGGAAGTAAAAAGGTTGATTAAGGATATAGACACGGGGAAACAAACTCTATAGAGCTCAACTTGAAGCATTCAAAACCATAGTCAACAAGGAATGAACCATAAGTCCATTCTGCTACATAGTCTATACATATTCTGCATTTAAACATAAAGAGGGAAGTGAGGAAGGGGAAAGGTTTCTTTGACCACAAAGTTGGATCCATCCATAGTGTAAACCAACGCTAGAAAGTGACAAAACAATTTTAACAAGTAAGAGAATTCAAGTTACTATCATATGTTAATCACTAGAAATCCCACTAATTTTCCATCTGAAGAAATTTGGCTTGAGATAATACATAACTTATAGAAAATAAGACTAACAGAAGACACTTAGAAATGTAAGCACCATCATTTCCTCAAATCCTAACTCATCCATCAGAATCGATAAGAGAAATCACATAAATTTCCTGAAAACCCCAACTAGCAGGAAAAGAACGCTCAAATTGGTAAGAGACATCAAAGACAACCAAATCCACAAAATCAAGACAAGGACAACAACAATCATGAAACCCTTTTTCCTACTAATTCACAATTAGAAGTGGAAAGAAATGCGGCGAGAAATCACCAAAATCAAAGAAAACATGACAAAGTTACGAAGCCACATGAAACCTGAACCAATACCTTTTTTATGATTTGATGTTGGACTCCGCGATCATTGATGTTGTGGAGAACACTCTCATATCTGATCTTGCTCTTAGACACCAAACTAATGAAGCTCCCGATGTAGAAATAGGTCGATGAGCTCGATATCAAAGCTACCAATGATAGACTCCTCAGTTTTGATAGAACCGCAAAGAATGAAAGCTGGAAGAGGAGATATTGAGAACAAGAGAGGAATAAATGGCATCTTTCTCATATATCGATTTTTAAGGATTTATTGGATGATAAAGAGACCACCCAATCCAAAAAATGGTAATAACCACAATAATAATAATAACACTAACCATAATAATAATAATAATAATAATAATAATCTTTCAAAATAATAATAACCATAATAATAATAATAATAATAACAACAATAATAATATTAATATTAATATGAATATTAGTATTAACCAGTAATATTTAAGTCAATATGAACTATAAAATATAAGTCAAGCTAAGGTCCTCATAATATTTATTATTGCTTTTCTTTAATTTATCATACATTAAAGTAGTTTAAAGATCCATATAAGTTAAGATTTCTTAAATTAATAAGCCTATAACAATGGAATATAGAATTAAGTCAATAATTTATATATTTAACAAATGTCTATTTTATATGATTATCAGATACGTAGGGTTCCTTGATCGCCTTGTTTTGATTTCATTATTATCTAGATCTATGGTCCCATTGGTGAAACGACCAAAGGTGCAATCGAAATTATTATTTTTTTCAATGAAGCATTCTCCCAAATACCTATGGGTGGCTTTCAAGGTTGAGGGTTTTATCGGGTCTGAGGATGGGAAAGGTATTTGAGAGTATCATTTAGAATAAAATGTAAGATGATGACCTTAAATGTCGAGTTTTTATACTATTTCAAATAAGACACTTTCCAACTATGACACTTACAATAAAGCGTCATAAAATTTAAAAAAAAATACACAAGATGATGACGTTTCAATTAAATGTCATTGTACATCCAATCTGATGTTATTTGGCATGTTTGAGGATCAGTGACAAGGTGTCTTTGGTATAATTTTGTGTTGAAGCTTGAGAGGGAATGAAGTATTATTTAGGGTTTTTGAGACAGGAAGCTAACTAAACTCTAGTTTTGGTGGGAAGCTGATCTCTTGGAGTTTGGTAGGGATCGACAATATGGATAAGATCAGAATTACAATGCACCAAACAATAGAAGGATTTTTTGTTTGAAAAGCCCTTTTGGATGACTGGTGTTAATTTGATTGCTGATGCAAAATATGACGGTTTATTCTTCTTATATTCTTATATTTTTAGATGAGATGTATATCATTGTGATAACTTCAAACTTCAGACCACGATATATACCAAATTGCTGCTGTTTAATAATCTTTCATATGAAATGTCTAACATCCCCTTCAAACTCATGAGTGGTTTAAGAAAACCATTATGACTTTGGAAGTTAAAAACTCGAAAAAGTTCACGGAGGAAGGGGTTTGGTGAAGATATCGGCCTAATTGATCTTGGAGGAAACGATTGAAGTGTGAGTGTATACTGAAACAAATGATGGCCAGATGAAATGACAATCGAATCTCGATATGTTTAATGGATGTGGAAACATCATTATGTTTGAATTTGTGGTGCTTTTTGATTATCCTGGACAGGACGATTGTAGTGGGCGATCAACCTGAAGACTCTTGTTTTGAAAGCGGCTCAATATTTAAATCGTTGGATTGACAACAGCTATGGTGTTCTGTATTACTTCCGTCTTTGGAGGTAACGTTGTTTTGTTCTTAACTTCTCGAGGGCTAGAGAATCACCAGCAATAATACGTAGTGAATAAGATGATGGTTCTATGACTGCATTTGTGATATACAGGAATTAGCAGAAAGGGGAAATAGGAAGAAAATAAAGACTGCATAAAATATAATTTTTAGATATGAAAAGTCGAAATTGCTGAAAGCTTTGTAAGGGTCTGGGGGGTATACTGTTCAGCATTAAAGCAATTGCGTAAGATATAGTGACGATGACAGGTGACCGCGTACAGCTCATCGCCGAGGGGTATCGAACAGTGGTTCTATATCTGAAGTCCCGGTGTGGAGTTATTGGGCGGGATAATATCTTTATGGGCGATCTTTGCGGCTGCGATCGGATCAGAAGGGTACCACGAAGCGAGGTAGGTGCGCAGCGCTGCATGGGAGAGCTTTAAGGCTTTGAAGGACCCATTAGGGCTGGATCTCATTTCGATAACGACCTTAAAGAAGGTGCTTTTGAATCTGAGCTGCATATCATCTTCAAACTCGTCTGTGACATCGGGAATAATAATATATTTTCAATCAGTTATCTGAAGGGGTTATATGTAAAGCGCGAAAGATATGTTGAAATATTGCGACGAACTTTTGCTGCAACCATGCTGGAAACTGACTGACTGCACAAAGTGTATAAAAGCGGCCAAACTGCGTAGTAGAGGGCTTCTGGAAGGTAAATATGTAGCAGGAAGGAGCTTTGTCCGTGACGGTCTATTCAGAAAAGAACAAAAATGACTGCATGCTTCTGTTGCCGGGTTTTCTTCAAGAGTATGGGTTGGTGCTGAGGAGCTTTTTGTGTATTCATTTGTATTAGGACTCTTATTGTCGGATCTGTCTGTGAATAGGCCA
The DNA here is from genome assembly GCA_016808115.1 of Tetrastigma voinierianum. Lineage (NCBI taxonomy): Eukaryota > Viridiplantae > Streptophyta > Magnoliopsida > Vitales > Vitaceae > Tetrastigma > Tetrastigma voinierianum. The sequence continues at coordinate 597,169 of JAEQBH010002205.1, read as the reverse complement.
CCATTCAAATGGTTATCTAGACGCTCTTGTGTGACTTCCCGAAATACCTGCCAGGCTTTGCCTATTGATGATCTGGAAACTCATGGATGATTGAGAAAGGCATCATGGCTGGAGGGGCTGGGGAGACCAGGGGATACTTCAGGCATGAAGTGAAGGCGCGCAAAGCCGGACCCAGGAGAGGAACCAAACCAGATCAGAAGCCGTTATAGAAGACGATGACCAACGTTGTTCTATTATTCTCGAATGGCGGAGGATCTGGTTACGCTTTGACCGTTCCGCCACCCGGCAACTGGCGAAGCTAAAGGCCCGAAGTTTGTTTCTTCGGATCGTAAGAAGAACTGGCTTGCCACATCAAAACTCTAAACATCAGCATCTTTGGAAGAGATTAATGGCGTTCGCCAGTTGATTACGAACACAAACAGAAGATGGATCAGGATGGTTCGGCGGCAATAAACGACTGTGACTGATGGGATTGGCGAGGTATGGCGGTGCGGGCCAACGCTCCGGTAACAAGTTTGTACCGGCGTATTGACGCGAAGTACTAACCACCGAGAGAGACCAGAGATATTCAAAATTGATAACCGTTAGATAAATTATGACTTTTATATTGAGCGTATCGAATCGAAGGCACGATAGTTCAGACGTCTTTCAACGATCATTTGTGATCGCGATATATTAATGAATGCGTGCTAGCCGAATATCATCGCGCGTTTTGGTTCAAGACTGGATCGTATCGAAAATCATCATAAACTAACAAATCGCGTGTTTGCGAGTATTGTGGAGGGTTTATCATGATTGAATGATCAAAGAAACGCAGCGTGAAACGTTATTGTCATGTGTGGTTGTTTTGAAATTATGTTTAAGGCGCCCCGATCGGTTCACTAACATTAAAGCGAACTAATAACTCTGAAACGAGATTTGTTTGGCACCAGGGGCTCGGATGCGACTCAGAGCTTAAGTGCAAAGCTGAGGGCTGGAGGCATCTCACCTCACGGGCAGCAGCGAGAGAGACGGATGGGACGGTAGATGAAGAAAGATGAGCTTAAACAACCTTCCAACCTTATGGGTGGTCTGACGATCACATCCACGTCGAGAATCTTATGCAAGCCACAGGTAGAAAGAAAATGTTAGAAAAAACCAAGTTAGTGAGTTGCCCTGTGGATGAAGATTATGAGTGGGTTAGGAATCTAGTAAACTATTAAAAATAAACAATGCTTTAGTGTAGAGACATTGCAGAGATGAAGACATGCATAGGAGAACCATTTGCATTATATATGGTAGGGAGAGAAGTAGAAGTGTGTGAAGAGACAACATCAGGAGAAGAAGTCTATGATTAGGTAAGCGGAGATCAGAACCCACAGGAGAATACCTGATATCTATAGAAAAGTTGTTTGAGTGCCTTTGGAAGAGATAGAAGATGAACACGATTAACCATATCTGTAGATACGCTATAGAGAGAGATGAAACCCGGGATCAAACTTCAGGGTGAGTCATAGCTAATAATTGGAGATAAATTGAAAGCGCGGTTCGGAAGAATATTTTGGCGGTGATGGTTTTTACCGACCAGTGGCCTTTGTTCTTTGACCCTGAATAAGAGAGACTTCTTATTATTATGTCGTTTGACATTATTGCCTTTGCCTTTGGAAACATAGGAAGATGAACTGGCAGAGGGAAAAACAGGAGTAGCAATCTGCGGAATAGCGGCTAGAGTAGCAAGAACCATGGTCTGGATAGAAATAGGATCAGTCTGAAGACGTGTCTCATCATCAACTAACTTATGAATAGCTTGTGAGACTTTTGGTAAAGGATCTTGATGTAGAATATGACTTACGGCTGAATTCAAGAATATCACGAAGCCCATTAGAAATTGAAAGCAGGCGATGTGTTCACGTGAGCATAAACCAATTTGGAGTCAAACGGAATTGGAGAAATTTGGATCGAAGCAGTAGTTGATCTAAATGGATTTGACCAGTTGTGATATCTGATAATCCAACAAAAGCAGTTTCTGGCGAATCGGTAAAGTTTGCGTGTGAGCTTGAAGTTGCAAGCACCCTTTCGGTCCGGCCCATCTTAGAGTAACAAGTAAGTCTCGAGCTTCTTTGGCAATATCGATGTTGCCCGAACTCATCAACGATGGATGGAATAGAAGTATTATGAAACAGTGATGATCGTGGTGCCTCTCCCAATCCTCAATCCCCGAATGGCATAGGCAAAATCGGAGTTTCTTTGTGCATCTTTTTTGGAATAGGGCCGGTCGCTAGAACCCATAAAGCCCGCATTGCGGCCTTTGAGATAACTGTGCATGGCTTGTGACTACTAGGCAAAATTATCTCCATAAAAAATAATGTGAATCGGACGAGAAATCTCATCACCCGGCATATCTAAATTCCGAATTGAAAAACAGACAGCAAAAATGGAATTAGGATGCGAAAATAAGTCAGAATGCACCTGGTCAAATTTTTTATCAACTACGGCCCGGTCAATAATGGCGTTAGCATTGTCAGCCAGCTAACATGGTGCCCGATTAGCCGGGTGAAAGCGGTGGTGCGAGTAACGAGCGTGGGCATGGCGCGGCGACGAGTGCGGTCGGGGCGAGTAACGGTCGGACTTGGGGCTAGCATTGGCACTAACGTAAGCCCTGGGAGTTAGATGGCGTGGATGCAGCTGCGCTACGGTGCGGTGGGCGCATGGATTTGACGTGCTCTGGTGCAAGCAACATGTGGGACAACGTGCAAACTTCAAGCAGCGCGTGACGGCGCGTGAGAGCTTTTCCGGCGACCTGCTGCACACCGGTGTGATCGTCTCGACAAGATCTACCTCTGAGATAGCTGTAACCCCCGGAGTTTTAAGGCTGCTTGAAGAGTAGGAAATAAGGAGCAAGCCGAGTGGTGTTCATTTGGAAGAATAATCCTATTGTGGGCTGTAATGCCTAGACCGTGAGAGCAATTGAAAAATTCAAGAACACCACAAGATACCATGAAAAAAGACTTAGAATCTTTTATATTACTCAAAGCGTATATTATAATTAAGATGAGGCCTTATATAGGCTAAATTTATACAAACTGAAAAGAATATACAATTGCCATATACAATAATCTAACTTGCTATATAGTAATTTAACAATGTCATTGGTTTTTCATGTTCTTAAACAAAATTTATTTTTATCTCTCAAGACTTGTATAATTGAGAGTTGTTCTCATGAGATTTTGGTGGCATATTTCATTATCTTGGAATTTTGTCTCACTTTGGACATTTTCTTCAAAAGAATAAAAAAGAATATCGAATTGCGAACTGGGAACCCTGATGGACACAAAATCAAGCTACAAGGCACATGGTTTGAATATAAAAATGATCATTGGATGTCATCGAAATGACGATTTTTCACATGAGCTTAGGCGTTATGTGAGGGGAGTCGGTGAGGACTGGCGCATGGTGATATGGGTAGCATCTCATTTCAGCCACGGCATGCGTGTGAGTTCATATAAATTGGCATGTTTTTGTTGGAATGTGAATAAGAAATGTTGAGCGAACATTGCATGTGCACTTAGGTGGGGAGTAGCCCTTGTAGAAGGTATTATCTACTAGGCGTGGCTCACCCTTTATGAGACAACCCTTTCAAGTGCAGGGTCTACAAAGGTGGACGGCACACAAACAAGGTCGTGATTGTGAAGAAGGCCAACATGTGGCCTTGATAAATCTTTTTGTAAAAGTGCTAGGGACAAACTAGTTCTAACATGTATTTTTGTATGAAAGATTTGTAATTAAATTCTTTTGGACTATTGCCAATATAGTCAGGTATGTAATAATGGTAAGAGGGTCATGATTGGACTTTTACGGACTATGTTAAGAGTATTATTCCCATATTTTGATCTTAAATATGAATAAATGGGTCCCAATGAAGGGACGTATCGAGGTGGTGCCAAGTAACTCGGTATCCATGAGTAATCGGTACCAGTCCGATACCAAGACTTAGGTGCGTAATGTATTAAGGTAGAAATTCCGTAGGTTGGCGACTAGTCGACGGGACCCCCAGGTTTTAGGGTGTGACGGCTTGGTATCAGAACATAGGTATACGAATACCTAGGGCTTGATGGATATGGGTCTAGGTCATTAGATTCATTGAATTCTAGTGTCATGGTTTATACATCAGAACATAGGTATGTGATTACCTAAGGATTGATGGGCATGGGTTTAGACCAATGCATTCATTGTGTGCATTTCATGTTTTGTGCCTAAATGTGATACATGATTTGGTGTTGTATGTTGTGTGAAGTATATATAGGGTAAGTTGTATATAAGAGAAAGAGGAACACTAGGGTTAGAAAACATAACCTTAGGGGTTCGGACAAGAACGAATGGGATAGTTCAGGATGTTGAGGTCTTTTAGTAGTTGGCACATGCACAACCAGTTAGACAAGAAAATAAATCTCAATTTTCTATTTGACAATATGTAGATGGAAAGTCAAGGAAGAGGACGTAAAGGCGGTGGGCGAGCTGACAACAGCCTGGCGCTGTCGACAAGCCTTCATGGAGGCTATTAGTGCTGCAACTGCTACCATTGCGCAGGTGAGCATTGTGGCTACCACCATTACAGAGGCTAGTGCAAATGTGGGCCAGGGAGGACCGAGCAACCTCCAAAGGTTTTAGGCACATCATCCTCCAACCTTCAAAGGAGAGGGGGAACCGATGGAAGCCGATCATTGGTTCCGGCAAGTTGGCAAGATTTTGGAGGCTATGAAGATCACCTCTTATGCCACGAGAATAAGGCTAGCTACATTCCAGCTAGAGGGTGAATCCCAAGTATGGTGGGATTATGTCAAAGCCTTGAGGAACTTGGAGGCAATGACATGGGAAGAATTCCTTGATTCCTTGAGCTCTTCATGGGAAAATATTTCCTGGCATCTATACGACATGCAAAAGATAGGGAGTTCCTAGAGTTGAAACAAGGAACGATGACAGTGCTCGAATACGTGGCTAAGTTCACTGAATTAGCAGGTTTTACGGATGATTATGTGGCCACGTACATGGCCAAAATGAGGAAATTTGAGGATGGTTTGAAATTATCCATCCGGCGTAAAATTACGAGACTCCTCCTGCAAGATATGGACTCGATGATCAGGACATCTATGGCCATAGAAAGGGAAGTGGAAGACGCACAGAGCATCCAGGATGCGGGTGCTAGTGTTAAGAGGAAGGAGAGTCAACTCTCTTATTCTAGCTTGGGAAAGAAGTAGAGGACTTCTGCTCCGCGAGGGTTTCAGAGACAAGGCCTTGGCTACCAGGGCTAAGGCCAGGATCAGTCATCCCAAGATGGGAGACACTTCAAGGCTCTTAGCCACCTAGGGCAGAGAGTGTGTTTCCAATGCCACCAACCTGGACACTTGAGACGGGATTGCCCTTAGAGGCAAGAATCCCAGAGTTATGGGACACCACAGTCCTAGTCATCAATGGGGCATGCACAGAAGCAGTTTGCTCCTCCTTACCCCGCCATGGGCTAGAGACAACAATATCAATCCCAAGGTGATGCACAAGCACCTACTGTTTCACAAACGAGCCACATAGGTCAAGGCATGGGTCTAGGTCGGGGGCAGGGCTCACAGGCCGGGACTTCAGGGACCCAGGGGAATTTCTACGCCATCACACCTCAGACTAAGCTTGCAGATCAATCGATCATTCAGGGTACATTTCTACTCTTTCGCTTATGGGCAATATTATTGTTTGATTCTGGTGCATCTCATTCATTCGTTACTACATCATATGTGAAAGATTTGGGCTTAGAGGTTGAAACCTTGGAAAATCCGTTGTATGTGAATTCTCCCCTATGAACTAGGGCGAGTGTTGATCAGATATGTCAGGGCTTATGGGCTAGAGATCTCAAGGATTCTACTCACTGTGGACCTGAGGGTCATGGACATGTAGGAGTTTGATTTCATCCTTGGGATGGACTAATTGACGACACATCGAGTCGTCATTGATTATGATTGTAGAAGGGTTACGACCTACACACTAGATGGTACTTGTGTTGCGTTTCAAGGGATAAGCATGATGCTTTACCCAGAGCCGTGTACGACTCGAAGTGGCATGGACAACTGATAGGGTGGCTGGAAAGCCTTACCTTGGAAGACAAGATAAGACAAGATTTAGATCTACCTCGGGTTTTTCTGAATGAACTATCAGGATTACCTCTGTATAAGGATATAGACTTCGTTATTGAGTTACACCCTGGTATATCGCCTATTTTTATGACTCTGCATAGAATGGCGCCTACTGAGTTACAGGAACTCAAGGTCCAATTGTAGGAATTGTTAGACAGAGGTTTCATTAGACCGAGCACTTCACCTTGGGGCACTCCGATTCTATTTTCTAAGAAGAAGGACAAGACTCTTCAGTTGTGTATAGATTACTGGTAGTTGAATAGGGCTACTATCAAGAATAGGTACCCTTTGCCATGGATTGATGATTTGTTTGATCGGTTGAAAGGGGAGCGGGTCTACTCCAAGATAGATCTCCGCATCGTCTACCATCAACTGAGAGTTAGGAAGGCAGATATCCCTAAGACTTTGTTTAGGACAAGATATGGGCATTTCGAGTTCACAGTGATGCCATTCAAATTGACGAATGCTCCAACGGCATTCATGGATCTTATGCATAGGGTGTTCCAGCCTTATCTAGATCAGTTTTGTTGTGGTTTTTGTGGATGACATCTTGATATACTCCAAGTATGAGGATCACGAGAGTCACTTGAAGGTCGTTCTCTAGACCTTGAGAGAGCATCAGTTGTATGCCAAATTCAACAAGTGTGAGTTTTGGCTTACTAAGGAGAGATCTTGCGGCACGTGGTACCGGCTTCGGGGGTTATTCGTGGACCTAAAGAAGGTCGAGGCAGTTATAAGTTGGGAGAGGCCAAAGTCAATCTTCGAGATACGCAGTTTCCTGGGATTGGCAAGGTATTATAGGAGGTTCATTGAGGACTTCTCGATTATCTATGCCTATGATGAGGTTAACCCGGAAGAAGGTCAAGTTTGAGTGGAATGACTTATGTGAGAGGGCATTCCAAGAATTAAAGAGGAGGCTTACTTCAGCTCCTGTTCCGATAGTCCCAAAGATGGGACGGAGGTACACAGTGTATTGTGATGCCTCCAAGAACGGACTAGGATGTGTTTTAATGCAGTCCAGGAGGGTGGTGGCTTATGGGTCTTGGTAGTTGAAGGACCGCGAGCAGAGGTACCCTACACATGATATGGAGTTAGCAGCCATTGTCTTTGCCTTAAAGGCTTGGTGCCACTATTTATACGATGAGCAGTTCAATGTGTTTCCAGACTACAAGAGTTTGAAGTACATTTTTACGCAGCAGGACCTTAACATGAGGCAACACAGGTAGATGGAGTATTTAGAGGATTATGATTTCACTTTGCATTACCATCCTTGGTAAGGCAAATGTGGTGGCTGATGCACTCAGCGGAAGTCACAGGGAGTGTTTGCTAGTATAGCTTCTCGGGAATGGCAGATGCTCAAGACTGTGGGACGGTTCAAACTACAGTATAGTGATCAGGCTTAGGGTATGCTGGGGATTTTAGTGGATACACCTTCCCTACTTGGCAGAGTGATCGAGTTACAAGGACAGGACGCAGAGATACTATCCATCACGGATCGAGTACGGTCAGGTACTGGTGATGAAGGTTGGACCATGCACTCAGATGGTAGTCTTTGGTATAGGGGATGGGTTGTGGTTCCCCAGTCAGAAGATCTAAGAGAGAAGATCCTTAAGGAGGTTCATTGCTTTAGTTTTACTCGCATCCGCGGGTGTACGGTGCGCCATCATGATCTCGTCGCGGTGTGCGGAGTGGGATGAAAAAACACGTGGAGATTTCATTCGCGATGTCTCACGTGCCGACTGCGTAAAAATTTCGAGCACCAAGGCGGCAGTTACTCCAACCATTGGAGGTAGCTAAGTGGAAGTGGGAGAACATCACGATGGATTTTGTGACTCACTTTCCATGGACATCGCGAGCGCATGACGCTATGTGGGTGATAGTGGACCGGTTAACTAAGTTGGCACACTGGCTATGCGGATGACCTTCACACTGGAGGAATTTTACAGGTTGTATATACGGTAGATAGTCTGGTTACATGGAGTACCAGTATCCATAGTATCGAATCAAGATCCCAGTTTTACAGTTCATTTTTTGGAGAGTTTCCAGCGAGCCATGGGGACACGATTGATGATGAGCACAACTTTTCATCCCTAGATGAACGATCAGTCAGAGAGGACCATCCAGACGTTAGAGAACATGCTACGAGCATGTGTCTTGGATCTTAAGGATAGCTGGGTAGAGCATTTACCCTTGGTGGAATTTGCTTGCAACAATAGTTATCAAGCGAGCATATAGATGGAACCCTATGAGGCATTGTATGGGAGGCCATGTGATCCTGTTTTGGACAAGGTGGGAGAAGGGAACCACCACGAGGTCTCGAGGAATTAGTTAGGAACGCACCTCACAGAAGGTGGATTTGATGGGAGGTGTATTCCCTCATAGCTCGAGATCGATAAGAAGAGCTGTAAGATAGGCGATGACCTTTAGAGTTTAAGGTGGGTGATCATGTCTTCTTGAAGGTGATGCTGAGAGGTGGTCGAGGTTGGCAAGCGAGAAAAGTTATGTAGGGTATATTGGACTCTTCGAGTCTTTAGAGAGGTAAGGCACGGTTGCACCACTGGTTGGCTTTGTGGGTTTATCAGGTGTGTGGTATTCCCATGTGTCATGCTCAGAATACCCAAAGTCAGAGCTCATGTGATTGGACACAGGCTTATAGTTTGATGCGAGATGGAACCTTCGAGGAAGGACTGTGCGTATCATGGAGTAGCGAGGTCGGGTTTTGCAAGCGAGACCATAAAACAGTGAAGGTGTTATGGCGGCACCATGGAATGGGGGAACGAAGACACTATGCGTGCTGACTATCCCTTCTTGTTCGAGGAAGAAGGTATGCTTTGGTCATTGATGTTAAATATTTTGTCGCATATACATGAGATTGTGTGTGTTGTGTGTATTGGGAATTTTGGGGATGAAATTCTATTAAGGGTGGAAGAATATAAAACCCGAGAAAATTGAATTTTTTAAAAAAAATGAGTAAAAAACGATAAATTACCATAATACAAGTTGAAAACTTGTAAATTTTCTAGATCTCGGATGGAAAGCGAGACTTTATCGTTGGATTGTGATCTCATGAAATCTAGTTACCCAAAATTTCTCAGGTCGGGAACAGTCAGATTTTCAACGTTTTTCGAGGGTGATGGGTGTCCGGTGACTCCGCGACGAGTTAGTGTTCAAATCTGGAAGTTGGGAAATGACTTGAGTCGAGTTCAGGGATATAAGTTCGAGCTTGTTTGGGCAAAATCAAAATCCGCCAGATTGGGAATGGATTTGGCGAGGTGGACAAGGCGGCACATTTATGGGCCACATCCAACAAACTTAAGTTGGAGACGAAAAGGAAGGATTAGGGCAAAAGGCCCATTTTCACGGTTTTGATGAGATGAGGAGAAAAGAAGAGAAATTCGAGCTTCCTCCCAGATCTGTCGAGTTGTTGGTTGATTTTGGTAGGGCGAAACGAAAGTTTATCCTAACTGACGGGTATGCGTGGAGTACCTAGAAGAAGTTTATTTGAAGATCAGAGAGGGAGATTTCGGAAATCAGAGTGCATGTCGAGTTTAGGAGGCTTCTGCCGGGTGTATCCACGCTCACAGAGGTAAGTTCTTCCTACCTTTGCTTACTTTCCATTCTTGGGCCTGGAAAATAGGGTTTTTCGTTTAAAGGCTTGTTTGGAGAAGAAAAACGAGGTTTTCGGGTTCTACTCGATGTTTCTTCGCCTAGGCGAACCTTAATTTGCCTAAGCGAAGGTGTGGATCTTCCATGAAGGTTAGTCCGCCGCTAGAAAAGGAGAGGCTCGCTGAGCGAAGGGTCCTTTGGCGTGGGCATCTACTACGGCGAGACCCGAGGGACAGTGAAGATGGACCTCATTGCTTTAAGCGGGGCCTCAGGCTATAGGGCACGGTTTGCGATTGTTGTGAAAGCACAACCGGGGGCCATTGTGTGACTTGTTTGAGTGTGTCATTCCTTGGTTAAGAGTGACATGTTTGGATGTGATATTGTGCTACAATATGTTGACGTATAATGGGTTCGAGTATGTGCAAATGGCCGTGACATGGCGATATTGAAGTCGTACATTTACTTGACAACGTAGTGACTTGTTTGGATGTCAGTGTGAGTACTCCAACATATTGACGTGTAATGAATGGTTATGTGCAAAGGCCATTACATGGCACAACGTGTGTGTGTGTCATTGCTTGATCATAGAATGACATGTTGAATGTGAATGTTGATATATGCTTGTATGATGTATTGACATGAATGAAATGATGTATGGAAGTCATATGCAAGTGATGTGATTATCCAGGACACCGATAAGTGGTGTGGATTGTGTTGTCCATGTAGCATTCATTATGCACATGACATGATATAACATGCAATGGCATATTGCATTGCATATGCATGGGTACATCGCATTAAATGGGTGTGAGTGCATGGTTGGTAAATTGACACCGCATTTAGTATTTGATTGGGTGGGCTCGGTAAATGGGACAACGTCCAACAGAGTCGCACGATTGATTAAAATAGTAAAGAAAATGTGGTATCGGCAGAAGGATAGTCCCCCTGGGTTGAAAAACCCACCAATTCATGATTATCGCAGTGAAGGTCGTAAAAGTGTCTCGGTTTACGGAGCCCACGGTGGGACACCAAAAATCTGCTACCCACAAAAAGGCACATGGTTTTTAATATAAAATGATCATTGGATGTCATCCAAAATGACAGTTTATCACACATGGGCTTAGGCGTTGCGTGAGGACTCGAGCGCATGGTACATGATGAGTCGCATCTCATTTCATAGCATGGCATGTAGGTTTCATATAGAATTAGCATGTTCTTTTTGGAATGTGAATGTAAAAATGTTGGTGAACATTTATATGCATAGGTGGGGAATGTACTTATAGGAGGTATTCTGCTGGCGTGGCTTACCCGCATGGAATGACCCTTTGGGGTGCAAGGTGCACCCGATGCGCTTAGACGGAGTGTGATTGTGAAGCGGGCATGTGGCCTTGATAAATCTTTTTGTAAAAGTGCTAGGGACAAACTAATTCTAGCATGTATTTTTGTATAAAATAATTGTAATTAAATTCTTTTGGACTATTGCTAAAATATTCGAGTATGTAATAATGGTAAGAGGGTCATGATTGAACTCTTACAGACTATATAAGTGTATTATTCCCATATTTTTAACTTAAATATGAATAAATGGGTCCCGGTGAAGGGACATATCGAGGTGGTGCCTAGTAACTCGGTGTCCACGAGTAATCGGTACCGGTCCGGTACTAAGACTTAGGTGCGCAATGACCTATGGTAGAAATTATATAGGTTGATGGCTAGTCGATGGGACCCCTGGGTTTTGGGGTGTCACAATTTCCTAGTGACGTTCATCCTTAATGCTTACCTCCTGATTATGGTCCATTTCACATGAACTATAATACTATGAAGGATAAATGGAATGTGCATGAATTACAAAGTATACTCATTCAAGAGGAAGAAGGACTTAAGAAACCAGGAATTCATTCAGTAAATCTTATGAGTCAGAAAAGAGCTAGAAAAACCGAGGAAGAATGGAAAGGCTGACGTATTTATCAGGTAAATTAATCATATGCGAATCCGTAGAAGGAACAACGAGGACAAGTGTCATTTATGTGGAAAATCTTGACACTATCAAAAAGACTGCTTGAAACGTAAGGCATGGTTCAAAAGGAAGAATGAACTGAATGCTTTAGTATTAGGCAAATTTAAGTGAAGTTCCTTATAATACTTGGTGGATTGATTTTGGTTGTACCACTCATGTTTCAAATACGATGCAGGGATTTCTTACGACCCAAACCATAAGCCTAAATGAGAAGTTCATCTTTATGGGTAATCGAGTCAAAGTTCCAATTGAAGTCATTGGGATTTATCGTTTGATTTTAGACACTAGACATCATTTGGGATCTTTTTTAGACCTTTTATGTTCCTTCTATTTCTCGTAATTTAATTTCCTTGTCTAAACTTGATACAGCTGAGTACTCTTTTAAATTTGGGAATGGATGTTTTAGTTTGTTCAGACAAAATCTTTTTATTGGTTATGGTATTCTTTATGATGGTTTGTACAAATTAAAGTTTGATACCCTCTTTGCTAAAACTTTGTTAACCTTGCAACATAATGTTGGTACTAAGCATGGTTTAATTAATGAATCATCACCTTACTTGTGGAATAAACATTTGGGTCATATATCCAAAGAAAGAATGAAATCCTACATGGTTTGGATTTTACTAATCTCGGCATTTGTGTGGATTGTATTGAGGAAAACACGGCGCATGGTTAAGCAACCACGAAGCACACGGCTCGAGTATACACCTGATATTTATGATCTACTGGATTATCATTTGGTGGAGAAAAGTATGTCATCACATTTATTAATGATTTTTCACGTTATGGATATATCTATTTATTGCATGAAAAATCTCAGTCAATAGATACCCTAGAGGTGTTTATCAATGAAGTTGAAAGGCAATTAGACAAAAGGTAAAAATTGTCAAATCTGATAGAGGTGGTGAATATTATGGAAAATATGATGAAACTTAACAGTGCCCTAGTCCATTTGCTAAATTCCTAGAAAGTCGTGGTATATGTGCTTAATACACAATGCCAAGAACACCTCAACAACATGGTGTTGGAGAAAGGCGAAACCGTACTTTAATAGATATGGTTAGAAGTATGTTAAATACTTTATCTTTACCTAAATCATTGTGGATGCATGCTTTAAAAACTTCCGTATACTTATTAAACAGAGTTCCTAGTAAGGTAGTTCCAAAGACACCTTTTGAATTGTGAATGGGAAGGAAACCAAGTTTATGGCATGTGCATGTTTGGGGATGCCCGGTAGAAGTAAGAATTTATAATCCACATGAAAAGAAATTAGATTCAAGAACAATCAGTGGTTTTTTTATTGGTTATCCAGAAAAATCTAATGGGTACATATTTTATTGTCCTAACCATAGCACGAGAATTGTTGAAACTGGAAATGCTAGGTTCATTGAAAATGGTGAAGTTATAGGAGTTTGGAACCACTTAAAGTGGAAATTCAAGAAGTTAGAGTGCAAGTTCCTTTGCCTTGATGAGTATCTCAAATACTCATTTTATCCCTATGTTTTACTTATATTTTTAGTATTTTTTTTTTTATGTTAAATAAGTGTCCTAATGCTCTAAATATTCATCTTTATGATTAGTTCAACCATTTGGTGGAATTGCTAGAAAATGAGCTGAAAATGAAGAAAAATCAGCAAATTACACATATAAGCTGACTCTTGTATTTATGATGTTTCAATTGTAAGATGATCCCAATTAAGCTAAATATTTATATGGATGGATATGAGACTTCCCGAGTTTCCAAAGAGACCTTATTCACTCAATTTAGGGCTTCAAATAAAATCATGTTATGACTCTTGGTAGTTAAGGAAGAAGATAAAGAGGCTCAGTGACCACTTTGAGAATTTTGTATGTGGCGCTGATCGAGTTATTAAGTGACTCCCATTGACCGCGGAAATCTCTGAGTCTCATGTCATGAGACCTGTACACGTATAAAATTTGCCACTTGGGCTTTACACATCGCCCACATAAAATTGTATATTTATCTGAAAATGATTTATTTCTGATTGTATTGATTCTGATTTATCTGAGAATAAAATGGGTCTTGCAGAATTTACAAAATCTGAAGATAAGGCCATCTTGGCGGATTTCTTATACCTCTAAGGTCCGGATCGTCCGTCCCAATGCGTCTTCGGTACCTAAAATATATTCCCACGACGGGGTGAGCAAATCCCAGTAGAGGAATTTTCCTACTTGGGTTACTCCCGCTAAGTGCGATGCAATGCTTCATAAACACTCTGACTCAATAACTAATATATCCTCATGCATATATTAACAATTTAAATCTCATACATCATGTTATTCAGTTTATAATAATAACATAAACTTAGCTCACATGGGCTAAAAGGCTGTCAGCGGTTCGTCTTGGAACGACCCACAATTTACAATCAACATGTTATTCACCCGCATGACAACACACATCACCTGAATCACAAACGGTCAGTGAATTTCGTCCCGAACCACACGAGGATTTGTTAAGCTCCGGTCGAATCTTTTGGGCAGAATCACGGCCTTCAGAGCCTCGACAAATCCCCACCCATTCTGAGACCACTTAAAGCAGTAAAACAAGTAGGAAAGCCCTACCTTTCAGGGTTTGTCGAAACTCCCCTAGCTGGAACCACGTGTAGTCCTTGCGAGTGGGGAACAACTTGCTCCTTGCCTCGCCGAAGCCAGCGGTCCGTCCTTAGGGAATTTTAGAGAGGAAGGTGGAGCCTCTCTCAAAACCCTCTCTTCCTCCTCTCCCTTTCTCGGTTGGTCTCCCCTCTCTCCTTACTCTCGAGCGGTTTGGAAAACTTGAGTCGAAGGAAGAAATCACTCTCGTCCTTGCATGTCCGTTCTCATTGGACCGAACTTTGGATTCTCTGCTTATCTACCATCCATTCTGTGAGATATCCCTCTAATGGCATCATGCCATGTGTCACAGTGAGCCCCACTTGACCTCAAGTTTATTGCATCTCGACGACACGTGGCGCCTCTTGGGCCCTCCAAGCGTGCCAAGTGTCTGTCCTCTCGGTGCCTCGAAAAGCGTGAAATTAAACGTCTCGAGGAGATTCGGCGAAATTCGACGTGTTAGCTAGATTTCGCGAGGAGCGATTCCAACGATGTCATCGTTTTGTCATACGAGATCTAAAAATTAGGATTTTGACGAAAATTACCGTTTTACCTCGCCCGGGGGAATCTGGATTTTAGAGTCTCGCGTGTAAATTAAGTCTTTATCATAATTTCTAAAGTGTTCTTCACGGCCATATCCCAGATTCTACACTTTCTAATCTTTCAATGAGTCGAGATCACCCAAATTGATTTGAACAAGTTGTATTCAGTTAGTGCAAGCAGGGTTATGAACGTCTGATTGAGCAATGTCGCTGTGTTGAAGTCTGGCTCTGCTGCGGCAAGCGTCGTAACATTGCCAAATGACGTCACGACATTCAAGGTTGGTTTTGGGTCAGTTTTTAGCCCATTTTGAGCCCATAATTGAGGGTTTTAGAGCTTAAACCCTAAAAACACGAAAAAGGACAACGAAATAGGACAAAATCTTAGGGTTGGAGATCATATCTTTTGAAAGAGAAAACCCTCTCTAGGGTTTCTCCCCTCTTGTTCTTGAATGAGTAGCACTTTAGGACCAGAGAGGAGGCTTGGTAGCAGCCCTCAAGATTGGGAGAGCGACTAGAGATTTGGGGAAGAAGATTGAAGACTCATCATAACCATTAGAGTTTCTTCTTTCCTTTTTCTCAGGTTTTATCTTGATTTTGGGATGTACGAGCCTACAGTATGTTCTAACTTTGTAGTCTATGGTTTTGGTTTATTTTAGACATGAATCTTATATTTATTTGTTAATTTTCCTTCTTCTATTGTTTCTATGTGATTGTCTATCTATTGATTCATGCTTGGTTCTGTTTACATATTGATTTCTAGCTAATCTCAATATGGTGAGCGGTTCTTTACGAGATCTGAGAAAGGAGTAAAGAACTAGACATAGATGAATCAACCTAATTAGCTTTGATGGTGTAGAAATTCACAGGTAATTGGAAGGCGTGTGAGATTCATGGATGTAGCCATCTCTAATGCTTGGGGTTAAGGCGAGAAGCAAAAGACCTAGTGTCGATTGGTAGGTTATCGGAGTCTCGAGAGAACATAGTTAAATTAGAGACGAGAGAGTCACCTTGAAGCATTTTCAGAGACAATGGGGCTCAGTTTGGCCTAGATATAGGAGGATTGTTCACATGCACCAAATACCCTAGAACTTTATTATCTCTTAATTATCCCTTAGTTACCGCAGATTCTTTAGCTCGATTAAGTTTCATTAGTTTAGTTTAATTTATGTTTCAATCCATCGGTTGTGGTTTGGATATTAGAGAAGCATTCTAATTTTGGTATAGCATCTCCGTTTCCACGTAGTTAATATCTAGCACATTATATACTTTATCCTTGATAAGTGTATCTTTACTTGTAAATAAGCTTTATTATATTTTATTTATAAAACACAAATACTTATCATGCCTATAACTTCTTCTCAAGTTGTTGTTCCTATACATGTTGATCATGTTGATGACCTAAAAGGACAACATATCATTGATCGAACACAACTTAATGAAGTTATCATGAATGAAACTATAATAGATGAAACCTAAGAAGTAGAATTAAGAAGATCTATAAGACAAAGAAGATTTGCTATTTCGTGAGGAATTAGTTGAAATTGATAATGATCTGGGTTTCATTTTAAACTGCCATAGAAAGTGATAGTTCTACTAAATGGTTAGGCCTTCGTAGAAGAAGAGTTAAATGGATCACAATGAAGTTTGGGACCTTGTAGAATTGCTTGAATATTGTAAAAGAGTTAGGTGTAAATGGGTCTTTAAGACCAATCACGACTCAAATGGTAATATCGAACGTCACAAGGCCAGACTCATTGCCAAGGGTTTTACTCATAAAGATGGTGTTGACTTCAAAGAGACCTTTTCACCTGTCTCTAAAAAGGACTCCTTTAGAATTATTATGGTAATGGTAGCTTATTATGACTTAGAGCTCCATCAAATGGATGTGAAAAGTGCCTTTTTGAATTAAATTTTGGATGAAGAGGTGTTTATGGATCAACCTAAAGGTTTTGTGGTTGAAGGAAAAGAACATATGGTGTGTAAACTTAAGAAGTCAATATCTGAGTTTCAAACGAAGCTTCCTAGTAATGGTATCTTAAGTTTAATGATACCATCCGTCATTTAGTTTAAGGGAAAACATAAATCGATGATGTATATATCAAATAATTAGTAGGATTAAGTTTATTTATCTAATTCTATATGTTGATGACATCTTGCTTGCTACTATTATTGTGGTTTTATTACATCAAACTAAGGAGTTTCTCTCTAAGAACTTTGAAATGAAAGATATGAGTGAGGCATCCTATGTGATTAGAACATAAATATTTCATGACAGATCATAAGGATTGTTGGGGTTGTCTTAGAAAGCATATATTAATAAAGTTCTAGAAAGATACAAGATGGAAAAATGCTTTGCAAGTGTCATTTAGTCTCAAGCAATGTCTAAAGAATGAATTGGAACGAAGTCAAATGGAATAAATTCCTTATGCGTCTTTTGTTGGAAGCTTGATGTATGCTCAGACTTGTACCAAACCAGACATTAGTTTTGATGTCAGAAGTAGGTATCAAAGTAATCCAAGAGTAGATAATTGGAAAGCTGCAAAGAAAGTGTTGAGGTATCTATAAGGAATGAAAGACCATATGCTCACTTATAAAAGATCTAGTCATCTGAGGTGAGTTGGATGTTCGATTTAGATTTTCTTTGAGTGTGTGGATGCAGGGAAATCTACATTTGAATGTTGTTCACGATAGGGTTGAAAAATAGACTCATGACCCACACCGAGCCCGAGAAAGAGTCTGTGTGAAACGAAGGCGTAGTTGAATTCAAAGGAGAGGCTTGTTCAATGAGGCATTCGGGCCTCTTTACCTTGACATTCCGGCCTTTGCGGGCTGACCCGGAGAAGAGGAATCGATCAGCTTGGCTGAGGCCATATGCAGAATCTCACAGTGGAAAATAGAATAGTCCTAATAATATATCATTATGATCTGGCCAAATCTCACCCGATGAGGAAGAAAGACAAGATTAGATCGTCAAATCGGATCACCACGATAAGGAAGGAAGATTATCGAATAAACTTCTCATACGTATCATACGAATCCGTCTGACGTAATAAGAAATATCCCATCGATGAATGAATCCTAATTACCATCCAGCGGGAGAATATCTACTATAAATACAAGATTACCCCATCGGTGAAGGTGCGCGCATTCGCCCTGGCTTGATCCTAAATAGTCCCTCTTTTCTCTCGGAAAGCCGGCTTAGGCATCGGAGCGGCCACGGGCGAAGCCCTCGTCGACCCACTTTCATTCGTTTTTTGGAGGTGCTGCGATCGAGGTTGCGGTGGTATTGCGGTGTCGCCGACGAGACAATCCAAGCACGCATCGGCCCACTTGTGTCCGGGTCGGCCAATGACCCTATGCTCTCAGGCCCGATTCCGGAGTTGAAAAAGGCATCGTCGTTAGGCGATGCAGTAGAGCAGCGGTTCCTTTACAAATCGCCGATTTCTCGGAGTTATTGATGAGTATAAACTTTCGAAGACCTGGCGGGAACATGTTGATCATCAGGATGCGAGGACCCGGCCAACTGACGGGCAGTAGGCCTCCGTAGCGGTAAAAGCGTCTGACGACCGCGGATGAGGTGGAAGCGCCGTACCTCACCCGATCAACGTCGGCCAGGAAAAGTTAGAACAACTCACGGGCAGTCAGGTGACCCGGGAGGTGCGACAAACTCGGGAAAGGTCATGACATTGGCGCCCCCATGAAGGACGACTGTGGTATTCCCCCGAAAGTGAAACGAGCGAGAATCAGTAGTGCGAGAGGCCGCGAACCCACGTCTAACCGGAGAAGAAGCGATGAAGCTGACCGCGGAGCATGTCGGGATTAAGAATTGCGTAGATCCTCGGCCACGAACACTCATGGGAGCGAGAGGTTCGGGCCTCCGGCAAAACTCGGCCGTGAAGGAGGTGGTGAAAGGCGGAGTACTCCCGACACTATGGACACCTTGATGCAATAGAGATCACCTTATATGGCCAGGGTACTCCACTTCCCCCGCTTCGACCAAGTTCGAGTGCCACGGATGGAAGCGTTTGATGGTGCAGAGATCCGTCGATCATCTCGGCTTTTTCACAATCAAATGGGGCTGCATGGATGCTCGGGATCCGATCAACGTCTGCGAGCTTCGTTATCACCTTGAAGGCCCGGCCACGGCATGGTTGATAGATTCCGTCATCAATCTCCTCATTCATGGAGTTATCCATTGCGTTAAATCTCTCACTTCATTGGAGCGGGGCGTGCTGAAAGCCCGATTACCATCGTGACTAACGAAGCTGAGGGTCTTACGTCCGGCGATTAAATCTGAGTCTACAAGGTAGACATACGGCGACAAGTTCGCGTCGCATTTCGCCGTTTGGCAGGGATTGGTCGAAAGACTTAATGTTTTCCATCCTGCAAAAACCCCCGAACAAGCATGGCGAGTGCTTCTTAAGCGAAATATATTAACGGAGAAGAGGCCCTCCTTATCGAAAGATGGCTCGTCCATTCACAAAGAAAAGCGGGACGAGATGACAGCGAGGCAAGCCACAAAGCGAGCGGCCGTGAAAGCGTCTCGAAGGAATGGAGAGCGGTCCCAAGCGTGGCAACCTCGAATCGTCTGGGCCACCGCGATCCGGCTGACGGCGGCGTTATTCGCCTGGCCTTCACCCCCTGTGACC
Source organism: Tetrastigma voinierianum (assembly GCA_016808115.1). Taxonomy (NCBI): domain Eukaryota; kingdom Viridiplantae; phylum Streptophyta; class Magnoliopsida; order Vitales; family Vitaceae; genus Tetrastigma; species Tetrastigma voinierianum. The sequence continues at coordinate 577,590 of JAEQBH010002205.1, read as the reverse complement.
TCTCGGTATCCGCGGGTCTGCGCAAAGTCACGAAATGAATAATTCTGAGATAGCGGCTTCGAATGAAGTCGAGACCACAATAAGAAACCCGACTCTAAGTACTACGAGTTCCATAGGGACTACGGACCGCCTGGCTTATTGCATCTGACTGAGGGAAATAGAATTGCCCGTCACGGCGGATACCTTGGTAACTATATCCACGAAAATCATATCAAAAGTCAAGCTCGAACCGGGTTCCGCCCGACCAACCACCACCTCGTGAGCGGCGACTCGGCGCAACAACCCCCCTTGGTGAAATCCGGTCATCTCGAGGAGGATTTAAAGGAGAGGGAATCTAGCTCGACCCGGGAAGGCCCACCTCGGCATCGAGCGGAGTGCTTGAGCCTAAGCCGGTGTCTAAACTACCACGACTGAAATCGTCAATCCACATTCGACTCGAGATGCGGAGGGTGCCAACACCTCATGACAATCCGCGGTAGTTCGCGCGATGGTAGCCCAGCGAAACCGTTCATCGGGTCTAATTGACAGCGAGAGTTCGCGACTCATCTTGCGTCAACCTTGATAAAATGGAATCGGAAGAAATGGGCGGAAATCGGCGCTTCATCTGTAGGGTTCTCGGGAAAAGGTATTACCTCTAGGCTCAGTACAAATTGGTTCTCACCTTGGGAGATCCTTCATGTCGACGGCGGCCCGCGGCCAGATTCCTCGTCGTGGAAGCGCCAGTCTATACAACATGATGTGGGCGGACCACTCGTCTGTCCAGCCATCCCCTCCAGCATACCACATGATGAAGTCAAGTTCCTCTTTGCGGTGGGAATGGTTCGAGAGACAACCCAGGTGGCAGGAATGCTACTCGTCCATTGAAACAAAAACGATTGGCAACATATACTGGAATGAGCTCGACATGCGTGGCGAGGTGTTCACGAGCAGAGTCATGAAGAAGCTGAACCATATTATTGGGCGATGACGGAACATCTGCAAAAGCTATATCGGATCGAGTTACTTAGAAGACCTTAAAACCCCCCTTATCCATTTTTAAAACAAAGCGAAGCGTCTTGCATTAGACGGGCGAGATATGGGGAGAATCGATCCTGATGTCCTCTGGCGAGCGTCGGCCCATCCTTGACGATCAAGCGAAGAGGAGGCATTTGAAGGCAAGGCCGTCAGAAGGGGTGTGAGCTCCTCGACGGGGCAATGGGGAGGTAGAATGCGGTGGTTGTGTCGCCAGTACTCGTCGAAAAATAGCGGCAGTGGCGACTACGCATAAACTTCAGCGACATCAACAAAGCATGCCCAAAGGACAGTTTCCCTCTGCCACGAATCGACCTCATCTATTAGATGCCACGCGAACCGTGAACTCCCTCAGTTTCATGGATGCCTTCTCACAGCTACAACGGTCGGTATGGACTGGGAGACGAAAAGCGTAGTTAAGTGCAGCGCGAGGAACTTATTGCTATCGATGTGATGCCTTCGGGCTCCAGCGAGGTACATATCGAGAGGTTGGTGAATTGGATGTTTGAACCGGGTTAAGGCCTGTATGGAAGTATACATAGATGACATTTGGTAAAATCCACCTCATTTAGGCTCCACATAGCTATCTATCAGAAACTGCCCAGTCTTGAGAAACTCTGACATGGCTGAATCCAATTTAAATGTGCCTTGAGTATCAACGAGGAAAAATTCACAGGTTTATAGTCGACCACCTAGGAGTTAGGCAAATCGAGATAAGATAAAGTTGTACTGAAACTGTGCCTTCGCCATCAAACATAAAGGAAGTTCGAGCTGTGGAAGGATTGTTCTGTCGCTGTCGGCACCGGGGCGGAAGTGATAAATGCCGGCCTTTCTTCGAGTCACGAAGAAGGCCTTTGATGGGATACAAAGTGTGAGGGAAGCATTTTCAACGAAACATATTTAAGCTCCCCTCAATCTAGTAAGTCTATTGAAGAGGGCTCACCGCTATACAGCTGGTTGAGACTTCTCGGCCCGATCTTTGTCCTGAAGTCGAGAGACAAAGAGCGAGTCGACACAGGTTACTATTGCGTAGAGGAGCTTTGAGAGGAATGGAGTAGGATACCCCGAGGATGGAGAGCTAATTCGGCCTTGGTAGCCGTGCTACAGAAAACTCCGCCCTTGCTTCGGGCTCCTCATAGAAGTCCCAGCGGAATACTGGAGTGAATGAAGTGTTACGTAAACCGAAGTCTCAGGAAGGTTGATGAAGTGGGCCATAAAGTTGAGTGAGTTCGACATCAGATACAGACCAAAAACAGCGATAAAAGGGCAGGTCTTAGAGCTTCATTGGAGTTCACCACAGGCGGAACATGCTCGGGAATGCTTTCAACGAAGAAGGACCTCCAGCTGGAAACTCTCTGCGTAGATGGAGGCTTGAGCGCCTGAGGAAGCGGAGTGGAGTCTAATCTTGACCTCCAGGAAGGAGATAGGTGCCATAGAGTGCGCACTCAGGATTCGAATTCGAGGCCTCCGACGAGTACGAATATGAGGCCGTCATAGCGGGCCTCGATCTCGCTTCCGTTCATTTAGGTTGATCGTTTCGAGTGCATTGCGGCTCCCGGGCAGTAGTAAGACAAATAGAAGACACCTCACGAGGCTAAAGTGGAAGGATGATTCTATATCTCCAAAGGTGCGAGATTTATTAAAAGAGAGATTCGTGCAGAGGTTCGGGTCGAGACATGTCCCCGGAGCGAGAACTCCGTGAAGCGCCTTAAGCGAAACTAAGCGCTTGACCTTGGAAGATTTCAGTAGTCGACCTGTCGAATACTTGGCAGAGCCCTCTATCGACCTCTGCGATGTGGAGGTTGCCCAGTCGGTAGAGCGAGTTGGATGGACCCCATTTGGGACCTTTATATAATGAGCGGATGTCTACTAGCGACCGAAGGAAGCGGTAAAATGGGACCCAGTGCGCCGGGTTCACTAATCGCAAGGAGCTGTCTGAGCGGGTTTCTTCACCGATCCTCGAGTGTATCGGGAAAAACATTGAATACGTGCTAGGGAAGTTCATGAGGGTATATCTGGAGAATCGCGTGGGTCTGGCAGCGAGAAGGTCTTGAGACAAAAGATACTCTTGGCCTCGATACTCGAAGACCTTGGCCGTCCCAGTCAGAAATGCAAGATTTGCGAGAACCTTGAAGATTTCCATACTCAGTCAGGCCTTAACATCGATCCACAGAAGCTGGCCGCTGACAATGGGGTCTTGAGCATCTTGGGACCTTTCGGGAAGGCGGTGTAGATTCATTATTGTCGTAGTAGACTACTTCACCAAATGGGCTGAAGCGGCGGGTTAGCCCTGATCACGAGGCTTGAAAATCGCAATTTTGTGTGGCGAGCCATCGTATCTCACGGGTTCGGTATCCCAGAGCCTGATGTCGGACAATGGAAATGATTGACCGCGAATTCTGATTCTGTCTTGAGCTCGGAATTAAGGGTGTGACTCGTCGGCTGCGTCTAATGGATGGCAAAGTCACCATCGGAGCCACCAAAGCGCATTAAGGCCAAACTAGAAGATCTCGAAAGGAAAGTGGGTAGAATACCTCCCAGGAGGTGCTATGGGCTCTGGGGACGACCCGAGGAAGTCAACGACCAGAAACCCCATTCGCTGGCACTTCGGCAGACGGTAGCCCGATCGAGAAGCTCGGATTAAAGTCCCCGAGGATCGAGTTAGCGCGGTGGAGCAAATATGTGAGCTCTCCGTCTAAATTTGGATCTCTTAGATAAAGCATTGGCAGTATTAAGGCGTCACGAAAATTCTGCAAAGAAAAGACAATGGCCTTCTATTAAAAAATTCAATGGAAAACTAAATGGGATTTTAGTGTAAAAATGCTATACTTAGAAACGAGAGAATCCGGCACATGGGAAATTGGGCCCCGGCCCAGGAAGGTCTCTACATCATATCTGAGGTCATCGGACCGGTAACTACGGCTCGAAACGGAAGAGGAAGATTTTACGGCATGCAGGGATCACGGGAACATCTTCGCGCTTTTATCGGTAGACCTTGGTTTGTAATCTTAAATGGAGATTTATCAATTTTTAGTTAAAAGGTCGACCATTTAATGGTTATTCGACGTCTGTATTCAGACATATAATGCTTTCAGAAAATTATATATACAATAGGAGAAAAGCTCTCATACATGAAAATCTCTTTATTCAGTCTTAACACATTGTTACAATCGGTACCATCGATTACATCTTGAAAGCATTATTACAAGCGGTTCCTAAAAAGAAAAAGCCCCTTCAGAAAGGAAAAAGGAAAATGAGATGAAAAAAAAATGGAAGAAGACTAGAAAGGTGGAAAAGAGGAAAACAAGAAAAATGGGTGGAAGGAGTTTGTGCGGAAGAAAAAAAAAGGGGAGAGAATGAGATGTGGAAAAAAAGATGAAGAGAAAGGAGAACATAAAATGGAGAAGGCGGCGCAAGAAATGCATCGCCTTAGAGAAATTTTATCTAGCTTGAGCTAGGGAATAACATGACTCCCATAAGGGAGACTAGAGAAAAACACAACTCCACGGGTAGAAGAGCAATGGGGCTGAATAAAATTTTCGGGAGGACCCACCAAGATGACTGCACTCGACGCTTCATCTCACCCGGATTTCGCCACGCACTGTAAAAAGCAGAATATACAAAGTATAAACCCATAGCAATGAAGCCATTTATGCAGAAGGCCAAAGACTCAAAAGTCACCCGAACGTTCCAAGCTCCTGCAATCAGCATTAAAGGCGTTCGCACCTTCCAAGAAAATCGGCTTCACCGGTCACACGCGTTGTTCACTTTGACGAGTTTGTCTACTCGACGTCACTTACCCGAGGAGTCGACGCCTCGTTAAGCATCGCCACTGCTACATCACCGCCGCCACGCCCGAGCCCAAAGAAATTTCACTTTGACGAAGCGTTCGCCTACTCGATAGGTCACGCTACCTAAGGAGTCATATCGTACCAAAGAGACGCCACCGCCACTACCGAGCCCAAGCACCACTCGACGAAGTTCGCCTACTGACAGTCACGCTTACCGAGGAGTCAAATCACCGCCATCGCCACTGCTACATCGCCGCCGCTATACGCTAACCTAGCAGCCACTTTGACGAGTTCGCCTACTCGGACAGTCACGCTACCCGAGAGTCGATCACCAAAGAGACGCCACCAGCCACAAATGAGCTCAATACCACTGACGAGTTCATTTACTCGATTGTGCCACGCCACCGAGGGAGTTAGGATTAACTCAAAGCTACATCGCCACTCACCACATCGCCACCGACTACATCGGCCACTAGGCCACGCTCCGAGCCCAAGACCACTTTGACGAGTTCATGATTCGACAAGTCACGCTACCCGAGGAGTCGTGATCGCCAGTTATATCGCCTACTGCCACACGGAGCCCGCCACCACTTTGACGAGTTCGCCTTACCTCTGACGTGTCGCACGGCTGAGTCAATCCGTTCCAGTAACCAATCCGACAGAGCCCAAGAGCTCACTCGACGAGCCTAACTGGCCTCGCGATAGGCCATGCTACCTAAGGAGTCAATTCAACCCAGGAAACTAAGCCGACAGAGCCCAAGACCACCGACGAGAAATTCAATCACCGCATAGGCCATGCCATTTGTTGAGTCAATTAAGCTCGTGCAACTTCAAATTCCGATGGAGCCCACCAACTCACATTGACAAGTCGGCCGGGCGCGCAGCTGAACTGAATCCCGGTCTGACGGCTTCTTGGGGCGGAGCCCAGCAGTTAACGTTGACGAGTTCACATAGACGAGCTCTTCCCAACTGTTCGCATAGACGAGCTCTGCCTAACATCTCACATAGATGAGCTCTTCCCAACAGGCTCGCGATTGACTAGTTCACATAGACGAGCTCTTCCCAACAATCCATGGAATGACTCATGACGGGTCCTGGCAGCGAGCTGCTGATGGCTCGCGATTGGCCGAGTTCACATAGGCGAGCTCTTCCCGGCAGTCCACATGGGCGAGCTTACATTAGCAGGTCACAGCGAGCCTTCCAGATTCGCGATTAGCGAGTTCCACATAAGCGAGCCCCTTCCCAGCGAGTTCACATAAGCGAGCTGCTTCCCGGCGGTTCCTTGGGCCGAGCTCAGCCCAGCGGTTCACAGCGGCAGGCTCTGTTCTACACGGGCCATGCGGCAAAGTGAGTTCAACATCACAACTCGGGTGCTTAATCCCGAGACCATGAAAATGAGTAAAGTGTTAAATCAAAGCGAAACAGCCTTGAAGAGCAGCAGTAATAAGTAAAATAAAATAATGAATGTTCATTGAAGAAAAGGTTACATATGTCTTGGGTCCCGGGCCCAACAAAAAAAAAGAGAAAAGTGTAAAAGTCGACGTCGGGCAGGCAAAGACGAGCACAGGAGATCAGGAAAAAGAAGGAGAAGCAGACGGTGAAGAGGGAGTGGGCCTCGACGGGGTGCCGGTTCTCCCGGGATAATCGGAGAGGATCCTCTTCCTCCTCGTCTAGGAAGGTCAAAGTTGAAGTCCGGACCCGGAAATAGCGGCAACGACCTTCTTATTACGGCGAGCCATCCGAAACCCATTGATTAGAAGCCTCGGTCTCGATCTTTCGGCAACCGTCTCGTTGAGCCACTTAAAGTTATTTGGCGATGAAGATCCCCCACGCGACCAGCGACACTCCTCATTCGGTTCCACCAAGCGGAAGCGCGCCGTTAGCCTCATGGCGAGCCTCGTCGGCGTCGTCTTGTCACGAAAGATCGTCTTTGATTGCCTGTGACTCTTCCTGCATTCGGCTCGCTTTGGGACGTAACTTGTCCTGTCGTAAAGTTAAATGCTGGGTGGTGCGGCCCGTCCTAGCCTCCATCAAGTCGTTGCGCACGACCCTCAATTCACTCCGAGCCTCCTGAAGCTCACCTTCAGCCGCCCTCGATTCCGCAGCGACTCTTCCCACACAGACTCTGAAGCTCGCTTTGGGACGTGAAGCGTCCCTTGTCGAGAGTTCATCTTTGGTGGGTAACGACCCATCACAACCCTCCATCAGTGGATTGCCTTGACCTCAGTTTGGGGGCCTCTGACTGCGTGAGCCCATCCCTCAGTATTAAGTTTCGTCTTCCCACGCCCTCGGCACGAACAGTAGAAGTGGTATGTTTGAATCGACTTGAGCTTCCATGGCTTCCTCGGTCATACGGTTACATGTCAGATACCATGGTCATTTCGCTCGGATGAGAGGGAAGCCACCCTCGCCTTATAAGCTTGGGCCGCTTTAGCATGACCTTCATTTATTTTGACCTTTACGGCTAAAGCCCTTGAATAGTATACGTACATCGAGCATAAAATCCCAGCATCAGCGCAAACAGAAACTCATCTCGGAATGTATAGAGTCAAAAGGGCGAGTACGAGAACTTACGGAGGCGACCCCCTGAAGAGATAGGGCCAGTGCCTCATCAACGGGCAGCTCAACCGACCTCTTGGTCGAGTCATAAGAATAAAATGAGCTGCGCCGCCCATGAAGGCTCGGCATTGTGAGTAAGAATCCCGGAGTCTCATGACTTGGGGTTAGTTAACTCCTCGCCTCTTCCTCTCTCCGAGAAGGCGACTTGACTTTCTTCGTTGGCGGGTCCCAGACGGTAATAGGTGTGATCGCCAACGGCTGCTCAACGACCCACGAGGGACCCTGCGCCTGCGGCGGGCCCGGGAATGGGATCGCGAGCTCAAACTATAGGAGCCATAACCGATCGTTTATGGATATGAGGACGGAGAAGATGGCAGCTACCCCAACCCGGAACTTTGACCAAAACCGGCCTATCCTTCTCCAACGAGTGCGAGGTTTTTCGTTTCTGCTCGAGGGCTTAGGGATACCATCTCGGCCCGAAATTTAACAGTTCCCCACAGTGGGTTTAGCGTGATGGAGCTGACGGGAGGAGCTTTTATAGTGGAAGGAGGCAGACGCATCGGACGGCCGGATCGAGTGGACTTCGAACTCGATGGGCAGGGAACATCCGACTTAATCAACTCCGGCGTGGGACGGGGAGGACACTCGTGTCGGCGTAGTGTGTATGCTGGCGCCCAGATCAGTGCGACCTGATGTGCAGTCTGCCTCAAATCGGGATCTGGCTGACGCTGAAGTTGCGATGAAGACGACACTCCACGAAGATTATCGGGAGTGGCCAAGCTCAGGAGCGCCCGAGTGTCGATCCTTGTCGAAGGAGGATCATACTCCGGTCTGACATTAACGAAAAAATAGCGTCCCTTCCACAACCTATGGGAGGAGGGAAGATCGAAAATCACGAGAGGGGCGCCGGAACGCTAGAAAAATAAAGAAAGCCCTCGGATGTCTCATTCGGGCTAAAAAGATAAGAAGCAGGCGTCTTTGAGACACGAAGCCCCTGTCTAAAGAAAACCGGCGGACTAATCAAAATGCCACGGAGCCATTGGAAGCAAGAGTTGGCTGAGGACACACATTGAAATCTTTGTAAAACCCCCACTTTTTATGAAGGGATGCAAAGGGAGACGGACCGTTATCGAGAAGGCCGCCCGAAGAAACACACCATCCTAGGCACAGAGACCACATAGAGGTCAAAGCGTCGAGGACCACACGGGCATGAGGGAGTGATAACGTCGCTGAAGATGGCTCCATATGGGAGGACCGACGCTGGGTCACGGTTAAAGCGTGCTTAACGGCGGATCTCAGATATTCCGACCCCCGGGGTATTTGTCAGTTCACTTTCCCCTTGCCCTTGTCGAGAAGGAGGCGCCTCGGGGGACACCTCGAAGTCGACTCAGACCAAGCGGTCGGAGACACATGGTCGTCAGAACCATCAATAGCCGAAGAATCACCATCGATACGCAAAGAAGAAGAACGACCGGGACCCATGATGAAATCGGATAATGAAAACAAAATTCAGCCAACCTAAACAACTCGTCTTATCACCCGAGAAGAAATCAAGAAAAACAAGGCGCAGTGGACCCCGGAAAAGACCTTGAGAGAAAGACTGCACTTTAAAAGGCTCAGACAAGGCTAAGAGAAAGGAAGTCAGAAATTTCGTGAGGCAAATAAAAAAAGGTCCAGGCAGTGGCACAAGGCGGGGATGTCGTGAAAGAAACAAAGGAAACTTAAAGGGATGGAAGAAATAAAGCCTTGGCAAGAAGAGTGTGTCATTATCTAAGACAAATGGCGGCGATCAAGCCTAATCCAGCCCGAGCAGACGCGTCAAATTACACCCGATCACGGAAAGCGATACAACCCTTGCCCACGTACACTGTACACAAGGGCTGGGGGGCAACTGATAGGGTTTGAAAAATAAGGCTCGCAAGCCCACACACCAAGCCCAAGAAAGAGTCTAGCCAGTGAGACACGAAGGCCACATTAGTTGAGATTCGAAGGAGAACGTCGATGGGGCATTCAGGCCTCTTTGCGCCCGGCATTCCGGCCTTTACGGGCGGCCCGGAAGAAGGAGTCCAATAAGCATTTGAGGCCACTTATGGGAAGTCTCCCACAGGTACAGAAAATAGAATAGTCCCTAATAATATATCATTCCGCAAGTCCAGCCAAATCTCACCAATGAGGAAAGAAAGACAAGATTAGATCAGCATCAAATCAGATCTCCCAATAAGGAAGGAAGATTATCCCAAATAAACTACTCCTTCTATATCCTATATAAATCCGTCTGATTTGTAATAAGAAATATCCCATCCAATGGGAGTGAATCCTATTACCATCAAGCGGGAATATCACTATAAATACAAGGTCACCCCATCGGTGAAAATTACGCACATTAAGCCCTCCAAGCGGTCTAAGTAGTTCCTCTTTTCTCGAAAGCGACTTAGGCATCGGAGCGACCACGGCGAACCCTCGACCCACTTTCATTCGTTTTTGTAGGAATTCTACGATCAAGGTTTGCGAGACCGGTATTGCGCGGACGTGCTTCAGCCGAGACAATCAAAGCACGCATCAGTCCGCCCGGCAATCAGGTCGGCCAATGACCTCTACGCGCTCGACCCGATTAAGTTTGAAAAAAGGCATCATCAGTTCCTATTAGTTGAAGGAGCGATTTCATGGAAGAGTGTGAAACAATCTGTCATTGCTACATCCACTATGGAGGCTGAGTTCATGACTTGCTTTGAGGCCACAGTTCATGGTTTATGGCTACATAATTTTATTTTAATACTTGGAATTGTCGACATCATTGGCAAGTCGTTGAAAATTTATTTTGATAACTCGATGGAGTCTTCTTTTCTAAAAACGACAAGTATTTGAAAGGTGGTAAACATATGAAAGTGAAGTACTTTGTTGTTAAAGAAGTTTAGAAACAAAGGGTGTCCATTGAACACATTAGCATAAACTCTACGATTGGGATCTGTTAACGAAAGGATTGCCCCCAAAGACATTTAATGAACATGTCGAAAGAATGGGCATTACTAGATACCATTATTGATGTTATGTTATGTTTTACGTTATTTAAACACCTTGAAAATTTAATTTACTTATTGTTTCTAATATAAATTTTATAAATCCCATTTCGTACGATTAGTATATATACATGAATGCATTATGTAAATTAAACATGATTTTTTCTATGACAAAGACATTATTGTTGGACCATTATCAAATGTCTTATTTAGGTCATATGTGTAGGACTAGTATTGTGATACATGGAAGAGACTATGTCGATAAAGTGGCATACAACCGCTATGATCCTTATTATTTTCTTTTCGTAATAATGACTTTACAATATGACTAATGTAAGGATGAATTTATCTTATACATGCGCATTATGTTTTATTATTACACCATAATGGTAAATAATGTCACATGAGCCAAATGGAAGTATGTTGAACTTATTTTACGAAGATATTAGACTTTCCTTTTTACAAGCCCAAACATGGGCTAACAAGATGGAAAGACAAGTTACCCTAATTTGATTACCAAATAATGGTTTAATAAAAGAAAGAAAGTATCTTTGGTCAATATTTAATAAAAGATAAATTCGTAAATTAACATCTTGATGGAAGGTGTATTTAAAGAGAAGCCCTAATAGGAACTGGTCCTCTCTCAACTCATACTTAGAGTTTTCTCTCCATCAAAGAAGGTTTGCCAAACCTAAAGCGGTCAAGAGGGAAAACCAAATCCTTAGTGATTATTCGCTAGAAACTAACTACGTTTGTCATGGATCAAGGTAAGGGCTCTTACTTTATTATGTGATTGTGAAAATCATGTTGTTCAAAGATCTTGGCTATCATGTTTATGCATTATTTGATAATAGAATTAAAGCTTTCACCTATATATAAATTAAAATGTTATTTCTTATTTTACTTTAGAGAAATTTAACTTAACAATTAATATAGTATGAAGATTAGGAAAATTTTCCATAACATCAATATTCTTTATGACAAAAGTTATTTCACACCCCAAATTTTTTATATAGCATTAATATTATCTAAAATTTCAATTTGTTTATAATTTAATCGTTAAAAAAATGGAATTACATTCTCTAGTAGTGGACCTAGTCATTCTTTTCATATGATAATTGCATATTTGTTAAGCAAAATCTTCTTTCTATATTATATTATGGACATAAAAATAGGATAACAATAAGAACAAGAATAATTTATCATGTGATTTCTAGAAAGGAGTCTAAATATTGACATAAATAGACTTTAATTTTTTATGAAGATTAATTTTATTTAAAAAAAATTAAAATAGAAAATTTTATAATAAATTTCTTATTCCAAGTGTAAAATCTAAATCAAATATATGACATAAGCTATTTATTTTAATATAAAAAATTGATATGTTAATATATTTAAAGTAAAAATAATTCTTACAGTTAAAAATAATTAGTTTTAAGCCTTCACAAAATGTTTGAGTTAATGTTAGTATCTCATTTTATAATAAGTTAATATTTTATTAAAAAATAATTGATTAATTTTAACATTACAAGTATAACCTTAATGGAAAATAGCAAAAAATATTTTAATTTGATAATATACGTATACAAGCTTAAAGTTATTTTCTAAGTTAAAAATTAAATGATCTCATTTTATCTATTGTTTTTTATATATATAAGAATTTATATAATAGAAATATATATATATATATATATATATATATATATATATATATATATATATATATATATATATATATATATATATATATAGGTTAATTGGAGTAAAACAATAATCCAAAATTTTAATGTGAATATCAATATTTAGTTAAAAGAAAGTTCAAGAGACAAAAAGACTTCTTCACGTGAATCCTGAAATCCCACCAACTAGTCTTACATCAACCCATGCTATAAACCCTTGCATCCCAATACATCAGATCAATAACATCTAGAATAGCATATCAACAAGATATGAAAACTACTTTTTCTAAAATTAAAAAAAACAGAACTCCACAACCAGTGTTGACACCACTTTCATCTCCATGAAATCTACCACTATGAAGCTCAACTTACCTTTTTCCTAAGATCTGCTCCTTTCGCTATTGCTATGTTGAATTCTTCTCATTCTTTTGTTCGATGCAAGCTTGAGTTTTGATTTGCTATAATCTAGATGTGCTTGTTTTTTTTTCTTTTTTTGGTTTGGAGGAAAAAAAAAAACTTGTGGACTATTACAAGGATTTGTTTTGATACAATAGTTGTTTTGTTTCTGTGATTTGGTTTTCACCTACCAAACATCAAATTTGGTAGTGAATATTATTTTTCTTTTAGTTGGTGAAGGGGACCAAGAGGTTGTATTTTGATTTTTTTTTTTCAAATAGGGTTATAACTCTTGATAATTTTTAATTCTTGTGCATGATCCTTGGTTCTAAATTTGGATTAAATTTTTTTTTTTCTTTGTGGTTTTTGTTTCTAGATGTTGGTGTTATACTCTTTGTGTTTTTAGGCTGGTTTCTCGAAAAGCCTTTGTTTTCAAAAAGATTTGTTTATGTAAGGTTGTATAACTTGTATTGGATGTACACATGCAAGCTACTTGATAAAATAATATGAGGATTTGATATCTTTCCCTTTTTGTTGAAACCGTGTTAAACAAGGTTTCTAATATCTTCTTCTTCTTTATGTTTGGTTTCAAGTTTCTAGATTTAAGTGTTTATGTGACGCCCCAAATTCAGGGCACTTTTTTTTAGTCCTTTGGTTTGGAAACCAAATTTGGAAACCTCTTGTGAACAATTTCCATGAACGGTGTCCATGCTCAAATAGTGCACAACACGGTGCACTGTTGGCTACTAGGCAAGTATGTCGCGACGGAAAGTTCTGATCACTGACAAGGATCCTATCGTGCACGGAATCCACGCCCCACGGGACCCCTTTGGCCTTTCGCCGGGTGAGAGTTGTGCGTGCTTGTGCTTGCCGCATGCTTTGTGCGCGATTCGCGTGTCGCGCATCACCGCCCGTTGGTGCACACGCGCTCATGCTCGTGCCAGGCTTTGTTGTGCGATCAGCACCACAGTCGCATCTTGAGCCTGCCCTATGGGTGCGACATAAAAACACCATGTCTGACACCACCCTTGGAAAACCGTCTCAGTAAAATCTTATGTCGCGACAACAGGAGACCGTTGTCGCGTGTGGCTGAAGCCCGACCCCAGGCCACAATACGCTGACGGAAAGCCTACATTCGCGACCCAAACCATCGAGCATGCCTAGGAATAATATCGTGACACAAGATCCGTCGCTGACACGGATTTAGAAAACTACCGCTAGTGCATCATTTACACGCATGCACATCTGCACTCAAGCCAAGTCGTGTGCCTAGCCTAAGAACCATGTCGCGACATGGGAAACCACGTCCCGACACAGGGTCAGCATTCTCTGTCGTGACAAAGAAATCCCGAATATGGGCAGTAGCCCATTCTGGTCTTCTACACCTCCAGTTCCTCTTTATTTTCTTTCCAAAACACCCTAAATTTGATATAAATTAGCCTTTTTTATTACAAAGACAATAGGAAACTTGGAAAACTTGCCAAAATGTATTCATCATACAAATTGAGTTTAATTACAACTCTTTGATACTTACTTATACAAAAACTGGGTTTTTCTACCCAAAATTCACAAGTTACAAAACAAAGCCAAATTTGGCCTTTTTTTCTCAACTAAGTTCTTGGATGGATTTCATTCCCCAGTGTACCTCCAGTACCTGTAAAGATTTTCCCATAACGGGGTGAGCAATGCTCAGTAGATGAATTTCCCTACAAGGGTTACTCCCCACCTAAAATGCACATGCAATGGCAACCATGAAAACATCCATTCATATTACACTAGTGTGCAATCTATATGAATATTCGTTTCATGCGTAGGATGAAACTCTTCATTACAACCGAGTCCGACCGACTCCCTCACACTTTGGTGCCAGGAGTGTGAAAACCAGTCATTGTGTTTCACCCAATGACTTAAACTACTGGACAATCCTCTAACATTCACTTGAATTTTTTTTTTTTATCAAATCCGTGTGTTTATTTATGGGCCACGTCATTTTTCAAGGTCACACCGCAGGATCGTCGTATGCCTTCCAACATTTTTACGGGCTTTCACCGTCAATGATCATGTCTAACCGCATATAAATTTAGATTAACTTTCACCTTTACGAGGGGACGGGTGCCCGATCTTGCTACGCCTAAACACACATGATTTATATTTGTTATTGTTCTATACAATCATGAGTCTCGATTTTAGACGTTGTCCCATTTCCAAGCTCACCACACATTCACCAAGAATGGTGAATAACAGTACCATGCACCCACACCCAACTCGACGTGATGTGATCGAGCATATGAATGCAATTATTCCATTTTATGTATACTACATTTATTATTCATGGACAATTATATTTTTCTACAATATAATTTACATCATCAAGCAATCCATGTTAATACATCAATTGAGCATGTAACAACATGATTTTCACACAACCAATATGTTATTCATTTACTTGACCCTTACCTGAAGCGATACACATGGACCCGATAACAATCGAAAATCGATCGAGGCGCAGCTTGATCCAAAATTCAACCTGATGTCAGAAAATGGTCAGAATTGTTCAGCAGTCCAGAAATTCCAGTGTTTGTCCAAAACAGTCCCAAAATCTAGCATTCAGTCCCACGTTTTTGAGACTGAGATGCACGGTCATTCCGGCCCCAAACACCTCAACCATTTAAATGGCTCTTAGACAATAATTAAACCAAGTAGGAGAAAAACCCCTACCTCTCGAAATTTGTCAAAAAACTCGGATTCTTGTCTCTATGTGAAGCTCTCGTCGCGTAGAAGAACTTTGCCTCTTGTTGAATAGCGGCCCAGATGATCCAATTCTTTGTCAAATCTAGAGATAAGTGGAACTTCTCTCTCATGCTTCTCTTCTTCTCTCTTTTCTTCTCTTTCCTTCTCTCCTCTTTTCCTCCTCTCCACTTTGGTTGCTCACATGCTCGAGTGGGATGTCCTCCTTGCCACTGTCACCTCTCCAGCAGCTCTCTTGGATTTCCCCTTATCCTCTTATCCAATTCTTTGGATTTCCATCCTCTCAAGTTGTGACACATGTCCCACATGGGCCCCACTTAAACTTTTGTTTGACTTGCTCTCCATTTGACACATGGCTCCATATAAGCCATCCAACAAGTGCCAAGTATCACTCGTTACTCTCGGTGCCTCAAAAAACGTGAAATTTCGACTACCTCGGAATTCGACGAAATTCGACAGAGTAACTAGATTTCACGAGACGATTCCAACGGTGAAGTCCATTTCATCATCCGACACCTAGAAAAATTCCATATTTTCCACTGAAATTACCGTTTTACCATTTTTTTCAGAAAAATTAAATTTTTCTTGGATTTTACATATTAAATCATTTGTCAATCCTTCTTAGCTTCTGCATGTAATATCTTGGAATCACCCATTCATTTTACAAAAATTAAGAAGTATCCATTAGATATCAAGAATAGAAAAAAAAACATAGAGAAAGTAGAGGGAAAAGGAAAATAAAGAAATTTGTGTGTTACCCAAACTTGTTAGTATTGAGGGCTCATAGAACTCATTTCTTTATGTTAATTTTTACTTCAAAATATGTTCTTTGAATAGATTTTGAACCAATATGATTCACTTCATAATTGAAATTTTGAAACCATCAACAACCATATCATGCACATATTGATTGGAGTTGTAAATATCATATACCTTACATATATAGTCTTGAATATTGATTGGAGTTGTAAGATCAAGTAGTGGTCAAAGTAATGATTGGTTCTAGAGTTTTCATAACTTATATCTGAATTGAATTTTGATCATCTGCTTGTTAGGGCACATGTATTGTATTAAATATATGATGGTTATAGGCATGATGATGCTCTCATTTTAATTTATTTTACTATTTGACATTTGTTTTATTTTCACTTTGGAATCCTTCTTTTCTTTCTTTTTTTATTTTTAATTAATTTCAAGAGGTGCATCTATTTTCACTTTTCGAATATATATTGAAGATGAAGTACTCTATTCTAAATCTAAATATAAATACCATTGAGTACATGTTGCATTTTGAAATAATTAAAAGGTGAATAGTAAAATCCATTCTATATCTTATTGCTTTCTCAGTTGTAAGACCCGAGAAATTCCAATTTCTTGAAAAATGGTAAAATCGTAATTTTGGTAAAAATTATGAAATTTATTCTCTATATCTCGGATGGAAAGCAGATATCAGATTGGAATGGAATGCCGCGAAATCTAATTGCTTGGCGTCGAATTTTGTCAAATTCCGAGACAGTCGGAATTTACACGTTTTTCAAGGCATCGAGTTTCGGGTGCTGAAAAATGACATGAGATGTGACAAAAGTCACATATAACATGTACACATGTTATACAAGTTACATGAGTAGAGAGATGATGGAAATGGACGGCCGAAATAGTGCCAAATGTCGAAAATCCAAGCTTAGGGACATAATGGTCATTATTTAAATTCTTAAATGACATAGACAAAGCATTTCTGAGTGTCATCTCCTACCCATAAAATGAGGGCAAAAAAGCGTGCTGGAAGACAAATTGATACATTAGCCATTTTTTTAGTTTTCTTTAGAGCAACCTCACAGAATTTCTGCAAATCGGAGCCATCAATTCTTCGAATGAAGGAAAAGTTGTTTCTCTGTGAAGAGGCCTACGCGTGGGCTCCGATTTTAGGGAGTTTCGTCAAACTCCGAGAGGTAGGGGATTTATACTACTTGGGTTTTAAACTTTATTTAAGTGTTTTATAATGTTTCGGTTGGGTTGAGGCCTTGAACGGCCATTTGATGCATCGAAAACTTGGGATGGGTGTTAGAATTTTTAGCCATTGGATAGTCCGCAGTTTGGAGGTGTGGGCTGTGAGGGGCTGTTTGGGTGTTTATTTCATAAATTTATGAAATAAATCTTGTGTTGATGGTATGAGGCCGGGAATGGCTTGAATTGTGTGGAAAATGTAATGTGGTCGTGAACCGCGAACAGTAACCATAGGGTTTCACTGTTCCCGAGAATAGTGTTCACAAAATAATTTTTGTGAAATAATGTGTTTGGTTGAGTAATTCAAATCGAATTGCTCGTGTTGGATAATTAGCCCAAGTGAGCTAATTTTTGGTGTAATGGATTGTGAAATTACATAACATGTTTGTGTGATTAAATTATGTAAATGTATATCATGTAATATATATTCGCATGTGTTATATGAATTGTATTGGAATTGGCATCATGCATTCCATCTGCGCTGGGGCACCCTAGAACAATAGGAGTGAGTGCATGAGGTGATTCTTGAGAGAATGGTTTCGGAGGTTTGACTAAAAATAATAATTATCGGAGGGTAGTCCATATAAAATATCAATCGTCGGAGTCAGCCCAATTGATATACATAGGAGGGTAGTGCACTAAATATAACATCGGAGATGGTCCACTACTTATATCAGAGGGTAGTCCACAAATAAAAACAAATATCTTTGTTGAAAATAATGTTTCTCATACGTCGCTTAGGCAAGTGTGAGGGAGTCGGTGAGGACTCGGGGTATGAGTTGTTCAGGTAGACATTCAAGTAGGATCATGCGTTTACTTGAATGTGGTGTTTACTAGACATTGCATATGCACTTAGGTGGAGAGTAGCCCGAGTTAGGGTGATTCCACTCTCACGAGCATTAGCTCACCACATCGAGGAACATATTTTTCGGGTCTGAGTGCGTAGGGGAGACGGCTCATCATAGAGGCTTTGTTTGAGAAGAAAGTCGGGTTGTGGCTTTGTTATCATTATGTATTCATGTATTAAATTTTAAATTTTAATATGTGTTGTATAAGTAAACTTTGACTCTTGGAAACTATTGTATATAGTTGGAAATTATTAGGATGAGTATTGGTTTGTGGGCTAGTGGCCATTTTACTCATGGATGGTTATATTGGATTGTTAGGACGGGTTATGTACGATTTATGTATCCGGGTAGAGCTCCCCTTGTCTGAGGAGACTCTACCGATTTTAAATGAAATGTGGTCACCCAGGCATTCACGGAAGTGTTTCCGCGGGTTGACGGGTAGTCAACGGACCCCTGGGATTTGGGCATCACAACTTGGTATCAGAGCTTAGGTATACGAATACCTAGGGAGCTCGGGTTTAGGTTTCCATCACCACTTGGGTGGTTTGATGTAAGTTTAGGTATGAGATTGCAAGGTACGAACAAAACTAGGACCTTTACATGTGTGTTTGTGGTAATGATTTGATGAATTGTTGTGTGAAAATGGCCATAACATGAATGATGTGTGATCATGTGTTGTGTTTGGTTTGTCAGTAGCATTAGGTAGCACATAAGTGTTAGAAAATTTTTGGGAGTTTTACATTGTGTAAAAACTAGAACAAAGAAATAAATGAAATAAATTTGAATAAATTTATTTGGTTTAGTGGATAATAAAATAAAATTTTAATAAATTTTAAGGTTGAACACTAGGTTTAGTGTTGGATCATGAGATTTTGAGGAAATTTTGGACAAAATGTCCAAATTAAATGAAAAAAAAGGTGAAGAAAATTATTTTATAAGGTTTACAGTTTGTAAAGCGAAGAAAATCAATTAAATAAATTTTATAGAATTTATTTGAGTGTTCTAGAAAATGGAATATATATATATATATATATATATATATATATATATATATATATATATATATATATATATATATATATATATATATATATATAAGTATATTTTTTATTTTCATTAAATTTGAAATTAATGTGTGAAAAAAAATTTATTAAATCAAATCAAATCAAATCAAATGAAACAAGATTTTGGAAAAATGAAAATTTCGAAAATAAAATTTTTGTTGACAAAAAAAAATGGTTTACTATGGAACAGTTGTCTTACAAGGACTTGAGTATATCTATGCTTGATTTCGTGTATGAATTGAAATTTGTGTTTATGCCTTAGAATCTTGCATTGTATTTAGCGCCATTCGGCGTGTAGATGGCTAATTAGGGGCGGGGCGTGGGGCGTCCACGAGTGCTGATCGGGCACCACCAGTATTTGATCAAACGGGCCTTTCTTGAGGTTGTAGGTATTACGGCGGTATAGCCTGTTGTGGTATAGCGGGTAGTTAGGGAGGTGAGGTAACCTCCAGGAGGTTTAGGAAGCATCGTCACCAGGCATTCATAGGGGGAGGTGTTAGAGGCTATGGAGATTACCTCTGACACTACCAAGATAGGCTAGGCTGCGTTCCGACTGAAGGGTGAGCCCAGTATGGTGGAAATGGGCGAGGACCTCCCAGAGACTTAGAATTTATGAAGCATGGGCAAGAGTGTTATTTGATTTTGGTGCGTCGCATTCATTCATTCTTTTGCATCGGTTAATGATGAGTTGGGCTTAGAGGTTGAGACCTTAGAGGAGCCTTTGTAGTAACTGAGTTCTCCCCTAGGGATTAGGAGTGCGAAATAGGAAGATATGCCGTGGTTGTGTTGGAGATCTGGGGGACTCTACTCCACAGTGGACATGAGGATCATGGACATGTCAGAGTTCGATGTCATCCTGGGGATGGATTGGTTGACAACTTACAGGGTCGTTATCGATTGTGAGCGTAGGAGAGTTACCGCCTACACGCAGGACGGTACTCGTGTGGTATTTCAGGGGGACAAGCATGATATTTTGCCCCAGACAGTATACGAGTCCAAGTGTCAGGGACAGTTGGCGGGTTGGCTAGCAAGCCTTACCCTAGAGGATGAGGTGAGGCGGACTTGGACCTGCACCTCCGAGTAGTTTGTGAGTATGTGGATGTTTTCGGATGAGCTCACAGGGATTGCCTCCGCGCATAGGGATGTAGACTTGGTATTGAGTTACACCTGGTGCCAGCCCATCTCTATGACTCCATAGGATGTACGGTTGAGTTGCGGGAACTTCGAGTCCAGTACATGAGCTCTTGGACAAGGGGTTCGTTAGGCCGAGCACTTCACCATGGGGCGCTCGATTACTATTTGCTAGAAGAAGGGCGAAGGGACCCAGCCGTGCGTGACACTCTGAGACAGGTTGAGCAGGTTACGATCAGAATCGGTACCCATTACCAAGTTGATGATTTGTTTGATCCAGTTGAGAGGAGCGCGAGTCTGCTCTAAGATGAGTAGCCCGCCGGCTGGTTCTGTCAGGGTGGGGTTAGGAGGCAGGAGATATCCCTAAGGCGGCGTTTAGGGTAGCGTTATGGGCACTGAGTTTCACGGTGATGCCTTTGGATTGGCGAATCGCCAGCGGCATTCATGGATCTCATGCGCCAGGGTGTTCTGACCCTATCTCTAGATCGATTTGTCGTAGTCTTCGTGGATGACATTTTGATCAACTCCGGTTAGAGTGGGAGCATGAGTATCATTTGAGGATCGTGTTACAGTTGTTGAGAGACCATCAGTTGTACACCAAGTTCAATAAGTGCGAGTTTTGGCTTACTGAGGTGAGATTTTTGGGACATGTGGTGTCGGCATCAGGCGTGTCAGTGGACCCAGAGAAAGTTGAGGCCGTGATGAGTTGGGAGAGGCCGAAGTCAGTCTTCGAGATATTTAGTTTCTTGGGATTGGCTGGGTATTCTGTGGAGATTCGTGAGGATTTCTCTCAGATGCGACACCTATGATAAAGGTTAAGCCCGAGAGGAGGTCAGGATTTGATTGGGATGGCCGATGCGGAGGCATTCCGAGGTGAAGGAGACTTGCCGGCACCTATCTTGGGCAGTCTCGAACAAGGGACAGGGGTACACAGTGTATTGTGATGCCTCGAGGGCCGGACTAGGATGTGTTTTGATGCAGTACGGGAGGGTAGTAGCTTATGGTTCCCGTCAGTTGAAGAATCATGAGTAGAATTACCCCATACACGACTTGGAGTTGGCGGTCGTAGTCTTCGCCTTGAAGATTTGGTGCCACTACTTATACTGCGAGGAGTTCGAGGTGTACTCAGATCATAAAAGTCTGAAGTATATTTTCATAGCGGGACCTCAGCATGGTAGCGCGGATGGATGGAGTTCCTAGAGGATTATGACTTCACTTTGCATTACCATCACGGTAAGGCAAATGTAGTGAAGCTGATACACCTTTCGGTCGGAAGTCACGAGGAGCGTTAGCTGTAGTATAGCTACGAGAGTGGCAAATCTTTCGGGGCGGCCTGGGACCGGTTTAGACTCTGATACGGTGGCAGGACTTCCAGGCACGTTGGGGGAGTTTAGTGGCTACCATGATCTATGTTGAGGCAAGGTGGTCGAGTCCCAATGGTAGGGCCCAGCGAGAGATAATGTCCATCGGGGACCAGGGGTATAGTCGGTACGGGTGTGAGGGCTGCAGATCCTGGTGGTAGTCTTGATTATGGGAGGACGGAGTAGTGGTTTGATTGTGAGACAGAGGGGATTCTCGGGGGAGTTTCCTTTGCTCTCGATTTGGGTGCATCAAGATTACTGTGCGAAGATGCAGGGATCTTAGTCACGGTGGAGCCTCTTGGAGCGGGATGAAGAGATAAGCCAGGGGACTTTGTGCGTGATGTCTCACATGTCGACGAGTAAGGTGAGCACCCGAAGCCCGGTGGGGCTACTTTAGCCATTGGAGGTGTGAGTGGAGATGGACTGCGTCGATGGACTTTGTGACCCACTTACACGGTGTGGCGAAGGCATGACACGATATGGGTGATAGTGGACCGGCTCACGAAGTCAGCACATTTCCTAGCCGTGCGGATGACCTTCTCATTGGAAGTGTCCGGTTGTACATTCGAGGAATGAGTCAGAATTTACATGGAGTACGATATCCATAGTGTCGGATAGGGACACGAGTTTACGGGCGCACTTTTAGAAGAGTTTCAAAGGCTATAGGCACACGGTGACGATGAGTGACTTTCCGCCCTCGGGATGGTCATCCCAGAGAGGACTATCTGGTGTTAGGAGATCTTTGCGAGCATGCGATCTGGATAATAAGGGTAGCTAGAACATTGCCCTTAGTGGAATTAGCTACAACAACCGGTTATCGTAATTATACGGATGGCACCATATGAGGCATTGTATGGGAGGCCATGCAGTCATAGATTATGTTGGACGAGGTGGGAGAGAGTTCCATCCTTTGGTTACGATCGATTAGAGACACCCTCTGAGAAGGTGGAGAAGCGTCGACGGCGTCTTCTCACGGCTCAGGCCGCGAGAGAAGGGTATCTGCGGATGTACGACGTCGACCCTTAGAGTTCGAGGTTGGGAATCACGTTTTCTTGAAGGTCATGCCTAAGAGAGGAGTGGTCAGATTCGGCAAGCGCAAGAAGCTATCGTCTAGGTTTATTGGGCCTTTCGAGATACTCGAGAGGATGAGCAGATGCGTGCCGGGTTGGCGTTCTGCTTGACATGTCGGTGTCCACGAGGTATTTCACGTCTCCATGCTCAGGAGTATACACGAGGATCCGATACATGTAGTGGATTGGGAGCGATTGAGGACGACAACACGATGGACACCGGAGGAACCATTATGCATTTTTGGATGGCGGGTGATCCCGGGTTTTGCAGCGCCAAGACCGTGAAATTTAGTGAGGTGCTATAGCCGCACTATGGAGTGGGAGGCCAGCGTGGGAGAGCGAGGACACGTGCGGGCCATATCCCTTCTTGTTTAGGGATGAAGATGCATTAATTTAGTCAAATTTACATGCATGGTATAGTGCACGTTGCATATGCATGTGAGTGTTTTGTTGTCGAATTTTGGGAATGAAATTCCTTTTAAGAAGGGGAGAATGTAAGACCCGAGAAATTCCAATTTTTGGAAAAATGGTAAAATCGTAATTTCGGTAAAAATTCCGAAACTTATTCTCTAGATCTCGGATGGTGAAACGGATTTCACCGTTGGAATCATCTCGCAAAATCTAGTTAGCACATCGAATTTCGTCAAATTCCGAGACAGTCGAAATTTACACGTTTTTCGAGGCATCAAGTTTCGGGTGCTGAAAAACAACATGAGATGTAACAAAAGTCACATATAACATGTACACATGTTATAAAAGTTACATGATTAGAGAGATGATGGAAATGGACGGCCGAGATAGTGTCAAATGTCGAAAATCCAAGATTAGGGACATAATGGTCATTATTTAAATTCTTAAATGACACTAAAGACAAAAGCGACTCTGGAGTGTCATCTCCTACCCTTAAAATGAGAACCCAAAGCGTCTTGGAAGACAAATTGATGCAGTAGCCATTTTTAGTTTTCTTTTTAGAGAGAAACGAGCTTCTCTCTAAATTTATGGCTAATATCGATAGTCAAATTCTTGAACGAAGGAAAGCTGCTCTACGCGAAGAGGCCTACGCGTGGGCTCCGATTTTAGGGAGTTTCGTCAAACTCCGAGAGGTAGGGGATTTATCCTACTTGGGTTTTAAACTTTATTTAAGTATTTTATAATGTTTTGGTTGGCTTGAGGCCTTGAACGGCCATTTGATCGATCCCAAAACTTGGGACCGAATTGTTATAATTTTTTTTAGCCATTGGACAGTCCACGGACTGGGTGTGGACGTGAGGGGCTGTTTAGGTGTTTATTTCATAAATTTATGAAATAAATCTTGTGTTGATGGTATGAGGCCGGGAATGGCTTGAATTGTGTGGAAAATGTAATGTGGCCGTGAACCACGAATAGTAATCCGAGGGTTTCACTGTTCCCGAGAATAGTGTTCACAAAATAATTTTTGTGAAATAATGTGTTTGGTTGAGTAATTCGTCGGGCGTGTTGGATAATTAGCCATTAGGCTAATTTTGGTGTAATGGATTGTGAAATTACATAACATGTTTATGTGATTAAATTATCATAATGTATATCGTATTATATATGTCGCATGTGTTATATGAATTGTATTGGAATTGGCATCATGCATTCCATCTGCGTTGGGGCACCCTAGAACAATAGGAGTGAGTGCAGGAGGTGATTCTTGAGAGAATGGTTTCGGAGGGTTGACTAAAAATAATAATTATCGGAGGGTAGTCCATATAAAATATCAATCGTCGGAGTCGGCCCAATTGATATACATCGGATCAGTCCACTAAATATAACTGGTCGGTCCACTACATATATCGAAGGGTAGTCCACAAATAAAAACAAATATCTTTGTTGAAAATAATGTTTCTCATACGTGGCTTAGGCAAGTGTGAGGGAGTCGGTGAGGACTCGGGGTATGAGTTGTTCAGGTAGACATTCAAGTAGGATCATGCATTTGCTTGAATATGTGTTTACTTTGGAGGCGTGCGTATCTTGTTGGGTGGAGAGTAGCTGGAATTTAGGGTGGTTCCACTGCGGAGCGTGGCTCACCTGTCGGGAGCATATTTTCGGGTCGGGGAGCGCACGAGACGACTCATCATAGGCGAGTTTGAGGGAAAGAGAGTCGGGTTGTGGCTTTGTTATCATTATGTATTCATGTATTAGAATTTTAGAATTTTAATATATGTTGTATAAGAGTAAAATTTTGACTCTTGAAACTATTGTATATAGTTGGGAATTATTAGGATGAGTATTGGTTTGTGGGCCCAAGTGGCCGTTTTACTCATGGATTGTTATATTGGATTGTTGGGACAGGTTATGTACAGGTTATGTATCCCGGGTAGAGCTCCCCGTACAAAGGAGACTCTGCCCGATTTTCATGAGAAATGTTGGGTCACCTGACATTCATGAGTGTTTCCGCGGGTTGACGGGTAGTCAATGGACCCTCGGGATTTAGGGCGTCACATCAGTATTGTGTTTGGCTAAACTTTTTAGAAAATGAAATAGGAATATAAAAATTTATTTATATGAAAGTCAAATCGCATTCTTGATAAGATTATAGTAATCCAATTTATTTTCCCTAACATTATAGAATACCCTTACTTAAAGATATCACACAAATCAATTATCACGAAACCGGAAAAATCCAAATTTTTGGAAAAATGGTAAAACAGTAATTTCGGTTGAAAATCCGGAATTTTTCTAAATCTCGGATGATGAAACGGATTTCACCGTTAAAATCGTCTCGCGAAATCTAGCTACTATGTAGAATTTCGTTGGATTCCAAGACAATCAGAATTGCACATTTTTCGAGGCATAAGGTGTCGGATGACACATGGCAGGTGTTAAGGGGCTCACATTGAGCCACGTGCCGAGTCTTGAGCAAGTCAAACATGAGCTCAAGTGGGACCCATGAGAGACATGTGGCAACATGTCATTGGGTGGAAATCTATGGTAGATGGATAAGGGATAACGTGTAATCCAAGGTGGCCACTTAGAATGTGACATGTGGCAAGTGAGAGGACAAGTTCTCTTGACTCATCTTGACCAAATTGGTTGGGAGAAGAGAAGGTGAGGGGGAGAGGAGAGAAAACCGAGAAAATAGAGAAAAAAATGAGAGATTTTAGAGTGAGAAGCTCTCACTTCTTTCTAGATTTCCCGGCGATCGGACCGCGATTCGAGGCGGAAGCGAGAGGAGAGAGGTCATCCCGCCTGACAGGGCCGCGCAAGTAGGAGTTAGGGAGTTTCAACAAACTCCGAGAGGTAGGGGTTTTTCTCCTACTTGGTTTAATCCTTGTCTAAGGGTCATTCAAATGGCATGGGTTGTGTGAGGTCGTGAGTGGTCGTGTGAACTGTCCCAAGACTTTGGGACGGGTGTCTTTGGAGAATTAGGGACTATTTTTCGGACAGTCCGGGGACTGATTTTTAGACTAAGTAATTGTCCTTATGTACCATTTTTATGTGTTAGAGTTAAAATGAATAATGGTGTTGGTTGTCTTGCCCTAAGGGGAATGTTTGGTTGTATTTTGAACCATGGGAAGCTGCCATATTGTGGTAGTACACATTAACCGGACTTTAAAACTAGTTTTTGTGTGGGAAATAAAGGAAATTTGGCAGTGAGTCCTTCTAGTAAATTGTAGCCACATCAGTGAACTTGATGTTAGTCTTTTGAATTTTTCAATTCGAACCTCTGTAGCCCAAGTTATGGTCTGTTTACCCTGAATAATCTAAATGGAGAGGTCGGCCAGCTAGAGGTCGGCCAGCCAAAGGTCGGCCAGCTAGAGGTCAGCTCGGCTAGAGTTGGAGTCAGCTAGGCCGAGTCGGGTCATTCGGCCCGAGTCGGGTTAAGCTCGGCTAGGTTTGACTCGATGGCGACCTCGACTTCGGAAGGTCCTGCTTCTTCGATCGAACTACATTTAGTGTTCTTGGACTCTATGGAAAGCCCATTGAGTCAAGATTCCATTCATATGCCTATGGAGGATAGTAGGTGAGCTTTTCCAGGTCAAGTCAGCTCGGCTAGGTCAGGTCAGCTCGGTCAAGTCAGGTCAGCTCGATTGGGTTTGACTACGTGTGACCTCCAACTTCGAAAGGTCATAACTTCTTCTTCCAAACTCCGTTTCGAGTGTTCTTAGACTCTATGGAAAGCCCATTGAGTCATGATTCCATTCATATTCATGTGACAGTAGGTGAGCTCGGCTAGGTCAGGTCAGCTCGGCCAAGTCAGTCACCTTAGCATTTGGGTTTGATCTGATGTGACCTCGACTTCGGAAGGTCATAACTGCCGTCGAATCCCGTTTTGGGTGTTCTTAGACTCTATGGAAAGCCCATTGAGTCAAGATTCTAGAAATGTGCCTATGGAGGGCATTAGGTGCTGGAGCTAGCCAGAAAGGGCAGGTCGGGTAGGCTGGCTGGGTAGGGCTGGCTACTCATGCGAGACCTCCAACTTTGGATGGTCATAACTTTTTCGTCCGAACTTCGTTTAGGGTGTTCTTAGACTCAATGAGCCATGTTCCTTGGAAGGGAAGTGGGTGATCATAACCTTACTGAAAACCTGTGTTTTTCACCAAGTGTGCTGGTTATTTGGTTATGTCGATGTAAATAGCCAGGTTTTGACATGACCATTGCATGGCATGTTGTAGGTTATTGTATTGGATAGGAATTTCCATGCATTAGCCTAAGGATGGTTGTATGACATTCGTTGTTAATCATGTATGGATGATTGGAACCAAACTGGTTCATGTTTGTGAAGGGACCGTGAGGTGCCCTGTTGGATGGGTCCAAGATTGTGACCTTATTGTATGTTATTGCTCATATGAATAACATGCAGTGTGTGAAGAATGAGAATTGTTAATGCATGCTAATTGATGTGTTAACATGAATGGTTTGAATTATATGGAATATAATTGTGTATGAACCATTGAAATTGGATGTATGAATTGGCATCATTGCATTCATGTGCACGGTTACATCGCGTCGAGTCGAGTGTGGGTGCATGGTATGGTTGTTCACCAACCTTGGTGAACGTGTGATGAGCTTGTATTGGGACGACGTCGAATAAAAGACTCATGGTTCAGATCATAGTGAAATAAATTAGTGTGTGTTGGGTGAAGCAAGAAGGGGGTCGTTAATCCCCACAGGTCAAAGGCTTGGAATTTGGGTGTAAGAGACCCGCGGAGATATCCGAAAGTTTAGTATGGGTGTAAGAGACCCGAGGCTTGAGCTAAAAGTTCTGTACGGGTGTAAAAGACCCGCGGAGATATCCGAAAGTTCAGTATGGGTGTAAGAGACCCATGGCGTGGGCCAAAAGTTCTGTACGGGTGTAAGAGACCCACAATGTTATCCGGAAAGTTGTGTAGGTGTAAGAGACCCGCAATGTAATCCGAAAAGCTCTGTTGCCCAAAAAGGATACACACGGTTATGGTTATCACATAAACTTCAAGTTGTGTGATAAGAGTCGGGATTGACTCGGGATTAGTTGCCCATTGGCACTTGCATTGGAATGCTTGGTGAGTCGGTAAGGGCTCGGGATATGTGTGTCGGTAATCTTACCGGTGGTTGTCACACTTGCATAGGCATGTGTGGAAGGAGTTGATAAGTGACTCGGGATGGGCATGAAAACATTTCATGCATGACATGTGACATTCAGGTAGACATTTTACTTGGATGTTTGTTTGATTTTGCGATTATTGCATGTGCACTTAGATGAGAAGTAGCCCTTGTATGAGTTATTTCTCTACTAGGCTTTGCTTACCCCGTCGTGGGACCCCCTTTCAAGTACGCAAGAAGATGGCGCTCCTTCGAGGCCGTGAGTACGAAGAAGGCTGGATTGTGGCCTCAGAGTACTTTAGAAATATATTGTAACAATCTAGTTCATTATATTTTGCATGTAAAAGCGTTGAAGAGTTGTACATCAAACTTTGTAAAATATTATAAGAAATTGCTATTTGTAAGAAAAATATACAGAAATGGGTCCTAAGTAAGGAGAATTATGAGGTGATATTGATAATCTGATATCTGAAGGTGTTTCTCATGTTAACGTGGTTGTCAACGGGACCCCCGGGATAGGGATGTCACAAATTAATTAAAGATATTGATCCATTTAGAACTTACAAGCATCATTTTTTTTTTAAACCCAAAATCAACCAATCTCAGTAAAACATATAAAAATTTGTAATAATTTAAGAAATATCACTTAACTAAATTTTCAACTAACATCCTATTTTTAATTTATTTTTTTTATCATTTTATCCTCTACTTAGATGCACGAGTTTACAACATTGTGCATAAGTTACAAGAACTCTCCCACTTTGGTGAAGCATATTGTCCAAGGATGATTATCTAATGAGTCATCTACTTTAAAATATATTCTTTATTAGTTCAAAAACAAAGTTATTTAATAAGGAAAGGGATATTTAAAAAAAATGAAGGAGTGATAATGAGTTTCAAGGAGCTTGTTTCTATTAATGTGAGTTCAAATAAATATCAAATCTAATTTTGCAAATATTACTTTATTGATATGATATTAAGTTAAATATTTAATATAATTAAATGTCAGATTTATATATAAATGTTATGATTATTGAGCAATAATGCTAGATAGTAATAAAGATATAAATATAAAAAGTTGCACCAACTAGCTAGTCATATTTCTTAAGACATTGAATAAAAAATATCTTGTTACGTCGTGATAAGATAATTCAATACTCTCATAACCAACTACTTAAGGCAGGGATTTGTCTTAGTTATTTGGCATCTTGAAAATGAGCTTGTTGATGCTTTTTTTCTTTCCAATTATAGGAATTCAAGAACTATTTCAATCTGTCCTCTCATACATAAAATGAATTTTTTAAAATTACTTGCTTTATTTTTATTTAATAATAATATTAATATTATTATTATTTTAAATATATAATGAAAAGTAATAATATTTTAATTATTTATAAAAGTAACTTATTTTGAATGTAATTTAAAATATAAACAATTAAAAATATAAAAATAGTTAATATGTTCATCATAATTTCCTAAAAATTACTTGACTCACCTTGTCCTTGTCTTATTTAATTTTATAAAAGTGAAAAGTATGGAATTTATTTCAAATAGCCATAATCTTGAACGTTACCATCCTTAGTCGAGGGTTACATATTGATTAAAATCACATATTATTATATTAAATGAATAAATTTATATTTCAAATAATACATATATGGATTGAACTTATAAAATTAGATATATTTTACATTATACAAATACTAGTTGGAGGTCTAAACTATTTATATATATAAAATAAAGTAATTAATATTTTTTTAGAGGGAGAATACAATCATTTTAGGTAAAATAGAGATAAAACAAATTTATCTTAAATTTCTATAATATATTTTAGTGACAAAAAAAAAATATCAAAGAAATATTTTATTGCCAAAATGTATATTTTGAGACAAAAATATTTGTCATTGAATTTTGATTATCATTGCAAATTATTTTATGAATAACATATCCACACAAATTTCTTCCTAACAATATGTTTGACGACAAAAGTTAAGTATTCATTTTTAAAACTATTGCATGAAACAAATACTAAGACAATTTATAAATTTTGTTGCTAATAGAAATATTTAGTGACAAAAATTCCTGTATAGTAAAATTGTTGCAATTCTCATTTTCTTATAGTACTTGTCTATGAGGTTATTGCTCATGGTGAAATTATTGTAAGGTTAGCACTCATGATAATCCAAACAGAGTAGATGACTCAAGACATTTACACTACTAAGTTTGAGTATTGCTTCGACTGGCCGGTGTTTCATATCGAAGTTTAGCCTTCAGGATTTTGGTAGAGGCCGACTTCATTTTCAAAGATTAGTTCTTGCTTTTAGTTCCTTCAGGAATCTGTTAAGAAGCCAAGGGTGAAGCATTGTTAGTGCTGGATGACTTGAATTCTGAGTCAAAGCTGAAGAATAAAAAGGCAATCTAGAAATAGAAGTCTTGCCGCGATAAGCACGCCTATCGCGATGAGTAAACATTCGTCGTTGGCATTCTAACTTTATCATGGCTAAAGTAATCGCCTTTTGTTGTCCATCATCCACTTGTCGCAACAAGCCGCACTCCACGCTTTTCGTGAGCTTACGCCTTATGGGTTGCATTCCACATACATACATATATATTGTGCACCTTGGGGTTTCTCTCATAAGACGAGCCATTGTGAGATCAAGAGGCCGAGCACATTGTAACCCCTTTTTCCTTCATCATTCCCTCTTCTCCTTCCTACCATCCTTCTGACAGGTGGGATTTAGAGCTTTCAAAGATCTGTGAGGCTTTTTCCATTAGCTTCATGAAATTCAGCCATTAGCCTTGCAGCCTGAACGTGCCGATATTCAAGTGGCAGAGAAAAAGAAATAGGTAAAGGGTTAGCCAAGCTGAATATTCCAATCATTAGCTTTAGTTTTTACGGAGGAATGATAGGTCAAAAGCAGCTCCGCAGCCCACTCCGCTTAAACCCTGAAGGGAGAAGCATGCCCATTGAAGTATCTGTGTGCCTTTTGACATCGACCTGGGATGAAGGTCTAATCCACACCCAAAGGTCGATTACATGGGTAATCAAGAAAGCCTTGCAAGTTCCTTAACTGCCAAATCCTATGATATGTGGGAATAGAATAATCCTAATAATATATTATCCAAAGAATCTAATTCAAATCTTACCAAATTAGGAAAGTAAGATAATTCACTTATATTATACTCATCAAACGGATCCTACCAAGAAGGGAGAGAAAATAATTCCAAATAGAAATGACTTTCTATATCCATAATCAAACTGACATCAAGAAAATATCCCATCCAATGGAAAGAACTTAATCACCATCCAACCTGTAAAACATATACTATAAATACAAGGTCACCCCATCGGGTGAAAGGTAATGCGATACATACGTAACACATTCGCCTCTTTAAGCAAATTCCATCTTTTCTCTCAGAAAGAATCGACTTAGGTAGATCGAGCGGCCACGGCGACAGCTCCTCGCCGACCTTCATTCTTGTTTTTGTAGAGGAGTACTAATGCCCAGAAATTGCATCAGCATTACAAAGATTCCCATTTTAGCCCCGACGATCCAGAGCTCGCATCAAATTTCAAAGATCGGGCCCCAGTCCTGCTTCACGGACCCTTACACGCCCGTGCCTCAGTTCTGGCTGAAAAGGTACTTCAATAATCACGCCGCCTCCTCAGGAACGAGCCAGCTCTTTACAATATAATCGATTCGGGGCCATATCATGGTATCAACCAATCTTAATACGCAGGAATAACACTAACCGCTTAAGGATGCAGATCTCACAGCGACGCAGACAATGCACCCGGCACATAGAAGCTTACGTAAGCTAACACAACGAGGTGGTGGCGTCTACTACCAACCAACGCCCCGATAGGAGAATTAGAACAACTCACCAAAGTGGTATACAACGCCACGGGATGCAATGGTAAACACAGAAGGTCACAACTCTTCCTCCTCATGAAGTGGCAACACAACTGACATCTCTATGGCCACGAAACAGTAGCTGCAGTCTAGCCGAGCCAGGGGCACTGACTACACCGTCCCCGTGAGGAGGGCAACCAAGCAACACTGGGGGCATGTCGGAACGAGGAACTACACCATCCTCAACAAGGGACGGGAGAACTATCATGGGTGCGGAGGTTCAAGAGCCTCCAAAGGTAAGAGCTCACTGCATGAAGGAGGTGTGGTAAGAGGACGCGCCTCCCGACACTCATGGACACCTTGGTACAACAAACCGACCACCTTGCAGCCGAGGTGCTTCACTTCCTCTTTAAAGAAATTGTGGATTCTGCTGGTGGAAGTATCTCGATGGTGTCTGTGGATCCAGCGATCATCTCACCACTTACAAAACCAAAATGGAGCGCATAGGTATCAAGATCCGTGTGATGGAGCTTTTGCTATCAAGCATTAAAAGGCCCACTTTAGTCAGTTTAATAGTTTCCACCACTAACACCCTCCCTTATTCGTGAAGTTTTCATCCATTGCGCTCTGCTCTCTCACTTCATTGGGGGGCCAGGACGTATAGAAAGCCAAGTTATCATCCGCTGACCATCGGGTTGAGCTCGTAAGAAAGCCCGAGGCCCTTATGTCCAGATTCAATGCCGAGTCTCCGGCTGCAGATATACCCGACGAGAAGTTCGGTAATCACTCGTGACCATCAATGGATTTAGAGATTCAAATGAAAGACCTGATGTCTTCCATCTCTAAAAATCCCTGCCAAGCATGGCCGAGGTGCCTCGCAGTGCTGCAGTACACACGGCGGTAATAAGCTCACATCCAAGAAAGAGAACTCATCCACCCATAAAGAAAAAAAATGTGACGTGCATACGACGAGGACGAAGCCCCAAAAGACAAACGACTGAGAAAGGTCTCCAAAGAAGGATGGAGAACGGGTCCCTCTAAAAGGCATGGAACCCCGCAGACCGTCCGGGCCCACCGCAACTCGAAAGACTACGATGTTATTCGCCCAAGGTTCACTCCCTTTAATGTACCCTCGCATCACAAGTCCCGCGCCGGCTACTAAACTAACGTGGGCCTCTGAGGTATTAACCCAAATGAAGTC
The DNA here is from genome assembly GCA_016808115.1 of Tetrastigma voinierianum. Classification (NCBI taxonomy): domain Eukaryota; kingdom Viridiplantae; phylum Streptophyta; class Magnoliopsida; order Vitales; family Vitaceae; genus Tetrastigma; species Tetrastigma voinierianum. The sequence continues at coordinate 544,309 of JAEQBH010002205.1, read as the reverse complement.
GACCTCTACCACAAGAGATAACACCGGTGCACCGCGAGTTCCATAGGACCACGGCACCGCATCGGATGATTGCACACAACCCAAGAGGGAAATAGAGCACTTAATACGGCGCCTGCAATTCGACGCTCATATCCCCGAAAACTGGGCCTCGGGACCGCTTCCAACCAGCCCCACCAAAGAACCACCACCGGAAGACTACAACCCAGCACCAACAACCCCAGGAGAAATCCATGATCTCGGTGGAGGATCAAGCAGGAGGAGGGGAATCCAAACACTGAAGGCCCATCCACAAAGATCGGGGTCACCGGAGATAGGAAATACAAGTGGAAGGTCCAAACCCGCTGCTACTGACACGTCCATCACATTCTCCGATCAGATCTGAGGGATGCCAACACCCCATGACGGCCCATCAGGTGTTCTGTGGGCCAGGCTAAACAAAATAGTTCATTCGGGTCCTAGCTGATAACGGAGTTCAACTGGAGCATCATCTTCGCTACACTGGATAAGATGGGCATCGGAAGGGAGTAGATCGGAACCCACAACACATCCGCCTGTGGTTCTCCTGTGAAAAAGGTATTACCTTTGGGCTCAATACAACTAGTACTCACCTGGGAGATCCTCCTTTCCGTGCAAACAAATCTAATGGGCTGAAGATTCCTCTATTGTAGACGCCCATCCGCTTATAATATGCTGTTAGCGACCCTCTCTCACTGTAATAAAGCCATCCTCCGTGATACTACATGATGATCAAGCTTCAATTAAGCGGAGTAGGGAATGGTTCGAGAGATCAACGAGTGGCCGTGGAATGCTACCCAAAGATCCATGAAGGTAGTTGTCTGAAACAACATATACATGGACGAGCTCAACATGCGCGACGAGGTGCTCACCCAACCTGAGCCCTCATAAGAACTAGAACCGTATCTTGATGACGCACTCGAACATCCGCCATATCGGGCTCCAAGCCAGCAAAAGACCCTCAAAGCCTCCCCACCCATTTTGAGATGCACAAAGACGCCTTCGCATGGGAAGGTGCTGGATATGGGAGGAATTGACCCTACTAATAATCATCGAAATAACGCCGCCCCATCCTTCAAGCCAATCAAACAAAAATATAGAGCCAAAGGCGCTGTAAAAAAAGCCATCAACGAGGAGGCTCGGGCGAACTCCTCCGCAGGAGCTAGGAAGGTGGAGATCCTGAGGGTTGTCCAATGTCGACTTGTCAAAAAGAAAACTAAGAAGTGGCGACTCTGCATTGACTTCGCCGACATCAACAGAGCGTGCCCAAAGGATGCGCTTCTCCGCGCTTAACCTGACCATCAGAGATGCCTACGCCATGAACTCCCCTCGGGCTTTTATGGATGCCTTTCGTTACAATCAGATCAAGATGGACCGGGATGATCAAGAAAAGACCTTGTTCGCTCACACAAATACAGTGGAACCTATTGTTATTGTGTGATGCCTTTTGGACTCAAGAACGCAGGAGCTACCTATCAGAGGCTGGTGAACCGATGTTCCAGAAGCAGATAGGCACAACCATGGAGGTGTATATAGATGACATGCTGGTAAAATCCACTCACAGCTGAGCTCCACATAGCTCATCTATCCGAGGCGCCCAGATCTTAGAAATTACAACATGAAATCGAATCTCAGCCTAAGTGTTTCGGAGTATCAAATTAAAAATTCTTGGTTTTAGTCAATCACCGAGAATCGAGGCAAATCTGCATAAAATAAAGGCTATACCGATATGCCATCGCCATCGTATAAAGGAAGTCCAAATATTCACAGAAGGCTGGATTGCCATTTATGCCGATTTGTATCCAGGCAAGTGATAAATGCCACCCTTCTTCCAAGTCCCAAGGCCTTTCCATCGGATACTGGCGCGAAGAAGCATTCAAGATTAAAGAGACGAGCCTCCTATTCTAGTAAGTCCTATTGAAGGAGCTCCTCACCTATACTTAGTCAGACGTATTTCTCGACCAGCGCTTGTCCTCGTCAGACAAAGAACGAGTGCAAAGAGCCCAAATACGCTATTGCAGCGAGCCTGAGAGCGGAGGAGAGGTACCCAAGGATGGAGAAATTAATTTTGGCATTGGTAACCGCAGCTTGGAAGCTCCGCCCTTACTTCCAGGCTCATACCATAGAAGTTCCAACATAATAGCCAATGAAGCAAGTGTTACATAAACCAGAGACCTCCGGAAGGCTGATGAAGTGGGCCATAGAGCTGAGCGAGTTCGACATCGACATGTTTAACCCGCAATAAAAAGGCAGGTCTTAGCCACTTCCATCATGGAATTCACTGCTGAACCTCGCCGAGAACGTCAAACAATGACCGACCTCCCCATCCGGAAATCCTCAGAGATGGATCCTCAAATGCACAAGGGAGCGGAGCAGCCCAACTCACCTCTCCCTGCAAGGAATGGTGACATTGAGTACGCATTTAGATTCTGATTCCAAGCTCCATCAACATAATGAGCATGAGGCCGTCAAGTAGCAGCCCCGGTCCTCCGCCCATTCACCTGGAGCTGACTACCAGAGGTCCCACAACACCCCCAAATTCGGTAGCAGACAACAGGAAGACACCTACGTAAGAAAATGGAAGGATGATCCCATACCTCCAAAAGGTACTAGATTTATCAAAAATTCAGGTCGGTTCAAACAAACATGTCCCCAGAGCAGAACCCCGAGCCGACGCCTATAAAACTAGCGATGGGGCCTCATAGGAAGACCTCAAAGTAGCTCAACACCGTCTAATACCTTGCGCAGCCTCTATAGATCTCTCGACGGGAAGTTACCCAAATTAGATCCGAGTCAATCTGGACGTGGACCTTACTGGGATTACATAATAGACGGACGTCTACCCGACAACCCGAAAGAAGCAGCCAAAATCAAGACGAGGTCAGCCAGATTCACTAATCATAAAGGAAGCTTGTACGCTGCTCTTCACACCTTATCCTTAAATGCATCATGGAAAAGACACTAAATACGTACTAAGGGAAGTACACGAAGGTATATGCGAAATCACACGGAGCTCTGCATTGAAGGTGGAAGGTCTAAGGCAGGGATACTATTGGCCCACGATACTCAGAGATGCGACAGACCTAGTCAGGAGATGCAAGACTTGTCGATAATGCCAAGATCCTGCCACCTCCCATCGTAGCCCTTGACATCAATCACAAAGCCTCGCCTTTCCTAACAATGGTTTGACATACCGGGACCTTTGCCCATCGGGAAGGGCCAATGCAACCATCATCGCAGAAGGATTACTTCACCAAGTGGGCTGAAGCCGAACCTTTGGCCTGCAATCACAGAATGTAAGATACGCACCTTGTGTGGCGAGCCATCATATGGTGTCTGTATCCCAAGAGCCCTCGTATCGATAATGGAAATAACTTGACAACGCCAAGTTTAGAGATTTCTGTGCCGAGCTCGGAATTAAAAATTATTACTCATCTCCAAAGATATCCGCAGCTCAATGGTCAAGCCGGTCACCATCGAACTCTTAAGGTCAGCTTTGAAGACTAAATTGAAGATCTTAAAGGAAAATGGGTAGAACACTCCCCGAGGTGCCATGGGCCACAGATAACGCAGGTCAAGAACTGAAACCCCAGATTCTAGCCTTTGGTAATCAAGCAGAGTCTCTTGTCGAGGTCGGATTAAAGTCCCCAAGGATCGAGTTAGCAACAGTGGAACACAATGACGAGGCTCTCCGTCTAAATTTGGATCTCCTAGATGAAAATGAGCAGTTCTATGCGCACTAAGACTATCACAAAAGGAAGACGGCGAGATACTACAACCAAAAAGTCAAACCCAGGAGCCAGTGGCTGCCCGGTGATTTGGGTCTTAAAGAAGCTCTTTGCCAACAAGGAAGAATCTAACATGATGGAAATCGGCCCTGTCCGGAAGGCCCCTACATCATATCTCAGTCGTCGACTGTGCAATTATGATCTCCAAATGGGCAGGGAGGGAAAATTTCATAAAGATGCATGGAATGCGGAGCATCTTTAAACATTTTTACCAAAGAAACATCACACCAAACATACATGCTAGGAAAATTAATACAATTTAACAGCACCATAATCCATAGCCAAAATCTCTCTTATTCCAAATGAAATTACATTCAATTACAATCAGTGGTGCCATCGACATCTTGAAGCACACATACAGCTTCTCAAAAAAAAAAAAAAAAAAAAGAAAAGGAAAGAGGTGGAAAAGAGGAGAAGAAGAAAAAAGGGATGGAAAGAGTTTGTGAGAAAGAGGGAGAATCAGATGTGGAAGAAAAGAAGAAATGAAGGAAGAGAGAATGAAGGAGAAGGAGAAAGAGACGAAAGGAGAGAAAGAGAAAGAAGAACAGAAAATAGAGAAAGCGGCACAAGAAATGTACTCGCCTCCCAAACACATTCCTAGCACGGTTAGGAATAACATGACCCCACAAAGGAGACTAGGAAAACACAACCCCATGCTAAGTCCAACAAAACTAAACCGTAATCTTCAGTGGATCCTCGCGAAGACAATCAAATCCTCGACGCTTCATCTCGCCAGACGCCGCTACGCACTGTAAGAGGCGTAATATCCAAAGCATAAACTCCATAGCAATGAAGCCGCCATTTATAAGAGCGCTGAAGCACTTAAATTCGCATAACGCTTCAAATTTCCTCCATAACCAGCATTAAAGACACTCGCATCTTTCCAAGAATTGAAAGTCAGACGGCAACGCGAAGCGGTTCAGTTTACAGAGCTCTTCAGACAACAAGGCCTCAGCGCCCGGAGCCCAGTAGCTCACTTTGACGAGTTCGACTACTCAAGACAGCCACACACTCTAGAGTCGACCGCAACAGCCTGATCGCCACTGGGCGCCTCGGGCCACCGAGCCCAAAAGAGGCTCACTTTGACGTAGTTCGACCACCGCACAAGCCACGCAAATTTGTGAGCCGATTAGCTCAGCTGATCGCTCACTAAGGCTCCTCGGGCCACTGACCCTAGTAGCTCACTGACGAGTTCGACTTACTCCGACGGGCCACGCAGCCTAAGAGTCGATCGCCCAGCCGGATCGCCACCAAGGCCCGGGCCACCGAGCCCAAGAGCTCACTTTGACGAGTTTGACTACTCTCGCACAGCCACGCAAATCTAGGAGCCAGACTACCAGTCAGATCGCTACCAAGGCCCCAACACCGGAAACTAATAGCTCACTGACGAGCTCGACGACTCAGACAGCCACGGAATTGGGAGTCAATCAAATTTCAGCCTCGATCGCCACTCAAGGCCTCAAATAAAGAGCCCAAGAGCTCACTTCTTGGAAGAGTCTCGACCACCCAGACAGTGCCACTGCAGCCCCAGAGCCAGATCAGCTCAGCGACGTCACCAAGGCCCCGGCGGGCCCGAGCCTGGGGCAGAGGCTCACTCTTGACGAGTCTCGACCACTGCACAGCCACGCACCCCAGAGCCGACGCCCTCAGTCGGATCGCCACCAAGGCCTCAACGCCCGAGCCCAGTGAGGCTCACTTGACGAGCCCGACTTACCGCACATGCCACGTAGCTCAGAGTCATATCGGCCTCAAGCCGATCGCCAACAAGGCCTCAGCGACCGGGAGCTCCGGGGTGAGCTCACTTTGACGAGCCTGACCATCCGCACTGTGCCACGCAGCCTAGGAGTCGATCAGCTCGGGGCCGGATCGCCAATTTCACGCCCCCAAACGCCGTGAGCTCCGCAGGCTCATTTTGATGAGTCTGCCTACTCGTGACAGTCATGAAACCTAAGAGTCGATCAACTCAGCTATATCGCCAACAAGGGCCTCAGCCAAGAAGGCCCAAAGTGCCTAGAGCCCAAAGAGCTCACTTTGACGAGTTCGCCTTACTCGCATGTGTCATGCAAATTTCTATGACTCATATCAGCTCAAGTATTTCAGCCCGCAAAGCCTCAAATGCCAGAGCCCAACAGCCACTTGATTCGACCTGATTATTCCATCAAAGCAAATTCTAAAAGTCCGTTCTAGCCTGTGCAAAGCAGCCCCATGAAGTCTCAAATGCCCGGGGCTCAAGAGCTCAACTTTTCAACTCTACATCCCATCGCCATCCAACTTGAACGCCTGCTAGGGCCATGCAAACAAGAAATTGATACGCATCATGAAGAATAGCATGGAGTGCACAAGTAAAGACGAAGTGATGAAATAAAAATGAATATTCATTAAGAAAAAGGCTAAGTATATGTTCCATACGCAAGATTATAAGCATCAGAAGAAGGGGAGGAGCCCTGTAGGGGTATCAGGTTCTCTGCAAGGATTCATGGAGAAAGACCTCGCTCCCTCATCGCTAGGGAGGTCGAAGTTGAAATCTAAACCTGGATAAGCGTTAGCAGCCTTCTGCTGAAAAGCGAGCCACCCAGAAGCCCACTGAGTACTGGCTTGGTCCCTCAATCTTCCTATAACTTCGTCCCGCTGAGCAACCAAAGTTATTTGCTGATGAAGGTCCCCACGCAGCTCACAGACTTCCTCATCAGCGCTCCGCCAGTCGGGCAGCCTCGCGTGGCCTCGCGACGAGCCCCCGCCTCTAGCGCCGCCGCCTATCACGAAGGTCATCTGATCGCACGCAGCTCTTCCTAGACTCTCAAGCTCGCCGGGATGAGAAGCTCATCCCAACCATCCGGTCTACATCAGTATTACTGCGTACCGCCCCTAGCCTCTCTAGCGCAAGTCATTTCAGGTGTTCTACAAATCATCCCTGGTCCTCCCAAGCTCGCTCGGTCGCCTCGTTATGTTCGGGCCCGATTCCTTCCTATCTCACCAGCACGTGGCTGATGGTATGCCTTCCAAATCGGGATTTTATATCATTTGTTTAACATGATCAATATCAATCATTTAACCTCATTAGATAACATTATATCATTTTATATTGATTCGTTTAGACAGACTTTTATAACTAATGAGTATCTGACTACGACTTAACATAGAACTCAACATCCAATGCAAGTCTAATAATTCAACCTCAAAAATGGAACTCATACCTACAAGGTATGGGAACTTACTTATATGCACTGAGAGATAGTGGCCAAAGCCTCAATAACGAGCATCGCACCACCTCTTGAGATCAGAATTTATGAATGGGATTTAGATCAAGGCTTCGCGAGTTCGGGCATTGAGAAGCAAAGAGTCCCCATCTCGCCACCTCGATTCGATCTTCTCCTCAACTCTTCCGCCTTCGAGAAGGTGACCTAACACTCTGGCGTATTCCGTACATTACCGGCGCGATCGCCAACGGCCGCCAACGATCACCTGGCGACCTTTTTGCCTTCATGTTATGCACCTTAACGGGTCATAACTCAAGATCAGAGGAGCTCTGCCAGGAGGGGCGATCGCTGCGCCTGGCCCGACTTTCTGACATGAGTAGACGGGCGAAGATGAAGACGCCCCTAATTTCGGAACTTTGACTAAAGCTCCACGATCTTTCTCAACGAGTCCAGGTTTTCGCTTCACGCTCCGGGCTTCCGAAAGGCTGCCTCCCATCGGTGCCGCAGTTCTCCCTTGAGCGGGTTTAGGGCAATGAGGGCCCAACGGGAGAAACTCGGTGGAAGGAGGCGCATGGCCTCAAGCAACAAAGAGAGCGAGCGCACTTCGAGCCTGGCTGGGCCAGGGAACATCTGACTTGATCACCCCGCGTAAGGACGAGGAGGACACTACCAACGCCGCCGCCATGGACGCTATCTCGCACGAGATCACCCGAGCACCCGAGAAGCATGTAGACAAAGGTAACTGTAATACCCAATGACCTCACATAAGTTATACCATAAACAGAACGAACACTCACGAAGATTCTCGGGGGTGGTCCAAGTCACCGGAACGCCCAGGGTGTCGTCCTTGTCAAGAGGATCATATTCCCAATTACGGCCACTAACAAAGAAGTAGCTGCCCCTTTCCACAAATTGGTGGTGGGAAGAGGGAAGATCGAAATCACCAGAGAGCGCCGTGAACGCCTAGGTTAGAGAAAGCCCTCGGCGGTCTCCTTTCAAGCAAAGATAAAGGGAGCAAGCTACACCTGGGACACCGAGCCTCCATTCCTAAAGAAACCAATAGACTAACCAAAATACCCCAACCATTAGGCGCGAGTTGAGAAGGACAAACATTGAAGTGTTGCAAAACCCCTTTTATGAAGGGATGCAAAGGAAAGCGAAGACCATTATCGAAGGCCACTTCAAAGAAGCACACCATCTTAGGCACGGAAACCACATAGAGGGTCAAAACATCGGGGGACCACACTCGAACACCAAAGGGAGGCTGGTAACGTCTGGCAAAGGTGGCCCTGATAGGAATTCCACCTTGCTAGACCCTGCAGCTTAAAGCTTGATGCCGAATGGCGATCTTAGGTATTCCAATTTCTGTATGAATCAGTCTATTTTTCCCACCCTCATTCAAGGGAAAAGGGCGCCGTTAGGGCATCCCCTTGCTGTTCAACCTGGCCGAACGGAGTTTCGAGAAGGCACCACTAGTCATTCAAAACTCGCAATACCGACGAGTCACCACTAATGCAAGCAGAGAAGTTAAGATTGACCCGACCCATGATGAAAGTAAATAATGAAAATAAAATTTGGTCATCTTAACCCTAGCGCCTCGTCGTACCAGTCGAAAAGAAAACAAAGAGATAAAGACGCAACGGTCCCAGGAATAAAACGAAAGAGGCTATCTCAGGGAAAACGCCAAGAAAAGACTCTACACAAAAAAGGTCAAACGGAGAACTAAGGAAATGAAGTACTAATTGGCCGAGCAAAGAAGAGGTCGCAGGACGAGGCACAAGATGCAGGGAGGTCCTCATGGGAAGAAACAGTAAGGAAATTGAAAGGAGTAGGAGAAATAAGCGCAAAACCAAAGAGTCATATATCATTATCGCGAAGACGGTATGACTTTTCGCGATCGCTTCCTTAACTAACTCCAGCCCCAATGTATTACCGGGAAGTTGCATCCGAGCATTTAGAACGTTATAGCCTCGCTTCATGCACGCTATACACAAGGGTCGGGGGCAATCGATAGGAGCCGAAAACGCTCGCAGCCCACTCGCTTAAACCCTGTAAGGAGAGGCATGCCTATTGAAGCATTCAGTCATTTTGACGCCAACCCAGAATGAAGGCCCAACTACGCCCAAAGGCTCATTATGGGCAATCAAGAAAGCTCATGTTCGGAAATCAAGCCAACTTACAGATATATGGGAAATAATAATCCTCTAATATATTATCCAAATAAATCTAACTAAATCTTGCCAACTAGGAAAGTAAGATAATCTACTTATATTGGCGTACCATCAAACGGATCCACCTTAATAAGGGAGAGAAATAATTCCAAATAGAGCTGCACTTTCTATATCCATAAGCAAATCCGATATCAAGAAAATATCCCATTCAATGGGAAAGAATCCTAATCACCATCCAACTGGTAAAACATCTACTATAAATACAAGGTCACCTCATTAGTGAAAGGTACGCATACATATGCAACACATTCGCCTCTGGCAGTCCATCTTTCTCCTCAGAAAGAATCGACTTTAGGCATCGACGCCACGGCGAAGCCTCGCGATCCCCTCTTTCATGCTTTGCGCAAGAGTACCACATCCAAAGCTTCCCGCAGACCAAAGATTGCAAGATTCCTATTTCAAATTTCGACGATCCAGAGCTCATAGAATTAGCCCAACATCAGTCTGTGTCCTACTTACCCACCCCCTATACGCCTAAATCAGCTCCAGCTGGAAAAGGCATCATCAATAATCATGGATGTCTTGGCTATCTTACATGCACCTCGACAAATCTCATAGGACCTGAAGATAACAGTCGAGTAAAACCTTCAATAGCTTTGAAGGGACTTGAACCAATAACCATGGGATAACTTCATCTTAATTAATGTCTTACACCAACTGAGCTACCCCTTATGGTTATTCAATTATTAGTTTAAATATTATGGTTGTTTGAAAACATATTTTAAATTATTAAATTGATATGCTTTTCCTCATATAAAGCTCCTCTTCTAATGGGTAAGTGCTCGAAGGCCTCTTTCTTTTATTATTTTTTTCACAAAGTTCAATGTCTTGATCATCTCCATTTTTTTTTTTTTTACTGGTTTGATTATGGTCGTTAATTTTATTTAGTCAAGAAAAATACCCACTACCATCACGGTTAAACATATTTAAAATATCATTGGATGAGAACAAACAGTTGATTCTAGTAATACTAGAAAACTAGAACCTTGGAGCCATTGAGTGCTTCACATCGCTTTCCAACTTTTAGAAGAACTTTATATATATATATATATATATATATATATATATATATCCTATCTTGCAACACCATCAGATTGCAGTAACTCAGCTACAATCAGACATCTCGGCAAAGCTGCTGAAGTAATGAATAAATCCAGTAACATTATTAGAGCAACATCATCTTGACCCACTTTCCAACCCTAACTCGCCACAAATATTATTTCCTTATAAGATGCCCAAACCTGGTTCAGCTGCTGGGCCATATCAAATCATCTACTTTCTTCAAACGATTGATAATTTGTTCTTGATGCACATATAACTGACAATAGACAACTAGAAAATTTGTCATCCTAAGATGAACACCATTGGTGAAAATATACCGGAATTCCTTAATTGTTTGACCACAATTAATTTTGATGGCATGACCCTCAGTTGGATCTTCCATCTGAAATTTATGGAATCACAAGATTTTAGACTCTCATATGTATGAATGGTCTAGATAAGACTTCCCTCGTAAAAAGCATCAGTAACAGTTTCCTAACTATCATTTCCATCTAAACTTTCAAAAAACAGAAATAAATTCATTCATAATTTTACTTACCCAAGAACAAAGATAAAGACTTAAACTTTTCAAATTTACTAATAGTAGAAGACTATGGTGTATTGTATTTTTACTTAATGAATAGAACTTTACCCAAAAGTACAAACAGAATTCATATTTAGTTATTTGTTTTTTTCTAAAATTTTTTTAATTTTATCTAAATTTTAAGATAATAAATTTTTTGAATTAAAAATTAAAAAAGAGTATGATTATTTTAATTAGCAAGGAAAGCATCATAGAGTTTCAATTGATCATAAAATATATGATTCTTCTCATATTTTAATATTTAGTTTTTCTTAATAGAAAAAAACATTAAAAAAAGATTAAGAAAAAACCAAAAAGCCAAATATTTTAGTTTTTCTATTTAGAAAAAAGTATAAAAAAATTCAGCTATAAATCATCAAAAAATTAAAAACAAACAGCCTAAATTTTGAAAGCTAATTTTTTTTTAGCAAAAAGTCAAAAAACAAACATCACCTCCATCATTTCTTCTTATATAGCCGCACCCATGAAGAAATCAATATGGGAAAGCACATTCTCATTTCAACAACCAGGTAAGTTCCTACCATGCATCCTAAAGGAAGAAGAATGATCAAACGAGAATTGCATCGAACTAGCCTCAATTGTAGTGGTACCAGACCACAATACTATCTTCACACATTTATCAAGCTCATAATTTTTTACATTTTGTAATTAACTCTTCGTGCTAATAACTATGAGCTTTCAGGGGATGATAAGCATCAAGAATTGTCACCAGAATAAAAACTAATATCTAGATAGTTAAATAGGCTGTTAAACAAAAAGCTGTTGAAATAGTTTATACAACTTGTATAAATAACAAGGCTTAATAATAGAAATAGTGTAGTTATTCTTCTTCATTCTAGTACTATCAATAATGCTTATTAGGAGTACCTATTACCGTCGCCTTCTATCAATAATAACTTTTGAAAGGAGAATAATTTTATTGATTTAAACTAGTAATACATTCTATCAATAATGACTTAATATATAAATATTGCTTGAAAATCTCAGCTATAGATTGAAATTGTTGCAAAGTTTAACATAAGCTCAATACTTTTTGAAAATTAAAAGACCATGTAGTATATCACCTTGATAACGTAGCCAACGTATATATGAATAAAAAAATTTGATACCTTTCTCCACAACAGCACTGGAGAGTTTACGTAGCTCTACATCCTTGAGCTTATGGATGAAACCTAATTAGTGACTTTTATGCAATTATAGTTCATTAAGCGTCCCACCCAGGTTTTATTCCATGCAAACTAATGGATTATCCATAATTTTTTTGAGATTGTCCAGTCCTGCGTTACATAAACTCCTTATCATTTCAAAAGCTTACTTGCCAAATAAAGATCAATTTGTGTTAACATTATCGCATAGCCCAACGTGTGTAAACCTTGTTTGCTATTCTCAATGGCAGAGCAAAAAAATAAAGTCAGAGGCTATAAATATTTTCACGAGGTACTGTGGGTATAATAATTAGGTAATTTGTCCATTAACTTGAAGCAATTTTTTTCCAAAAATTTCAGGGGGCATTTGCCCCATAGGCACTATATAGACCTATACTTAAAATGAATTCTTCTATAAAATTGAGCAAGCCCATTGAATGTATTTGTACATAAGTATATTTTGGTAATGCAAGAGGATGAGAGAGAAAACAATGAGCTCGTGAGACAGGAACTCTCTCCCATGCAAATCTACTCCTCTTAGTTGTCAAGACAATTATAAACAATTACGTAATTAAATCTAACCCGAATACACAGGAATTTTACTTGCTGAAAAAAACATTTTTCAATATACAATGAATATTGTGGAATCAACAACTTAGCTGTACAGAGTAACCTATACAAGCGGAAGAATAATTTCCCATTCTCTTCACTCAATTCTATAAACAACCATATGCTAAAAAAAGAATAGAGCCAGGACGTCAGAAGCCCCATGTGCACCACTGCATTCCCCTCCTAAAACTTGTCTCACACTCTCTGAAATCAGCAGACCTCGCTAGCCGTTACTCACAGCCCTAAACACGACAAATCCAACCAATCACCTTTATCCCTCTCTTACACGGATGAAGTACTTCGTAGAAGCCTAAGCAAAAATCCTACTTTCCCTCTGCGACTGCCTTCTCTCTCTCTCTCTTTCCCTCTCCCTTTCAGATGCTCCGTTAAAAAAAAAACAATATCGAAAAAACCCTTAACTCATTAAAACAATCTGTGATTCGCAGACAAGGAAGGAAAATATTTGTTGGGTATGACTTAAATTCACGCCGTACAAAGCCTCTTTTCTCAGTTTCTCTCTGCAAGCTCTCCATTTAAGTCAAAGTGGAGATGTCCACTCAAGTTCCTTAAAAAGAAAGAAGAAAACTGACCTAAACCATCATCTAGGCTGGTTTCAGGATGGGTTTATTGAGAGGGTGTAAATGTAATGAGTACCATGATACAAAGACGCGTAGTTAGGGTTTATGAGTCGCTTGATACGACAATATTCTGTGTTATTAAAAAAGAGTATTTATTTTTATTATGTGCAATACTTTAATGGATAGATTCCGAAGAGTTGTTGGCAATTTTGGAGGGACTGAGAAAGAGAGAGAGAAGTGAGAGATGAGGCCAGAAGCAAATGGATTTTTGTGGAAGAATGCTGCAAACTGCAACAGATCTGATGATGATGATAATAATACAAGAAAAAAAAGGGAATCCATGTTGTAATGTATCTAACTTATATGTCCTTGGAAATTCACCTTTGTGTGTATTGTGGGTTAGTTTAGTTATGCACTGATAGAATGTCAGTGACTTACTGACTAGGAATAATATTCCAAGCATTTTCAGTCTGTTTCTTTCCTCCCCCCTTAAACCAAGCAAATATGCCTATCCTCTTCACCAATCTATCTTTCTAATCCTCTTTGCTGATATTCAAAATCTCTTTCTCTCTCTCTTTCTTTTCCATCATATATACCTACATTCGGATATACACTCATCTGACAGTCTTCAACTCTCTATGCTTTTTGTGGTGCATGTTTTCTGTATCATAACCTTTTGCAGCAGCGAAACCCTAAGCAGAACCTTACACAATTATACTAATGTATAATTGTAATGATGGCAAGATTACGACAAAAATAATTTCATTGTATGAAGGCATATATAGATATTGTCAATTTCAACTTCTTAATCAACCTTGGCTGAAACACCTTAGTGATTATCAGCAGAATCATAATATTAATATGTATATACTGAGAATACATCATCCTTCTTCCATGAAAGATGAACTTTTCAAATCTGTGATTTGCATATGATTTTTGTTACAAGATGAAAACTCGTGAGGGACTTAGAGGGAACCAAGTGATCAAACTCAAAGCATAGAGGCTTGGCCATTAGATCAAAGGGAAAAGGAAAAGAAGTTGAAGAGAGGATTAGAATAGAAATACAGATATGAAAAAAAAGTTATATGTATTTAAGCACATGAGATCTGCAATTCTACTTCACCTTTGGCCGTTCACCAAGCCTGAGCTCGAGATCCAAGTCATCTAAGGAGCCGGCATGAAGTTCAAGCACCTCCGGTTGGACGTGATGTCTATCACCCGAACTTGGTTTAAGGAAGAAAGGTAATAATGATGGTGAATCCGATCTCCTTCTCTTGCAACTAATGGTCTCCTCCATGCCACCTGATGACACAGCTGGACCAGTTCTTCGGACTACCCAATTCAAGCTCACGGATAAATCAGGTTTGATATAGTCCCTTTTAGCCCAACATCCTGACTCTATAATTCTAGAGGACTTTTCTCCTTCGGGTTTTGGATCCGAGTTTGGATTTGATGGTGGGGGAGAAAAAGGGGGCCTCTTTCTTTGTTCTTGGATAATAGAGGAAGGATAAGGAGGGACCAAGATCTGTTCAACACATGAATTCTCTTGAGTGGGTGGGGCTGAAACCCTAGAAAGCGAGGAAGGCGATGCAAGAGTATCAGGATCAGAATTAGGGTTAGGGTTATAAACAAAGGAACAAACCTGAGATGGGTATTGAAGAAAACCCAAAGATGAACAGGGATGATGCTGACTAGTACTATGATTGTGGTGAAGAATTTCATTGTGGGGAGTTGGAGATTGCTTTAGCCTGGCTCTATCCCTCCTATGAACATTCATATGACCTGCTCAAGAGCCTGAGCTGACCTGAATTCTCTCTTACAAAAACTGCAAGACAGGATCTCGGCGCCAACACACCTCCAAGAGGCCCAGCTGCATCTTCAGCAAAAGCCTGTTCTTCCCATGAATCTCCGTATGAATGATTAGTAGTCGATGCTTGAACATGAGAACTCAAACCATATTTCCGCTTTGCCCACATCCAGTAGCTTGCCTGCTCCATTGTGCTACAACCTGAGATAATTTGACCGCGCTGAAAAGCGAAGATCAGTTCATATAGACCTGAAATCTTGGAGGCTGGCCGGAGATGAATGCAGATGGATGAAGGCCAGGCGATTCTACATCCAACATGGAGACCTGAAATCTACATGAGAGAATCTAGAAAGTGAGAGAGATTGAATGATAAAAGTCTCTTCAATCTCTTGCTGAGAGGGGGATGTTTTGGAAGGTGAAGTGGTGGGTACTCCTATTTTGGCTGTTTCAGTGTAGCCACTTTTTTTGGTTTATTAGTCGGGCTCCCTGCACAGTCACAGTAACGAGTATTCTATTTTCTTTTCCTGCAATTTTTCTGTGGAAGGAGAAACAAAAAAGACTTAAAAATCACTAAGTGTGGGTCATGATAGGTCTTCCACCTTGAGGGTGTGTGTATATATGCTTACAGACAAACTCATATAATGACTTGGATTTGCCCCACTTTGTATCCCAACGTACTCATTTTTTTCACAATTACTCCCAACAGCATAATTAATGTAGCTACTGATAAAGACTGATTGATCAGCTCGTGAGCTTGCCCGAACTTCTTTAATTGATGTAGCAAAATGGTAAAAAAGAAAAAGGAAAAAAAAAACAGAGAAAACAAAAATCAATCCAATATCGTTTGGTTTAAGCCTAAGCAGCCTGATTCCAAATTTCAAATATTGACTTGTAAGAGGTTAAATTATAGACGTGGTAGTAATATTAAGGGTGAAGATAAAATGCAACATTTTGGAATGGGAGCGGGGTGGCAACCACATGTCCTCCAGAAAAGCCACATGCCCCTCCAACACCCTCTAGTTTCTATACGTGTCCACAAGCATTTCACTCAACCAACTGTCCAAGTTCTATGTCTCATCATGAAGGTGCCGGAACTGAAGATTTCCAGATTGATACTAATAACTTTTTTATTTTATATTTGATTTAATTTGCAAATGGAATACATATATACATTATGGCATGTGTGACTCAGAGTAAAAGGTCGGACAAATACCCTAATGGAGTACAATACAATATAGTAGTATTTTATAAATTGTTTTATTATATATATATATATATATATATATATATATATATATATATATATATATGGTATATATATATATATATATATATATATATATATATATAATTTTGAATTGCTCGACTCGCTGTTCTTAGTAATTTGTTTCTTGAATATTTTTAACTTCTACTAATGTCTAATTTCATTCTCTTTCACTTCAAACATTTCTATTTTCATGCATGACATATATTTGAAAAGATAATGACAATTTCTGTAGGCGGCAAAAAAGACAATTTAATAATTCAAAGCTTTTTAAAAAGATGTAGAAAGTCATTAAATTTGGATTCAATTATTAAAAATTTACTTTAAAAAAAATTGAGAAGCTGCGTGTCACGTGGTTTGAGACATTTTCAGTTTATAAAGCTTCATACTTACGTTCACTTTGTAATATCCATTTTTCTTTATGCTTTTGAGAGCAATATTCAGAAGACCTATAATTTATAAGATAATAACAACGTGATACTACATATACGGAATATGAAAATAAGAGGGTCTAGCCAATAAAAAGAAAAATCTTCTATTTATTATAATTTTGTATAGGGTTAGCTTATAACATGGAGCAACCGCAATGGATCATAAATTAAGAAACCGACTCGTGTAAACATCTTATTGGAAGATAAGAATTTGACACTTTCAGCTTGCTTCATCAGCAATATTTCTCTTTAAAAAAAACATTTTCAAAATTGGTAGTTTTATTGTTGTGATTCGCCCAACTAGTTTGATAAAATCAGAAAGAAAAATGAAAGTGGAGTAATCATACACAAATTTACATGGTTGGACAATATGTTTACATTCACGAGAACATAGATAGAACTTTCATTATTACTAAATAGGATTACATAGAAATGCATTTACAATAACCTTGAGTATGATAAAATTACAAAACTATCATTATACCTTGTACCATATCGTGGGGGCTTCATCCCTCCCTCTCTTGCTTTACTCCCGCATTTGCACACCATATACATCTTTTTACTCTCAATATGAGCCACATATCATAATACCTTCTCTTCACTAAATATTAGCTTCTTGAAACACAATGGATTGACCTTCACGATGATTTCGAATGATGCATACAAAATTAAACCTTATTACAACTTGAAATGGAAATAAAATGAAAGAATTAATATAAACACTATTAGAGTATATTTAGGATTCCTTTTATTGTCTCAACGCTTTTATCTTTTTGTCCTTGTATTGGTATATTTATATACTAACTCTTTAATAAGACACTTCAAGTCTCTTTCACGATATGGTATCAGAGTCATAAGTTTAATAGCAAACTCTAGTCTGCGTTGTCGCTGCTCATGATCCTACTCCTTCATTAGCCCTTATTCTCTCCAATGGCCGATGCCTCTTCTTCCACCACTGCCGTCGTGCCCTCTCGTATCCCCTGGCTGTCCCGACGAACCAACTTGCCTCCCCTAAAACTTAGTCAGCTCCCAACATCAGTACTACAATCGTCAAAACTAACAGCCACAAATTACTCTACATGGCGGCTACAATTCACATCTCTGTTATTTGGGTATGACTTACTCGGGTTCATCAATGGCTCAAAGTCATGTCCTTCGGAGACGATAACTCTGCCCAATGCTACTTCTCCCTTCCTAAATCTAGATTATACTTTGGTCTGCTTCAAAAAGACAATTGCTTCAATGCAATTATCGATCCGTCTCCCATGCTCGCAAGTACTCTTCCACCTCCACTACATCTCGGGCTATGTGGACGACCTCAAGAAGACATACGCCTCTCTCCGTGATGAATCATGGTCCATCGCTAGAATCTCACAATTTCTGCTAGAAGGTACTGACAATTACGTATCATACAAGATGTCAAACACACACATTAACTCTCTTGCCTCTACATGAATGTCCCCATTAAATTTTTGATTTGTGCCTCTGTCTCGTGTCTTGAACGGACTCGACCCTACCTACTCGAACTTATCTCATGCTCTCCAACTTAGGGGAAATCCAGCTACGTTCGAGGAATTGTTCAAGCACCTCCTAAATTACAAGGCCTAACTCCGACATTCAATTCCTCTGGGCTTCGCTTCGCTCCATTCCACGACTACCACGACATTTTCCTAGTTCCGTCCCATCAAGCCGGTTGAACAATCGTGGTGACCACAACCCCAATCGATCTCTGCTAATCCCGGATATCACCTAATGTCCCCAAAGAATTTGCCTCGACCTTTTCTACTAACCCAAATTGTGCATAGTCGCATCTGGCATGTCTCTCATGCCCGCAGACACTGCATCCACGAGTGGATCGAGCATAGTCATACCTCAGCGCCGTCACTTTGTGGTATAACCAGCAAGACTTTACTCAGAACGCAAATTCATCTACCCAATTCCTGACTCGCCTCTTCGCCCACTCCCGCCATGCTCCACACCCGACCTTCATTGCATCTTATGCCCACACTGTAGTCCATCCCTCCACTCTTGGTACCTCTCTGGATTGGGTTGTTGATTCGAGCGCCTCTCACCATGTAACCACGAATCTTGCTGCCCTAGCCCTTCATGCGTCGTACACCGCCTTTGACAATATGATTATTGGTGATGACTCAGGTTTATCAATTGCCAACATTGGCTCCTTCTCCCTTACCTCTCTCCCTACACCTTTAGTTATTTATTTTTTAATGTCCTACATGTGCCTGTCACGTCTAGGAATCTTTTTTCAATCTCACCTCTTTATGTCAATAACCCTATTAATATTCTATTCTTTTGACTCTTTCTTTAGGTGCAAGATCGTTACACGGGGTTCACTCCCGGGTTCACGGTAGCATAGAGACTATGGTTCATTACTAGCCAAAGTCAGTCTCTCTTCGCCTTCACCCTAGCTCATCCTCAAATTTCTGCCTCTTGTCGCTTATCTCTATAGGGTACGCCGTCCGTCCTGCCGTCCTTGCAATTTTGAAAATTTCTTAGTGTTTTAAGTATTTCTTTACCAAAGGAACATTTATGTTCCTTCTTCTCAGAGTCTTACAAGATAATACAAAGGCCACAAGTTACCTTTTGCTAAATCGAGCATCATCTCTTCCTCTCCACTTGATGTCATCTTTCTCGATGTGTGGACTCAAACTGCTTCCTCTTTTGATATTCTTTTATTACTACATTATTTTTGGCTGACCATTTCACAAAGTATATCCGTGTTATCCATTACGTCAGAATCATATGTTCATTCAACTTTGTCAGCTTCAAGCAGTCGTTGATGCTCATGCAACAACAAACACATCATCTACGCTTTCATTATGTCACCACCACCATTAAAACATTTTACACCGATAATGGGGGTGAATTCCTAGCTCTTCGGTCATTCCTTCCAACCCATGGTATAACCCATCGGCATTATGTCGAAACGAAGCTCCGCCCGTGCATCAGCCCATTCTCTAACCTTCAAGTTGTATTCTTTTCTGTTCTTACTATTTATTTAATCAATCAAATGCCCAAAGTCGGTGTATCTCTTGGTTCCTTGTTAGAAAAGTTATTCCACACAGTTCCTAACCCATCCAAACTCCGTGTCTTTGGTTGTTCATGTTTTCCCTGGTTACGTCCCTATTTTCCCACAACCGACCCCCAAATCTAGTCCATGTGTCTTCTGGGCTTACTCCTTACTCAGAGTGCCTTCCTTGTTTTGACCTTACTCTCAAAAAAATCTTTGTGTCTCATCATGTTAATTTTTTGGAGAATTTTTTCTTGTTCTCTTCTCCCCCCACTCCTGCATCGCCGGTAATGGACACGGACTCTACTCTCCCCTTTTCCTCATTCACCTCGGACAACCTTCCATCATCGTAGAGCTCCACAGACCTCCCTAGTACTTCCCCATCACCCAGTCCAACCTCCCGCCGACCTTCATCCCCGACCAGACCGCTGCTTAACAAACCTCCCGAAAGGGACCCCTAATCATCGCGCCACCTCGTCGACTCCATACTGCCCAACCTCGCCCACACTTTTCCATCACCCATCTCCCTATGTTGGCCTATTTGGTCCGGCTCCCTCCCCCTTCTCACCTAGCTATACTCTCGACCCCTTACCCATCCCCCCTTCCCTATTAAACCATCATCCCATGCAAACCCGATCTAAAAGTGCCATCATCAAACCCAACCTGAGATATGGCCTCACCACCGCTCTTCCTGAATCCTATCTTTGAATTCGTGACTATCGCATGCGCCTCCAAGGATCCGGGCGTGGGCCCGCCATGCGCCTGGGCATGATGCTCTCATCTGGAACATAACTTTGACTCTCGTTCCCTCGAGCCAGGGGTAGAACATGGTGAGCAACAAATGGGTTTTTCGCATCAAACATAATCCCGTCGCCGAGTCTATTGCTCCCATAAAGCTCGATTTGTCATAAAGGCTTACTAATAGTCAGGTATTGATTTTCACGAGACCTTCAGTCCTGTGATCAATCTCATCATCGTTCGTACTATGCTCAACATTGCACTCCATTTCTAGTGGGACCTTCGCCAACTTGATGTTAATAACGTCTTTCTTAATGGGCATCTCACCGAGGAGGTCTATATGGCACAACCAAGAAGGTATGCGCAATGTCGAGTATCCACATCATGTCTATTGTTTACACAAGGCTATTTATGGGTTCAAACAAGCTCCCCGAGCTTGGTACCAGGAGCTATGCACTTTCTTGCTCTCTCTTGGCCTTGTTACATCCAATGCAAACTCATCTCTCTTTGTCTATTCCCGCGGCACTGCACTTATCTACTTCATGGTCTATGTTGATATCTGATTATTACGTAGTAACTCTCACTTGTCAGCACTATTATCCGCAATGACACCACATTCTCCACTCAAGGATTCGGGCCACCGTCTACGGCGAAGTCGAGGTTTTCGCACTCCCCGCCTTCTCCTATCTCGCAAAAGTACGCCACGACCTCAAGCAAAACATAACATACCTGGGCTCTAAACCTATCTTGTTCTCAGCTTATCGGGTTCTTCCCCTCGCCGCTAAGGATGGTACTGCGTCGATCAATGCCACCATATATCGTCAGGTGATCGGTGGCCTCCAACATCTTCGGATGACTCGGCCGGATATTTCCTTTGTAGTGAACAAACTCTCCCAATTCATGCATGCGCCATTTGAACACCATTGGGGGAGCGATCACACGTTTGCTTCATTATCTTAATGGCATGAGATCCCTTGGTATCTGGCTTCTTGCAAACACTCCTTATACATTGCACCCGCCTTATACGCATCTAAGTTGGTAACCTAGATGATTATACCTCCACGTGCTTTTCATATTCTTTCGCGCTAATTCAACTTCGAGTTCTGCTGTGCCAAATCGATTGTTGCTCTAGCTTCCAGCTGAGACGAGTATCATGTCATTGCCACCGCCGGGCTGTCGAACCCGTATCGGGTGAAGTCACGCATCTTGAATCATCCCGTACCCTTACCTACTCCGCTCTCACAACCTTGTGCCACTTATTCAAGCATCTTGTTTTCCATTTTGTGCGAAACACCTCAAGGAATGATTATCACTTCATGATGACTTAGCTAGCCTATCTGGGTTACGTGTCACTATGTCTTCACGCGACCCGCCTTACACGCCCTCATCAAATCCCTCTCTCGATCTCATTTCTTTCCCTATATAACAAGATTTGATATCGTTTTCGCACACCATCTCAAGTGCGATTAGAGTATATATGTATGATTTCTTTATCATTTCAACGTTTACCATTTTACCCTTATGTCAGATATTTATATACTTCAACTCTCTCACAATACTGGGAGCCCCTTATGTAATAAACACAAACTTACGAAAATGACTAAGAAAACTGCATGCATGAATTCCGAATTTCAATGCATATATACAACTTTGTAAACAGTTGGAAGAATGGGTCTAATCGTTAAAAAAAAAGGCACACTTGTGTTGTCTTGACTAAGCACTAGGTCAGCACCCGCGTGGCATGACGTCATTGAAAGGAGTAAGGGTTCCACTAGTCTCATCATATAACTCGATTTATATCCTATTTGCAGCCATGTGGGAATTTTGGGTCCCATAAACCGCACACAATTGAAGCCTGCCTTAAAGTGTATCTTTCTTCCTGTCTCTCTAGCAGCTCTCACCGTGTTTGAATTTTTTTTGGATTTTTTTTTTCCGTCTATTTGCCTATGTCAAGAATACGAGTCAATATATTGACTGTAACATTGTCTTCTATTTTTTTGGACAGCAATTTCTTCTCCCATTAAATAATTAATTTAATAGCTAATTCATATTAAAATGAATATCAAGTATGAGAAGGGTCGAGTTCTATATTTTAATGTCTGTAGCGTTATGCTTGGCCCTTTTGACCATGAGACATTACATCGAATATTGAGGACTCTCGTTGCTTCCTCACGGTGACAGCATTCGACGTTAAAATCGGACGGTCTCTCAAGTTATAAGTGATTCAATGGAGGAAAAGGAAAGGTTGAGTGTAATTCACTCAATTTATTCATTGTCTGTGAAATTTCCTGAGAAAGATTAGCTTCTTTTCTTTATCTTTTGTCGTATATTATACACAAACTAATATCGCTCGTATATTCCAATTTATCATATCTTGATACGCAAATGATTACTTTTATTAATTTTTATTTTCTAAAAAGCGTTTTTAGCATCAAGTAATTTTATTTTTACGCTTATCATTCCCATTTATTATTTATTAATGTAAACTAAAGTAATAATTTAATAATGACGTTCAATATTTTAAATGCAGTAAGTTTTAAAAATTTCTCATTAATTCCCTTTTCTCATTTTCTCTCATCTTTTTTTCTTATAACTTATTTTCCTCAAACAAAAAGAGTGATTTTTTTTGTCATTCTTAGCTAGAAATTATCAATCTTAATTATTTTCTTTTATTTTATTGTTTCATAAAGTTGTTTCCACAAGATTTGGTGCTCTATTTTTGCTTTTATGTCATTCTCTTTATCGCACGCCAGCCAGTTCGTCGGCCTTGTTACGACGCCAGATTGCTCGCCGCTCACAAAGGACATTTATCTCACAAATGATTCAATGCTACATAATATTGACTTAATATATCAAATTACGATTATTAATACGCCGCTAACTAAAATCGTGCAAATATTCTAATTTCATTATTTTTTCAAATTTATAGTTTTATGCCAATTTATTATACTAATAACCTGGATATCGTTTCATCCTATATGATTTTTAGCTATTTGTATTTTGAATCTATTGATCTATTACAAGTTTGAATCAAATATATTATTTTTCCTTTAAAAAAAAATTATTATTCTACAAGGAAGTGCAATTTCTTTTTTTTCTTTAAAGTAAAAATTATTTAAAATTTTGTTAACAATTTTAGGCGCTTTGGCAATGTTTTTAGAATTATTTCTAAACCTAAAACACATTTAGTGTTTTTAGGGACAAAAAATGGTGTGTTTGCAATATTTTCAAAAGCTCCTTTGAAAGTTCAAAAAACACTGAGTGTTTTTTTGAGAAGCCAATTCTTAGATGTGCTTTTTTTTTTTAAAACACTTTAAAAGTTTTTGATGGCTCCTAAAATACCTACTTGTTTATCTTTAAATGTCTATTTATTTTTCCTTAAAACATCTATTTTATTTAAAAAATCAATATCAAATACTTTAAAATCTTAAATAATTCAAATCTTTTGTAAGTATTTTAAAAAAATTCTATAATTATAAAAATATTTTATAAAATAATTATTTAAAGTATTTATTAATACAAATTTTTGCATATGTTTATTAACTTTAATTCTAAATCTTTTGTAATTTTTTTATGATCATATGTGAATAATTATTTGAGTTTTTGGCTAATGCAAATGTTTATGTATGTTTATTCATTAGTTCAAATATTTTTTAATTTTTTATAATCATAAAAATTGTTGATTTAGGTTTTTATTAATATAAATTTTAATATGTATTTATACACTTTTATAATAAAATTTTATTTATTATGATATCTGGCTTATACTTAATTATTAAATATCCTTTTGGTAATTTTAATTATATAAAAGTGTTTTATACATATTCGATATGTTACAAACAACTTTGTAGAATATTTTTGATTCCCTATGTACTCGACAAAAGATCGCTGCGAAAACGCTTAACTAAAAGCTATTGTTTAAAGAAGCAATGTCAAACTATACCCTTTAATAAAGTAGATTTTACTTTTTATTTACATTTCTAAAATTTGAGTGAGGCTTGGCCTCCAAAGTCCAAAAGGCCCACTTTGATGCTAGCTCCTTCTACGAGAAGCTTTTACATCTTTTTGTAGATAGATACCACTATTTTACTTATTTTGTAGCAGAAACAATTTAATAAAGATTTATTTATGTTAACTATTATTTTTAGAAATATTACAAGTAATTTAGTCCTAATAAGCTATTTGTTCTGATTTACATATTTTAAAAAGCGTTTATGCATCATTTTAAGGTATTTAGGTGCATTACTACACAAACACTTATAATAAATGACATTACTGAAAAGACTATAATAAACACTTAAAATAATTGTTCGAATTAAATATATTATCATAATTTTTAAAAAATGAAAAACTAAAATGTAAATAATGTAACAATATTTATATATCATGAAACAATGATAAAAAATAAAAAATAACGTAAAGATTCACTATATATTGAAAACATTTATCATTCACTTATAATCTCTATCATAAAAAATAACTAATGAATCATACTCTCATCTTCAATTTTATTTCATATGCATCAAAAAGATTATAAAAACTAAAATATTCTAGGTTTTTTTTCTTCATTAAAATCTTTAATCTTATTTATAAATTAATCGCTAACACTACATACTATCATTATTGTTACTATAAAGACGCATTAAAGAAGCCTCTAAGGCCTCGAGGCTGGGCGCACACTCAGACGTACGCTTGCCGACACGCACACTACCTAATATAAATAAATATTACGTATATCACTAACATTATCTATGCTTTATCTAATAATAAATACAAGAAAGGAAATGACATGTGCCATAAAAGTCAAACATCAATAGTTGTTTCCATCATCACAAAACATTTCCAAAACAAAAATAAACAAACAACATTAATGCTTTCCATCATTACAAAAATTTAAGTTCCAAAACAAAAATAAACACTCAATGATCAAGATCAAATTCTAAATAAAGAAAAATCATCATCAATATCATTCTTCTCATCATCAATATAACTTTTTTCAATTTTTTAATTATATGTAAGATTTTTTTTAGTATTTAATAATTTTTTTCTAAAATTCTTATCATTTTTACATAAATTTTAGAAGTTGTTTTCTTATTTTTCAAAAATTTCATATAATTTTTTTTTTCAAAAAATTTTACTCTAATTTTACATAATTTTTTGGAATTTATTTCATTAATTTTCAGAATTTTTTCCTATTTTTTATATAATTTTTCAAAAAATTTACCTATTTTTTACATAATTGTTTGGAAAGTTGTTTTCTATTTTTTTTTCATAAGAACATTTTTATAATTAAAATGACCATTTTTAGTCTTTTGTATAAGATTTTATAAGCTTTTTTTATAAGCTTCTCCATGAAGCTTATTGAAATAAGCTAAAAAAATATTTATAGACAGGTCATAAGCTATTTTTATAAGCTATTACAAATATGTACAATTTTTATCAAAAATACTTATATAAAAAGATAAGTTCAAATAAGTTGTAAATAAACTCTCCCAAATGCACCCTTAATCTTTCAAACTAATCTTGGCGCTCTAAGAAAAAAACACTAAACTACTTCGCCGGCTTACTAAAGCGATTAAAATACGCAAACACGATATATCGATATTTGGATTTTACGGATATATAAAAAATATCAGTGAATATTTTTTCATAAATATCAGTAAAGCATAAATTAACAAATATATTTTGAAATTAATGGAATACTTTGAAAAAGTGTAAAAATGATATAAATAAACAAAAATATATTTATTAAAGACAATATTCACACTAATTTATATAGATGTTGCATTGCAATAGTCTTTAAATAAAAATTTCAGTTTCTATATATATTTTTTAATTGTACTTAAATTGGTGTTTTTTTGCTGAATAAAAGAGATTTAATTTTTTATTCTAAATAAAAATAATTTATTGTTAAAGTAATACATGTTGGGAACAAAAATGATAAACACTATATAAAATTAAAATAAAAGATTTAATTTTCTGTACCAAGGTTTAATAATGACTTTTTATTATATTCCCATATTTTAAATTATCAAATGAAAATTCAAACTTTTTATAATATTAAGGAAAATTATGACTTTTTCAATTTGTTTCTAAACAACACCAACATAAATTGGAATAATAAAAAATATACAACATTTAATTTTTTTTAATATTATTTGGGCCCTCTTAGGGCTTCATTTTCAACCCATTATCTTTATTTTAGAAGATTAGATCTAAATCATATATTTTTCATAAAACAATCTTCACCATTAATTTTTATTAAACCCTAAAAGTCCCAAAATGTTATATGAGCCCTTAATGCACCGTAGACTTCTCATCTCCCATATAATTCTGTTTTTCTTTTTTCTCTTCTTTTCTGTGCTTCCTCCTCTTGACTGGCTTCTTTTTCTTTCCTCTCATTTTTTCTGCTTCCTCTTCATCTTCTCTCCCATTTCTTCTTTTCTTTCCTGTTTTTTTTTTTTCCTGAACGCGATGGCCTTTTTTTCAAAAAAAAAGAAAAAATGATCTGCTTCCTCTCCATATTCTCTCTCATTTCTTCTTTTCTTTTCTTTTTTTTTTCCCTGAAGGTGATGGTCATTTTTTCAAAAAAAAAATGTTATCTGTTTATCGCCTATATATCATCGAATTTTTTTGACAATTTTTTCGATTTTTTTTGTTTTCACACGCGCGTATGCTTCAATCTCGATTTATCCACGATATTTCGATGCATAACCGATAATCGATAATTCCCATATTCTACTGATATCGACTTTTAATGTTGGATTTCGTTTCAAGACCTTGTTGATACTATATCGGCTATATATATATCTGACATTTTCGTCCTTGGTTTTGCCTAAGCAGTTTGACATTTTAAATGCAAATGTCTCCGTGCTTTTGATATTGATAGGTAGTTAGGTCTTAGTGAAAAATTATATAATAATATTCTAAATAATAAATTATAAAATTATAGATAGTTATAAATAAAAATAACTGTTCCACTTTCCTTTTATCTTTATTCTATTTTCAATTAGAGAGAATGGAATAATATAATATGCTGTAAATTATTTAGATCAAAACTTTCATAGTAAAATGAATGTAGTATAATTTTTGCTTTAAAAGTAATTTTATTATTTATCCATTTTCAGGTTTTTATTATTTGGTTCTGTAAAATAAGAAATTTCTTACTAAAATTAAAATTAAAGCTGAAAAATAAAATAAATGTAAGAGAGATTTCAATATTTATTTCCCCAAGAAATTATGGTATGCAATATAATTTTTATTTTAAGTAAATGAAGTATGTTCTATAAGATGTCCGTAGGAGGAATAAGAAATTCGAAGACTATGATATGATCATAGCCAAACATATTCTGTTTTGTGAGGAATTTAATACAAGAGGAGGGAAGAGGAGAAAACTCACCAAAAAATATTGAAAATTTGTGTTTTAGCCCATTAATTTGAGAAAATTGTAAAATATATATATATAAAATATAAAATATATGGTTCAATACAGTTTTATAAAAAATAATTATGCTTCTAATTAACATACTAGATACTACTACCTATAATTTATTAAGTTAATAGATAAGTAGGATGAAAGTCAAAATACACACAGATTTCTACATCAGCCCAAAGGAGAGACAGCTCTATAAAACCACCTGCTCAAATACAAGCCCAAAAGGAAGGCTCCGAATTACTACCAAAGCAGCTCACAGATAATTGAGAAAGCCCATATCCCGCAAATCGATGAATTTCGCGACATGAAAGTAGAATAATCCCCTCTAACTTATTATCCCAAAGGAATTTAAATCTAAATCTTTAATTAAATCTCATAAGGAAAACAGATACCCCCACAATATATTATCCCCGCAATCATCAAATCTCACTCAATAAGGGAAGTGATACCCCTAATAAACTATTCCTTCAATATCTCTCTAAAATCCGATAGTGCAATAAATATCCCATCCAACAGGAAAGAACCCACACCTCAAATGAATAATATACACTATAACATGTGGCTACCCTGGGCGCAAAGGCAAAGACGCCACTCGACCGCCAATACTAAACAACCTAAGCATTCTCTCTTTTCTCTCAAGGAAGAATCTGACTTAGGTGACTGAGCGCACTGCAAAGCCCCCGCCGACCCCTTTATTTCTCGGTTTTTGCGTAGAATTACTTCTGGCCCAGGTCGACACGGCTTCGCAGCCGATCCTCCCCTTCACCCCAAACGATCCTAAGATCCCTCCAGCCTCAAACATCGCAGCCTCTGGGTCCAACCCAACGACCCCCAACACGCCCAAACCCCGCCCGGTTTGAAAAAAGCATCACTGGCGCGCTGCCTCGTGGGAAACGACAGCCTCGAAAATATAATCGATTTCCGCTATCGATGGTATCAACAAGGAACACAAGCAGGAGCAACGCCAATCCGCCAAGGATGCAGGACCAACTAAGCAACGTTGCATGTTCTACCAACTCTATGACATTATTATAGAAACAAGGCAAGTTTAACACGACCAAAGGAGGCGCCCGCCACTGACCACGCCCTCGATAAGAATTAACAACTTACTGTGCATTTAATGCCCACAGGAGACACACTCAATTCCAGAAGGTCACAACTTCCTCCTCATGATATAAATAATAACCCTACAATGTAGGAGTCCAACAAAACCGAACTTAATCTTCAGGATCCCCTGGGCTAAGACGATCAAATCGACCCTTCATCTCGCAAGCAGATTTCGCTTACAAGACTGTAAGAGGCGCGTATCATTCAAAGCATAAACTCCATAGCAATGAAGCCGCCATCTATGTTAGCCACAGCACTTAAATTCAAACGCTCAAAATTCTCTCGCTAATCGCGTTATTAAAGACGCCGCACCTTTCAAAAAGTCGGGTCGAATCGCCACGGTTAGCCTCCAGCCTCACTTCGACGAGCTCACCTTACTCCACGCAGCCACGCCGTGAGTCACCAGCCAGTTACATCGCCACTACCGCCGGAGCCACGCCGCCACTCGACGAGCCCACCCACTCCACACAAAGCCACGCTCAGAGTCGCACCGGGCCGCCACATCGCCACTCTGGCCAGCCGCCCGAGCCACGCCGCTTCACTTCGACCAGCTCACCTACTTCACACGTGCCACGCCGTCAGAGTCGACCACCAGCCATCACACGGGCACGGGCCGGAGCCACGCTCACTTCGACAGCTCACCTACTCCACACAAAGCCACGCCGCCCTCGTAGAGTCACCGCCAGTTACAACGCCACTTTCCTGGCCGCCGCCTGAGCCACGCCGCTTACTGACGAGCTCCACCTACTCCGACACAGCCACCCGCCTCGTGAGTCGACCACCAAAGACACCGCACCGCCTCACGGGCCGCCCCTGAGCCACGCCGCCTCACTTCGACGAGCTCACCCATCTACACGTGCCACGCCGCCCTCGTGAGTTGACCGCCAGCTACATTGCCACTTCTACTACATCGCCACCCGCTACAACCCACTCTACCAATCGCTTCACTCCGGGCCACCGCCACTACACACACGCCCCGCCCACCTGCCACTCACATCGCCACTCTACCACCGCCTACACACGCCCATTTCGCCACCGCCACCGCTACACCACGGCCACCGCCACTCGCCACATCGCCACTCTCCTTTGGCCAATCGCCACTCGCCAATCGCCACTCGCCCTAACGCCACTCGGCCCACCGCCACTCGGCCCACCGGCCACTCGGCCAATCACCACTTCCGGCCATAACGCGCTCGGCCAATCGGCTACTTTACACCGCTACGGCCAACGCTACTCGCCGGTGGTCACCATCACTGAACGCCACCAAGGTCGACAACCTTCAGAGCCAAGTAGTCTACCGACGTGTGCCCGCCCGTAATGATCGAGCCCACTATTCACAAAGGATCGAGCCCTTCGGCCGCACTCCGTACACGGCTCCCGACACCATATTGACGAGGCCCGTCCCTCAACCCCGTGCCCATCGCAGCCCCTGGCCTCATTCACGCGACAGCCTTCGCCGCACCCGCATGCACTCCGGCTCCTTCCTTACCATTCACTGACAGCCTCGGGTCCCTCAACTCGTAATGATTTTCAGCTCCTTACCATTCACAGCTGATTTCAGCCCTCGCCGGCACTCCGCATGTGCACTGGCTCCTTACTCATCATATTGACGAGGCCTGGCCCCTTCACCCCGAATGACGAGCCCTACTATTCACAAAGGATTGGCCCTTCGTCGCGCCTCCACACGTGACTGGCCCTTACCATTCATATCGACGAGGCCTCGCCCTCAACTCAGAATGACGAGCCCCTACTATTCATAGTGACGAGCCCTTCGCTCGACCCGTAGCTGCACTCCGGCCCTTCCACCATTCATATTGACGAGGCTCGTCCCTCAACCCGTAATTTGACTGAGCCCCTCTATTCACAAAGACTGAGCCCTCTACGTGACCCGCACGCATCGCCCCTTCTTACTATTCACGACGCAGGCCTCGCCCCTCAACCTCGTAATGACGAGCCCTACTATTCACGCTGATTCAGCCCCTCGCCGCGCTCCACAATGCACTGCTCCTTTCCCACACATTCATACTGACGAGGCCCGGCCCCCAACCTCGTAATGACGAGCCCCTACTATCTCATACAGACAGCCCTTCGCCACTCCGCATGCACCTGCCCTTCTACCATTCATACACGGTGCTCCCCATCCCTCGAACCTGCAATGACTCCAGCCCTTCATGCTCAGACAGCTGATTTGCGCCCTTCACGCACTCTGCATGCATCTAGCTCCTTCTTACCATTCATATGACGAGGCTCGTCCCCAACCTCGTAAATGACAGCCCTACTATTCCACGCTGATCTAGCCCTTCGTCGCACTCCGTACGTATCTGGCTCCTTCTTACTCATTCATGATCACTGCTCATTCCCAACCTCGTAAATGACTCCAGCCCTACTATTCACGTGGATTCCAGCCCCTTCGCCAAGATCTTACTGCACTCGGTCTTTCCTTTACCATTCATATTCGGACGAGCTCCCGTCCCCCAACCTCGTAATGACGAGCCCCTACTCATTCACAAAGGATTTAAGCCCTCTGGGCCGCGCTCCGCTACGTACCTGCCCCTTCTACCATTCATACGACTTGCGGCCCCAGCCCCCTCAACTCGCACGACGAGCCCCCACTATTCGCTGATCGAGCCCTTCGCCGCACTCCGCATGCACGGCCTTTCCTACCATTCATAGTCACGAGGCTCGTCCCTCAACCCGTAATGACGAGCCCTTCTATTCATAAAGTGACGAGCCCCTTCACGTGACTCCGCATTGCATCGCCCTCTACCATTCATATCGACCAGGCTCGCCCTCAACTCGTAATGACGTTCCTACTATTCACGCTGATTTAGCCCTTCGGGCCGCGCTCCATACATCGCCCCCTTACCATTCATATCGACTTGTACTGGTCCCTCAACTGTAACGACGAGCCCTTACTATTCATAGCTGGACGAGCCCTTCGCCGCACCCGCACACCTGCTCCTTCTTTACCATTCATATAGCCGATTTTAGGCTCGCCCCTCAACTCAGAATGATCTAGCCCTTCATTCACGCTGATCGTCTCTTCACAGACCCGCACAGACGGCTCCTTCACTATCTCATCGACGAGGCTCGCCCCTCAACTCGTGAATGACGAGTCCCTTACCATTCACGGGGCAAGATCGAGCCCTTCGTCGCATTCCGCATGCATCTGCTCCTTCTTACCATTCATATTTGACGAGGCTCGCCCCTCAACCTCGAATGACGAGCCCTACCATTCCACAAGTGATCTAAGCCCTACGCACTCCATACGCACCGGGCTCCCTTCTTACACCCAGAGACGACAAGGCCCTCCTCAACTCAGATGGGATCGTTCCCTACTATTCATGTTGATCGAGCCCTTCCCCTCGCGCTCCGCACAGACGGCCCTTCGCATAATTCATACTGGATTTGCGGCTCATCCCTCCACTCGTAATGGACGAGCCCCTACCATTCACAATGACGCAGCCCTTCACATACCTTACATACCTGCCCATCAGATAATCTATATCACCAGGCTCGCCCTCAACTCAGGATTTGCAGCCCCTACTATTTACATTGACAAGCCCTCATCGACTCCAAAACAGACTAAATTCTTCCTACTATTTACATCGACGAGTTTTTTCCCAATGTACTCTACTGACGAGTCTTTATTATCTACACGACGAGCCTACAAAGTCTACCCGACGAGCTCTTCCCCAACAAATCTACTGACGAGTCTCTATTATTTCATGGACGAGCCCCAATAGTCTACCCGACGAGCTCCTCCAAACAAATTCTACTCGACGAGCTCCTATTATTTGGCCTGGATCGAGCCCTACAACAACCACCCGACTCCAGCTCTTCCCAACAGCTCTACTGACGAGCACCCTATTATTTACACGGACGAGTCTCAATAGCTCCACCCGACGAGCTCCTCCAAAACAATTCTACTCGACGATTCCCATTTACTCGACGAGCTCCCATAACAAATTTCCACCGACGAGCTCCTCCCAACATCACTGACGAGTTCTATTATCTATACGGATCAGCCTCTTACAACACAGTTTCACTCCGACGAGCTCCTCCAAACAATTCCTCTACTGACGAGTCTCTATTATGTACAATGGACTTAGCTCTTACAACGCCTACTCCCGACGAGCTCCTCCCTTAAACACCTTTATCCCCGATTTAGCCCATTATTTACACGGGCGAGCCTCATACCAGCCTCCACTCCCGACGAGCCCTCCCAACAACAACCTACTCGACGAGCTCCCATTATCCACACCTTACCCAGCCTTACAAAAGTTCATCCGACGAGCTCTCTTCCCAACAAATTCTACTGACGAGCCCTATTATTTATACGGATCTAGCCTTACAATACCACCCGACGAGCTCCTCCCAACACTTCCACTGACGAGTCTTATTATCTACACATGGACGAGCTCTTACAACAAATTTCACCCGACGAGTTCCTCTAAACAAATTCTCCTCGACGAGCTCCATTATCTACACGGATCAAAGCTCTACAACAAATTTCCACCGACGAAATCCAAACAATTTCACTGACGAGTCTCTACATTTACAATGGACGAGCCTACACGCCCACCCGACGAGCTCCCTCCCAACAAATTTCTATCCTGACGAGTCTCATTATTTACAAGGACGAGCCTACAACAATTTCACCCTGACGAGCTCCTCCAAACGCCCCACTGACGAGCTCCCATTTACACGGGCAGCCTACATCAGCCTAATTCGACGAGCCCTCCCAACAAAATTTCTATCCGACGAGTCTCTATTATCTGCACGGACGAGCCTTACAACAATTTTTACCCGACGAGCTCCTCCCAACAAATCTATCCCACGAGCTCCTATTATTTACACGATGAAGCTCAAGAATAGCTTCGACGAGCTCTTCCCAATGGCTCTACCTGACGAGCTCTTCCCAATGGCCCCACCCGACGAGTTCCTCCTCAAACAACTCACTGACGAGTCTTCACGCACACTCCACAGACTGCTCCTCCTACAAATCTTATCGACGAGCCTCTTCCCCGATACGGATCGAGTTCCCACCGTCACTGACGAGCCCTTCACTACACTCAAACAGACGGCTCCTTCCTACCATCTCATCGACGAGCTCTTCTCCCAAACATCATCAACACGGGCGAGCTCCTACTACGATCTCGACAAGCCCCACCGTGATATCAGCCGCACTCGGCCCATCCTACAACTATACGACGGCCTCCTCCTCTGATATGACGCAGTTCCCACCTGCTCACCCTCCGACGAGCCCCACCCGCCTCCCATGGAATCGGCTCCTCGCTACTATTTCTCCATGCATCGAGCCTCTTCCCATCACCACACAAGCCCTACCACGATTCATGAGCCTCCAAAGACATCCCCCAATAACGAGCTCTTCCTGCCCACCGATCAGCCATTCCCATCAATACACAGGCCACTGTACCTTTTACTCAACTGTCAATTTTGACGAAGCTCGTTTACCTGCGCAGTCACTACCCGGCGAAATGACGCCTTCGCACACCCGCCACTTGCTCAATCGCACCGACCTACACGCCATTTGCTCACCGCCACTCCGGGCTAAATCGCCACTACTACAACGGGCCATTCTGGCCAATCGCCATCGCCACCGCCACGCAACACCGCTCTCACAGACGCCATCTCGGGCCGACCGCCACTACTAATCGCCACCGCAGAACGCCACGGCCATCGCCACTTAGCCAACGCCACTTGGCCAATTCCGTTTCTACCAATCGCCGTACGAGCGACTCCACTTCTGGCCTAATCGCCACTCCTACCAATCGCACTCCAGCCACCCAGCCCACTCCCAGCCACCGCCACCCGCCAATCGCCCACCGGGCCACACCGCCACCCTGGCCAATCGGCCACCCACATCGCCACTCTGACCAATCGCCACTCGGCCTCACCCGCCACTCACACCGCCACCCACCACCCGGCCACCGGCCATCGCCACCACCGCCACCGGCCACCGGCCCTGGCCACATCGCCACTCCTGGCCAATCGCCACTGGGCTAACGCCACTGGCCAATCGCCACTCTGGCCAAATCTCACTTACCAATCGCTCACTCCTGGCCACATCGCCACTCCTAGCCACAACGCCCACTCGCCCACCGCC
This sequence comes from Tetrastigma voinierianum, assembly GCA_016808115.1. Taxonomy (NCBI): domain Eukaryota; kingdom Viridiplantae; phylum Streptophyta; class Magnoliopsida; order Vitales; family Vitaceae; genus Tetrastigma; species Tetrastigma voinierianum. Next base: position 509,161 of record JAEQBH010002205.1, on the reverse strand, counting down.
ACCCGCCACCGTCTCTCGGCTACACCGCCACTCTGGCCCACCGCCACGGCCATCGCCACGGCCACCGCCACCGGCCAATAGCCACCTCTAGCTCACCGCCACTGACCACAATGCCACTACCAACCGCCACTTGGCCACGCTAATTTCTGGGCCAATCGCCAACGCCAATTTACCAATCGCCACTTGGCCACAACGCCACTCATGACCGAAATCGCCACTCGCCACCACTCTGGCACATCGCCACTCTGGGCCAATCGCCACCTGGGCCACAACGCCCACTCACCACCGCCACTCGGCCAACCCGCCCCCGCCACATCGCACCTGGCCACCGCCACCCACCAATCGCCACCGGCCACAACGCCACTCCTGGCCAACCGCCACCCACACACGCCACCTCTGGGCCAATCGCCACCGCTTAATCGCTCACTTCTACTAATCGCCACTTCACATATCGCTACTGGCCACCGCCATCGGCTATAACGAAGCACGGCCAATCGCCATCGCCATCGCCGGGCGACCGCTGACTTGCATGCATAACGCCACTGACTCAATCGCCATCGGCCACCGCTTCGCTATCGTTATCGGCCAATCGCCATCGGCCAATCGCCACGGCCAATCGCCACTTGCCACAACGCCACTGGCCATCGCCATTTCGCCACCGCCACTGGCCATATCACGCCGGCCAATCGCCACTTGCCATAACGCCACTCGGCCACCGCTTACCGCTTCACCGCTTCTACTTACATCGCCACCCGCCACCGCCACTCCACTACAACGCCCACTCCCGCCAATCGCTCACCCTGGCCATACCGCCGCCCGCCTCAATCGCCCTCGACAACAACGCCACTCTACCACCGCCACCCGCCACCCCGCCACTCTGGCCACATCGCCACTCCTACCAACTCCGCCACCCCGCCACAACGCCACTCCCCGCCAATCCGCCTACCCCACATCGCCACCCTGGGCCACCGCCAATTCTGCCATACACAACGCCACCCTGGCCAATCGCCACTCTACCAATCGCCACTGCGATCAATCGCCACTCTGGCCATAACGCCACTCTACCACCGCCACTGCAATAATCATTCTGCCAGAGTCACACTCTGGCCATTCCGCCACTCCTGGCCAATCGCCACTCTGGCTACATCGCTCACCCGGCTCAATCGCCACTTCAGCCACAACGCCACTCTACCACCCGCCACTTCTGGCCATACAACGCCACTCCTGGCCATCGCCACTCTGGGCCACCGCCACTCTGGCCACGCCACCCTGGCCACGCCCCACTCCTGGCACCGCCACTCTGGCCATCGCCACTCTGGCCAATCGCGCCGGCTACACCGCCACTCGCCAATCGCCACTTCTGGGCCATAACGCCACTCCTGGGCCATCGCCACTGGGCCATGATCAGCCACTCTGGGCCACCGCCACTCGCTTCAATCACACCCGCCCGCTAACGCCCACTTCTACCACCGCCACTTCCGGCCCAATCGCCACGGCCAATCACCACTCTGCCACAACGCCACTGGCCACCGCCACGGCCAATCGCCACGCCACAACGCCACTTCGCCACCGCCACGCTCAATCGCCACTTACCAATCGCCACTCGCTTGCCAACGCCTACGCTCAAAGCGCCCACCGCCACTCTACCAATCGCCACTGCTATTACCACTCTGGCCACCGCCACGCCCACCGTCACTTACCAATCGCTCTGCCATCGCTACCTCCTAACAATTCTGCCACTCGGCCACCGGGCCACTTCGGCCACATCGCCACTGGGCCAATGGCCACTCTACATCACCACTTCCGCTGGCAATTCAGCCATCTACTAATCGCCACTGGCCATAACGCCACGGCCAATCGCCACGGCCAATCGCCACTTGGCTACATCGCCACTCGCGACCGCCACTCTACCAATCGCCATCGGCTACAATCGCCACGGCCAACGCCACTCTGGCCACAACGCCACTCTCTACTAACGACACACTTCTGGCCAATCGCCACTCTACCACCGCCACTCGCCACTTCCGCCTACTCCCGCCCAACCGCCACTTAGCCACCCCACCACTCGCCTCAACCGCCACTGGGCTACACCGGGCCACTCGCTTCAATCGCCACTCGATCCTAACGAAGCTCTTCCCATCACACACGGACGAGCCCCCGCTTCAATTATTCACTGACGAGCTCTTCCCTTGCATCACCAACACGACGAGCTCCCTCTCAATTATTCATTCATAATTTAGCTCTTCTTATCACTCAACATAGGTGAGCTCTATTCTCATGAACAAGCTCTACTCAATTGTTCACTATGACGAGCCCTTCCCATCAGTTTACTTGAACGAGCTCTACTCAACTGTTCACTCCGACGAGCTCTTCCCATCGCTCACTCGACAGCTCTACTCTGACAAGCATCTCGACTTAGCTCTTCCCATCGCTCACTGACGAGCCTCTACTCAACCGCTCACTCGACGAGCTCTTCCTCGCTTCACATGGACGAGCTCCCGCCAACCATTCACATCACGAGCTCTACCATTCTATGATCGCATGCAGCCAAAAATCGGGACCGACCAAAGCAAGTCTCGACGATGGAGTCGTATAACTCGACGAAGTTCATCTACTCAACCCAGCGCAAACTAAGGAATCAATTCAACTCCAGTAACTCAAATTGATGGAGAACAATGAACAGACGACGACCTCACCAAAAGGTGTCACGCAGCCCCATGAATCAATCTACCATACAAGTCAAATACCGATGGAGATCAAGAACTCGCACCGACGACTTCACCAAAAGTCGTACAAATCTAGGAACTGTCCATCTCAACAGTTAGCCCACGAAGCCCTAGCGACTCAAGCCGACGAGCGACTTCAACTCGCACGCTCAATTTAGGCCATTTGGTTCAAGGGAACGCAAGACGAATGGTCGAGGATATTTAATTTAAGAAATGAGGCGCGAGAACCCGAAGGTCATTATCACCACATAAGACGACAACAAAGCCCCCAACTAATCCGGTACCGAGCCGACACGTGAAATCACACTGATACAAGAAACGATATAGCTCCTCGCCCCACGCACACCTGCACAAGGGCCGGGGCAACTCGACGAGGCTCAAAATGTGCCAAGAGACCTACTACTAGCTCCAAAAGGAGAGGCACCCTATAAAACACCTGCCCCTGGGCCATCACTAAAAAGGAAGGCTCAAATTCCACGCCCAGCGCCTGCTTATGGATAATCGAGAAAGCCCATATCCCGTAAATCGATTTAATTACCACAATAAAAGTAGAATAACTCTAACTTATTATCCCGTGAATCTAACTAAATCTTTAATTAAATCTCATTAAGGAAAACAGATACTCTCAATAATATATTATCCCGCAAACTAATCAATCTCACCAATAAGGGAAGTGATATTCCTAATAAACTATTCCTTCCAATATCTCTTCTAAAATCCGATAAAGGCAATAAATATCCCATCCAATGGGAAATAACTCTTACTACCTCAAATCGAATAATATACACTATAAATACTGTGGCCACCCTGGGCCGGCCAAAGGTACGCTCACTTCTGACGCTCACTACTAAACAACCTAAGCATTCTCTTTTCTCAAAGCGAAGATCCGACTTGCATCGGGAGCTGCCACGCAAAGCCTCCCGCCGAATCTCCCTTCTTTCCCGGTTTTTGCAGAGAATTACTTCTCGGGGCCCGCAGTCGACGCTGCTAGCGATCCTCCCAAATTTCCAAACGATCCCAAGATCCTCCAACCAAATTCTGATCGCATTCCCGTCCAACCCAACGACTCCCCAACACGCTCCAAACCCAGCCCTGCTGAAAAAGCATCATCAAGTAGTATCATACCTTAAAAGACAATTATCTTAATTTGAAACCATAATGATCAAATGTATTGAGCTGAATCACAAGTCTCCTAAAATTATTCATCCGCATGCAGTGACACTTCACAATAATCCTTGCATGATTGATGTGCCTAGCTACTGCCTCATTCCCATAGGGAATAATTGATCCATCAGTTCAAAACATCCAGACGCAAGAGAATGGACATACCTACCTTTTCCCTATTAATATATTAAACCCACTTTGAACACTTATGAGACGGCTTCCCCATTAAAATATATCACAAACTTTGTCTCATCTCTGCAGATTCTACCAACTAAAATGTTTTCATTCCCCAACTTGTTTGAAAAACAAACCCCCCAACCTTTCTTAAAAAAAAACACACACACACACACGTAAATACAAAGAAACAAAGATAAGTGCATTATTCAGCAATCGGGGATCAATATTATTGGCAGTGACCTGACACTAAATGACCAGGCAACAGTAGAGACCAGGACCTACCTCTACTCGCAACTATTTTATGTATTAATTTATTTATCATAGTCATCTCTATGTTCAAATGAAAATGAGCTTAAGCTTATGTTTCTGTTCCTGTAATGAAGCAATGATTTTACACCATCTGGCATTCAATTGCTTTCTGATAAACCTTAGGGTTATTTGAGTTATGAAACTTCGCATCCTCTCAGATTCTTGCATAAAGAATTGACAATTACGTGTTGTTTTCTTACCCTCCAATCAATTAAATATTTTGGAGAGAGTGTCGGTAAGGGTTGTTATCTTTGGAATTTATTGATTTTTAATTTTTTTTTTAGAAAGAAAAGAAAAGAAAAGACAAATGTAGCTGTGAGTGGTACCTTATTTCATTAAAAAAAAAAAAACGAGGGAATAAAAAAACCCGAAAAACCCTCACAAACATGCATCTTCAATACTTCCAATTTTTATATGGACATGTCACCAGTGAACTGATTACTACTCCATAGCATGCATATAATAAGGTTCATATCTTCTTTTAAGTTGCATAGTATTTTATCTATTCCGTTGTTGTAAAATACACTCTACTCGTCTTCATTCACATGGAGAGACGATACAAATTATGCAAATTAAATTTGCTTATACGGTTGGTGAACAAGATCAGACTGCTTTAAACAGTGACAATCGAATCGGAATAGAGTTATATACATTGTTATTATGAAGGAGTCATTCAAACGTATGTAAAACAGTACAAATGTGGCAATTCAAATTGGATCAAGTGTCAGCCCATTACAAAAAGTCATTTAAAATAAGTAACAATCATTTGTTCTTTCCCAAATAAATATTATATGCTTTAACATTATTATTAATCATAATATAAAATTAAATAATGTTTTGATTCATGCAGCAAAATAGTGATAAATTAGAAAAGAAAAACGAGAAGAACATACACAAATTTACGTGATTTGATAGTATGCTTGCATCCACAAGAACAACGATTAAAATTTTCATTATACCATAATAGGGTTTTACAAATAGGTGTGCTCCACTCCCGACACTTTCTCATTTTTCTCTATAAATATAAGTCACATACTACAACAAACAATAATTTCAAGAGTATTACATCATTAATAATTTATACAACCTTGATCTTTAACTTTTCTTATAGATTATTGTATACTTTTTTATAATGCATATTTTAAAGTTTTAATATATGACTACATGGAACCTAACTAACCAACTTGTATTAAATTCCATTGGTTGCATAACTAATTGTTTCTAGTAGGACTTTTGGTTCAACCATTTGACCCGCTTAGAATTTTGTGTGGTATACCTCATATCCGCAATGAAAGACCATTCTTTGTGAGAAGATCTATAAGAATTTGGTTGGATGTCCCTTTCTAAGATTAGAAAACATTTAATTAATCTCACATCACGAGAGAGACTGAGAGGGAGAGAGATCATCCTATTACTTGTAGAGATAGGCTAATTTTATTGAAATTGATTGATTAATAAATTTAAGCATGATGGACCCAGATGATAGCTAACACGGCAAGGAAGAGAAATCACTCGCCCATGTTTCATGGGTTTTGAAGCTGTCAACTTCTTCGCCGTCTACTATCTATACATGTCACTATATTATTATATATTGTTTGTTAGTATTTAATTGTTATTATTTTTCTTTACCTTTTCTTCTTTGAGAAAATTTTACCAAATGAGTTGTTAGAATGTGAACTTGATTACACCTTTTTATTTTAAGTTTTGTAATAATGACTTGGTAATCCTATAATTTATCATCAAATAAATTTGAGTTTCAAATTCTTAAGTCACTTTGAATTTCAGCAGTAGGTTATGTGATGCCATGTTTATTCTCCTATCTATTGACATAGTCATTTTAATCTAGGGTTCGATTAGGGTTTTTAAAATGCAACTAGCAATATGCCCACCATTTGATTTAGAATATGAATTAAAATAGGATTTGCATGCAAGACTTTTTTCAGTCGTTGAGTCTATCATCCATAACTAATTTAAAATATTATGCACATTCGCACCAGGATTACTATCCCCTTTGTACAAACTACTTCCTCATGGGCCTTAAACAAAGCGAGGGATGGACAGCGTACTACCTTAATGGGTTGAATTTGAACTATTTGGGCCTCAAGAATAAGCCCAATTGTCTGAGGTATAAAGCCCAAGATAACCCTTCCATTCCATCAATCCATGTTCGAGGCTGCAACAAAAGAACCCATTTTACTGACTTGAACGAAAGGCTGTAATATTACCACAAAAAAAAAAAAAAAGCTATGATATAAAAGTGATAATTCATCGTTTAAGACTAGCATATTAAGAATGGTGATTAGGAGTGATTGGACAGGAATGTAGAGTAAATAGGGGCATAGAGGCCTTCACGGCCCATTGTAGGGGTGAAGTGAAACCCCATCCAAACAGGTGGTGGGGGTTGGTCTCTGTGGCAAATACCAACTTTATGTTCAAGCTTATGCTATTCCACCAATGGCGGGCACCTGTCTCCCTTGTAGACAAAGTTCCACACCCACACTCTTCTTTGAGTTTAATGCCAAAATATTTATTTTTAAAAATAAATAAATAAAAATACATGAATAGACCTTTTTTTTTTCAAATACTCATCAAACTAATTTTCTTTTTCTATAACTAGGTATTCTTGTGTAAAATTATATTTATCAAATACGATTTTATACAAATTTAAAATTACAATCACAATTTTAAAGTAAATTTTCATAATCATATTTAATGAATGCATTTTTAAAAATTTATCTTCAAACCGTATTCACTAAATGTGATTTTAAAAATTTATCCTAAATTCTCATTTGATGAATATAATTTTAAAAATTATTTTAAAATCGTATTTATCAACTGCGATTTTACAGGTGAATATTTATTTATATACAAAGGTTTTTTTTTTTTAAATAAATTATTTTGGCTTTAAACTCCTCTTCTTTCCTTCTGACGTGGTTACTCATTTCCCCGTCAGAAATGACCACTGCTGCACTGCCTGATGGCCCGATCTATCAGCTTTTAAACTCACCTTCCCCATTTATAACTATTTATTTGAACGTTCCCCCTTTATAACTATTTATTTGAACGTGAACTTGAATCTATTTTCCAATTTCTTCCATACAACCAAACCTGATCGCAGCCTTTGTCAAATCAACTTTCTCCCGTCATTCTAAATGGACTAACTTGTTAAAAAATGGGTATTTTTTAAGGGTGAAGTCCCAATACAATATCTAATTAGTACAAGTCCAAAAATAAAATTATGAGTGTGTTTTTAAACTTAAATTGAATAATGTCATCGTGCAAGAATAGGTCCTTGAGATTTCCAACAACCCTTATATATTATAATCAAATTCAGGCTTAACCATGTATATAGATATTAAACAAAATAATATGGTGAGCTATTGACAAGTGGTGTTTCACGACGTATGTCAAAAAATATTAAAAAATCCTGATTTGAGGAAAAACATAATGATATTTTATTCAAAAGGAGAATTATTGAGTATACGCCCCTAAGTCTCACATTGAAACCTTTTTGAGAAAACACAGAAAAAAAACCTTCAGAACCTAAAATTTCAAGGTGAATAATATAATACCAATTTAGAAGAATAGGATTTCCCAACATTTCTTTCTGGTACATATGAGATACTTATTGTTATGAACCAATGGAATATCTATAATTTGATTTACAATAATTTTTACGACTAGGTGAATTGGTTGATAATAAATATATAACTTCTTAATTTGAACTCTTCAGCACTTTTACAAGAGTTGAGTTTTTATTTAGTAGTATTATATCCAAACTTATTTTTCACTTGGAAATTTATCGTGGATCTAATATTTTAAAAATGAAAAATAATTAATAGATGTTTCCAAAATGAAAACAAGGGCCTCATGATAGTCAACTCGGTCACTTGGCAAGGAACGGATCAAATAATTGAGATGATCAAAGAAAGCAATATATTAATGCATACAGCTGGCGGGGAGCAAACGGGATGGGGACAGACAGGTCCAGTTGTTTTACTTGTTTTTAATTTCCTACGTTAGAAGACCTTTGATTTAATTATAAATCCAGTTCCTGACCTTTGAGCTCCTTGTTCATATATATATATATATATATATATATATATATATATTCAAACTCAAGCCAGCAAAAGTAAGTAGTTAACTGAATTAAGCAAAACATGGCGGCATCAGAGCCGAGTTGCAGAGAAAAGAGATGGTCTCTCAAAGGCATGACCGCTTTGGTCACAGGCGGCACTAGAGGCATTGGGTTAGCAACTTTTCCTCCTTTCTCTCTCTCTCTCTCTAGATTTTGATTTCTTCTAATAAGTTTTTGAATTCAGATATGCTATAGTGGAAGAACTAGCAGAACTGGGTGCAATTGTGCATACATGTTCTCGCACCCAAACAGAACTTGATGAACGCCTGCAAGAATGGGAGGGTAAGGGATTTAGAGTGAACGGTTCAGTTTGCGACCTCACATCTAGAGCTCAGAGGGAGAAGCTCATGGAGACCGTCTCCTCTCTTTTTCAGGGCAAGCTCAACATCCTTGTAAGTGTTTAATTTCTGCCTAGCTAGGACAAATCCCATATATAACTAGCTTTCTGCCATGTTTAATCGGTTTCTTTTCTAAAGAGAGAAAAGGATGGCTGCATTCCATCATCATGATTCTCAGCTAAAACCTCATTTCCCGTTGATCTAAGCACAGTGGATGGGATTAGTTTAGAATATCAGTCCTAGCTATTTGTTAGTGTTATTATCGTTGTGGGTATCTAACATTTTGTGGTTGTGCCATATGTTAGACTTTAAGAACACAGCCATGGGTCTTGATCTAGAGAGAGTAGTACTCAGAGTAGGACCTCATCATCACAGATTTGGGTTGGTCCTTCCGCACTTTCATCTTATCTCTGATTGTATAAATTGTAATTTTTTGAGGATTCTTTGCTTTTTCTCTCCCATGCTTTTGACTTTAAGATAGTTGGGGAGTTGGATTAGATCAGTTTTCTAATCTTCCTTAAAGTTGCCTTCCCATAAGTTCAATGTTTCCTTTAGATTAGCAATAGAGATTTATTTTGTCCTGCACATAAGACAAATATCTAAAAGTAAGAAAACAAGGTCTTTTTGTTACCAGTTTTTTATTTTTTATAGTTAAACACTTTTATTATAATATAGTAAAAACTCAAACTCGAACCCTTCCTTTTTTTATGTTCTTTATTTTTGAAATGTTGAACTCTTTAGTTCATGAATTAGACATTTATGAACGCTTATTATTGCTTAAAATCAAGTTATAAAATATAAGAAAAAATGTTAAAAATACAAGCATCATATTTAGTTCTCGCTAGTTAGTTAGTTAGTTAGTTTTTTTTTTAAATACATGTTAACATAAAACAAGAATTCAAATAACAATAACAACTTTCAAAGAATGTCAAAATGATATTCTCTTATTTTCAAAAACAGTCTTTGAAAACAGCAACCTGACTAGCCCAAATTTCAAACTTTGTTATATATCTCCACTAATGGGGAGGCATGCAATTGATTATAATCTACCATTTCCCAACCTAATTTACCTGTGGATGATGCTGCCTCTCAGGTAAACAATGCAGCTACAGTTACATTAAAAGCAACCACAAGCTACACAGCTGAAGATTGCTCAGCAATGCTCCAAACCAACCTTGAGTGTCCTTACCATCTGTGTCAACTCACACACCCCCTCTTGAAAGCATCGGGAAGAGGGAGTATCATATTCCTCTCCTCCGTAGCTGGTCTCATATCGCTTCCTCACATGTCTGCTTACGCAGCCACAAAAGGTATCTTATATATACTTGAAGGCTATTTGTTGTGATTCGTGCAAAAAAATAGTACTAAATCAGAGAAGGAAAATGAGAACACATATAGATTTAACGTGATTCGGGTAGTGTGTCTGCATCCTCAGAGAACGGCGGCTAAAACTTTTATTATATGTTATTAGATTAGGGTTAGATAAAAGGCTATTTATAATAAATTTGAATACGATCAATTTACAAAAATAAAAGGCTATTTATGATAACCTTGAATATGCAATTTATAAAAATACCCCTATAACCTTTAACTTATTATTTTGTTCCCCACTAAAATATGCAAATGCCATCTCAATTTGCCCCTTTTACTAGGGAGTTTTATAAAAATAATATAAAAATTAAAAACAAATCTAAAAAACGCATGATTTAAAAAATAATCTCAACTTTAGTGTTGTTTTCTTTACATAAGTTTTTCATGTGGGGTGAAGATTTTACAAAATAAAGGTGTTTTTTCAAAAAACATTTTCAATGTAAATTTATAATTTATGAACTTTCTCGGTAAAGCTGCTTCATCAAGAAACACTTTAATAAAAAATTCATAATTTTTTAACTAGAAAAGTCATTCAATAAACATGCATAGCTTATATTTATAATTTATAAAACATTAGAAAATGTTTTTAAAATACACTTTAAGTTAAAATGTAAGGTCGTTTTCAAAATTTTTGAAAACGTCTTTTGACAAAAAGTATACTAAATTTAGGATTATTTCTCACCCTTTTTTATTTAAGGAATTTTTATTTATTTTTAAGCTAAACGTTGAAAAAGCCCCCTTTTCCTCGCTACATAAATATGAGTCCAATACTACAATACTACTGTTCAAAAGGTATGCTTAATTTAATTTCATATCATGGTTGTTGTTGTTGTTGTTGTCAGGAGCCATTAATCAAGTTACCAAGAACTTGGCATGTGAATGGGCTAAGGACAATATCCGCACGAACGCAGTTGCACCATGGGCGACTAGAACCACCGTTAGACCAGTTCTGGAGCCGGTACTGTAAATAAAATACAAGTTCTCCTCCCCAATCAATTAACTACTCTTTTATATATGAAGCTTACATTTTGAGAACTTCTCTCCAGGACAACCCTATGGTAACTGAATACCTTAGGCTTCTCGCTCGAACTCCTCTCAACCGAGTTGCGGAGCCTGATGAGGTCTCATCACTGGTGGCGTTCCTTTGCCTCCCGGCAGCGTCATTCATCAATGGCCAAGTTATTTGTGTTGATGGTGGGTTTTCAGTCAACGGTTTCTAGCCCCAATTCAGATCACGTATCTTTAGAAAAAATGTCCTCCCATTTTCTACTTGTGGTAATCGTCTTTGGACTTTCAAGCTTGTGTGATTGGAAAACCGTTGGGCCATTTCATGCCTTATCTTGTTATCAGCCTTTATGTGTCCTTTAATTATTAGTAATCATTTTTGGTCGGATCCCCGGGAAAGAAACGAAAACTCAAACCCCATATCATATTAGACACTCATGTCCAACCTTAAGGGCTAGATCCCTTGACCAAGCTTTGGGTTTCTTCTCAATGACTATCAGCTTGAGTCTCATTAACGGCGGAGTGCTTTACCTACCTTTAATTTCCTGACCCCAGCCGGGATTTAGCGTTGCTCATGCTCTAGCCCAAGTAATGAAAACATTTATAGACACTCATATGCTAAAAAAATCTGAATCTCTTTAATTTACTATATAGCAAATTTCATTATTCTGTTTTAATCTGACATCATGTAACAATATTTGATGCATAATTTGAGCTTAAAACTTAAGTTTACTCATAAGCAAGAAGTAACCAAAGCTTCTAAACATCAATTGGTCAATTTAATTTTGATATTTGTATTAGAAGCGTTTTTGGTTTCCTATTATGCAACTATGGAACATGATCTTTGTGTTTTTCCTCAAAGAATTATTATTATAATTATTTTCGAAAATTACTGAATATATAATATATATATATATCACAATGTTCAAAATGCTGCTAATGGATTCTTTTCCTTTTTACGGTATGTTTTCTAACAATTTTGTTTATACACGATGTGGCAAATAGAAGGGCTAGCATTTTTGGGACCATCTTGTTCTTTCTAGTCTCTTTTTCCTCAAATAAGAAATAATGATTTTTCTAAATAAAGTGATTATTCCATAAAAATATGGATTTTTAATTTGTGTTCTCGTGTTTTTGTTGTCGTCTTGTGCAGCGTATTCGTGTTGTCTTTTTGTGCTGTGTGTTTGTGTTGTTGTCTTGTGCGACGTGTAGTTTGTATCGTGACGATTTGATTTTAGTCGTCTTGTTGCGACACTTTCTTTTGTGATTCAAACATCAAAGCATTTTCTTTTGTGTGTGTGATTCGAACTACAAAGCATCTGCAATAATACAGACATCAAATTAAATCATATTCAATCAGATAGAAACATCAAATCAAATTATGATAATAATTATACTGTTGAACTGAAGTTATAGGTATTTTAGTCATCATAAAATTATTAAATATATAAGATTTAAGCTGATTCATCCTCTAGAGTTCTTATCGAATTTGATTGTGTGTTTCTCTCAAATATATATACTAGTTTGAACCAATAAAATTATTCTTTAAAAAAAAAACATTTATTTATTGTTACAAATAAATCAAATCTGTTGTTACAAAATGCGTCGGCTAAAAGGTCAAAACCATAGTTTAAGAAAACAATGAGAAGATACTTTTGGACCCACTTTTTGCTAATAATGCTTCTACACTTCAATGATAATGGAAACGTGACGAGGATGGGAATATTTTATATTTTTATCAACAATGGCCACTAAATACACAATTCATCAATCATTAAATTTATTTATTTGCATATGAGACAACCAGATGAAATCTTCGATTGACCCCAAAAATTGTTTTGCTTGAATTGTTGTCGTTTAATATGTATTGTAATGGTATAATATCCCATGTAAGATTAAAAAAAAAAAAAAAATCCAACATCATATAAGTTTGGATGTGACCTTAATCTTTATAAATATGATTTTAAATAACGAAAGTGGTTCCCAATCTTTATTTCTACCGATGGCTGCTACTTCGAGTAATTGCAGGTCTCAAAAATATTTGAGCATTATTTAATTTCTTAATAGCTTTATGCACATTATTTATACTGTTAATTTCTCCACTAGCTACAAAACAAGTGGAGCAGGAAAAGATGTAAATTGAATGACAAACATTTTTATATCCCCTCCAAAATTTTTTATGCGTTCTCGGATTTCACCCCATATGAATAAAGTTTGCAAGTTGAGTTACTTTAATTTTTTTTTTGAACAAAAACATGTAAAAGTTGGACAAATTGTATCCGTATAAGCATTGACCATATAGTTTCCATTGATATTAAGCTGGAGCACAAGAGTGCGCAAGCCATAGATTTATTAACATAATTGTTTTTCTTTAAATGTTTGTTTCTTTCTGAATTTTCTTTCTATTTTTTCCTTATAAGTTTACTTTTTTATTTTGACATCTCCTTATAAGTTTACTTAAAATTTAAAAAATTAATCGAAGTAAATAATATATATATATATATATATATATATATATATATATATATATATATATATATATATATATATATATAGTAGTGGTTATAGATGTATTTGAGAGACACCACTCGCAAAGCAAACTTACAGTGTGATGCTTGAGACTAAGAGGGCAACATGAGTCAGGGGGTGCCATTGGCATTGTGAGGAGCCGAGGAGGAAGACAGTGAGTGTGAGGGAGCCTATACTGAGTGCTCGCACCAACTAGTAGAGCGGGCATTGATTGACTAAGTGACCAACTATTCTACAGCCTTGGCACTTACCAAGGTACTGGCGAGACTAGTGCTATGATGAGGTCGATTGTAGGGTTCGAGGTGAGGTCGAGGGGCTTGAAGCATGATGACCTGCTGATGGATGAGGCATACGTGGCCCTCTGGAACGCCAGAGGCCATGTCAAAAGGATTCGGTATAAGAAGGACTCGGATCATATGTTAGAGCCAATTTCGATTGATCAATTTTTTCATGTAATTCATCAAATAGAATCTGAGTGCCATGACCTTGGACAATATCGACAAAATTGTTATTGAATGATTATATGACTATTTGACAAAAAAAAAAAAAAAAAGTGGAAGATACCAAGCAAGTATTGCCTTATGAGCAAGGATGGAAATATCGATTTCGGCGAATATATTAATACTTGGATTTTACGGATATATCGGTAAATATTTTTACATGAATATCGATATATCAGAAATTGACAAAAATACTTTGAAATTCATGAAAATATTTTCTAAAAGTGTAAAAATGACATCAATAATCAAATGTATACATTGAAATTACATTACAATGAGCTTTTAAAATCAAAATGAATATCGATGTGGCTTCATCGCAAATATCTAATGGCGATCCTGTATCTTAAGACAATACTATAACAATACATTTAAGGTTCGATAATATCATTATAGGATCAAAACATGTCACGATAAATGTCTTGATTTGTATCCACAAATTCTCCCATAGGAAATTTGTGGTTCATCCACTCATCGTTTCAAATATTAATTAACATGAAGTAAATTAATTATTAATATATACTAAATTAAACAAATTTAAAATATGAAAACTTCATAATACTATAAATTTATAATATACACAATATTAACTAATATATAACTCGATTTCAAATAGCTAACTAACATGAACCTGTTAATTATTTCTCAATATATTTGGTTACTAAATTAACTAATTTAAAATATGAAAGTGTCATATAAAACTATCACAAAGAAATAATAATTGGAGTGAAATGAAGATTGGACATGGGTAGAGAGAATTTGTGATCAAATGGAATGATTTTAAAGGTATTTATAGATTTTTTTTTGTCAAAATAGTTGTTGGATGGTCAAAAAATCTTTATAGTTTAATTATGGCCGTTGGATTCAATTTTGGTACAAATATGACTGTTATATCTTCTTTAAACCGTTGTGATCAATCCATAACCGTTTGATCAAGTCAGGATTTCAAATATGATTGTTTGGATATATCTCCGATATATCCCGATATATCTCTAATATATATATGATATATTTATGATATTTTACCAAAAAATTAAACTAACGCGAAGGTTATGCCATAGACCCGATATTTTTCACGATATATCGGTCCGATATCGATATATCGACGTTATTACCGATTTTTCATTCAAAATTGGACATCGGCTTTTATCGACATCGCTTTCTGGCCCTTACCCATCTCCAAATATATCTGATATTTTAAACTCTCGCTTACGTATGTTAGTTAGTTAGTTGTTGTCTTCTTTATGTAGTGTGTGCCATGTGGAGTTAAAAAGTTGAAAGTGTGGGTATTTGGTAAAAATAAATAAAAATTGAGAATTGTAAAGATGGTGATCATAAGGTTGGTAATGGTTATGTGAAAAGGAAAAAAAAAAAAAAAAAAGTTTACATATAAAATATATATATATATATATATATATATATATATATATATATGTTCTGGGTATGACATGTGAAAAGTCAAAAAGACTTGTTTTATGGTTAATATTATTAAAATATATATAGACCCAAGAAACTTAGAAAAAATAGGTCTTGAAAACCTAGCTATAGTATGCCTAGGAAACCTAGGTATTGGTAGATATTAAAATTATAGAAAATAATAAATAAAAATAATATATTTGAAGATATTATAATTTTATAAATTCATGTATGTTTAAAAGTATTATAAAATGTGATATTAAGATAAATATATTCTCTTGTATATGAAAATAATAAGTATGGAAAGAGAAAGAAAAATAGAAAAAGACGAATGAGAGAGTTTTACTTTCTCGGGATACCTCAAAGGACAGGAAGGCCTCATTAGGCTTACAAGATGGTTCAACCCACCTTAATGGTGAGTTATGAAGTTCCATAAATGAGGTTAATGAAGGCCCATTTATATAGGATGAGAATGTAAGTGTGATTATTCATCACCCGTATAAATGCTTCAATTTATTACACTTTTCGAATGACCACCATTAAGTAATAACAGCCTCATTAAAACCTTACTAAGAAAAAACCTAAATTCGCAGTAAAACCATCAAGAAAAAAGAGTACAATATTCATATGATGTTGTTGATTGCTTTTAGTCCGTTAAGATCACTTCGCTAAAACCTTGCTAGTAAAACCCAGCTGACAAACCCTGACGGCTATAGTTAATACGCACACTAACATCTTGTCATAAGCATGCTCCCCCTCATGTCAATATCTTTAAGTTGGCGCATTCGAATCTTATGTATTAGCTTCTTGAATGTTGAGCTTGGTAATGACTTCGTGAATAAGTCTACTAGATTATCACTTGAGCATGTTTGTTGAACATCACTCACTCACTCTTCGGGAGTTCAGTGTGTATAAAAGAACTTTGAGAAATGTGTTAAGTCTTATCTCCTTGATATAACCTCCTTTTGATTTGTGCACGCATTTAGTGATTATCTTCAAATAACGTTGTTTACTATTTTGGATAGAGGGAGTTCGCATGATTATTTGGATATGTTGAATCATCGATCTTAGCCATATGGATTCAACTAATTTGCCGAATTGTTATAATTCTAATTATCACGACGCTACCACTATCGCTTTCGCTTAAAGGATCTCCATGTATGGCGCCCATTGCCAAATTTAAACACATACATCAAGCCGTGATCCGTCTTACGTGACTCAGCCAGATCCTCGTGATTAGCATATTATCCAAACAATTGCTGCTTTGATTCCTTTCAGTAAAATAGACTCCTATCAATTGTTCCTTGGAGGTAGCGCAAAATATGCTTGATACCATTCCAATGTCTTTGGGTTGGAGCGGAATTACACTTGTAACGCCCCAAAAATACCATATAATTTTTATAATAATTTTTATTATATATTCCGGGTACGAATTGAGCCAAACTTGGGTTTTTCCGGGAAAATTGATAAATTGACAAATTGTGAAATGTAAATTGAAAGTGTGAGCATATGATTTAATATTATATGCTAAAAATGAGAAACTGAGTGAACCCAGAAATAAACCTAGGTGAAAAAGGGCAATGTAGAAAAAATTGTAAAATGAGGACCTAAGGGTCAATTGTTATAAAGAATAAATGTCTAGGTGAAATTATGATAAATGAATGACCAAAATGAAAGAATAGGAGACCTAAATGAAATAATGGGTTTTGAGCCAAACATGGCTTTAAGAGAATAAATGAATTAAAGACCAAGAAGGAGAAATTAGAATAAGAATGAGTGTGTAGGCTAAATATACCTTTACACTTAAATGTTAAAGTACAAACATGGCCTTACACTTAAATGGGCTAAAGGTCAAACAAGGCCTTTGCGGATTTATGGATATAAATGCCAAAATGTGGTCTTAAGGCTCATTATATGAGCAATCTAGTTTTTAAGGAAGAAGAGAGGAGAAAAGGGGGGAAAAGCTAGGGGCTGGCTAGGAGATCAAGTTTTGCTGCATTGCTTCCCATTCCTTTGCCTCCCAAGAGACAAGAACATACAAGAAGAGATTTAAGAGGTTCAAGGTAATAATCAAAACCCCAACTTCATCCTATTTGATCTGATTACAGGAAAAGCCCCTAACTTGAGAGAAAAGGGTTTTCTACTGATTCTAAACCACTTTTGAGTCAAGCTTGGGTAGATTCCATGGTGGATTTGATATGGGACCTAATTGGAGAAGATTTGTGAAGAAAATGAGTGAAAATGCCAAATCCTGCATTGGGCAAAAAACCAATAGGGGGTACCGATACTACCGAGCGGTACTGGGTACCATGATGTATTGGGGCACCTGCACTGGCACCACTCAACCCAGACCCAGACTCCACCGGCAAAGGACAACTCCATCGGGTGTTCTACTAAAGTGGTACCTGCATTTCACTACTCCAAGAGTCCCTGCTTTTGCTTATTTTGCACCGTTAAGTCCCGTGATTCAGATACCAATTGTTTAGTGGGACCCTAAGAACCATTAATGGGGTTCAAATAAGAATGAGACTAAGTGAGGCAACGCACATACTCACGAGGCTAAGCGAATTTAGTATGATTATTTTGCTTAACCACTAAGAGTGAAGAATTTGTATTTGACTAGGAAGTGCAAGACGAAAACCCGACCTTGTGATTGATATCGAAAAAGAAAAGGGATCAATAATTGGTTTGTTCTTGTTCCTATTTATTCTCACCGTTTCATATTTGTGAATATATATACATACATATATATATATATATATACATATATATATTTCGATTTGAATTATTAGTATTTGAAATGCTTGTCAAATATCTCGATGTATGCGCAGTATTTGAACTATAAGTGAAATTATCGCATAAAAAAGTAACTTAATTTGAAGTGTGTAATATTGATAATGACCAACATGACTGATTCACCAACCTAATTGGCCATGAAGGTAACCGTAATTGTTGAATGTGGAATCACATTTCTACTGAATGACAAACAAGACAGGATTCACCAATTGAATCTGTCGTGAATGTCGACTTCTATAGCCATATGTGAGATGGTAATGTTGAATGTGAAACCACATTGCTACTGAATGACAAACAAGACAGGATTCACCAACTGAACTGTCGTGAATGCCGACTTCATAAACACACGTGAGATGGTAAGATAAATAGAAACCACATCATAACAAGACAGATTCAATTAACTAAATCTATCGTGAATGTTTCCACTTCTATACCATGTGAGATGGTAATATTGAATGTGAAACCACATTGCTACTGAATGACAAACCGAAAAGCGAAAAAATGATATAAAAAGTGTATTTGTATAAGTATCTTTACATTACACGCATTATAGGCATTATTTTGATAAATGCATGATATATATATTTGAACTCGAAATGGAATGTAGAATCAGATGTGAACCACTAAGTACTTAAAAATGCTTGTACTGTGATTGTTTATCAATGCGTTGTGTACCGAGCGATAGATGCTGAAGCAAGACCCAAGATCGAGGAGCTCAGAGTCATGTGAGAAAGAATTAAGTGAGTATGCCTGCCATATGCATTCACTCCATTTCTTTCGAAGATTGATATTTTGTAAAACAATTTGAATTCTGAACTTCTATTTTGTAAATGCATTTTGTTAAATGTAAATGTTATGGGCTTGTCCAAAATGAAATGCTTCCGTGTAATTAAAAAGTCTAAAATGAAATAACACAAACAAAATGTTTTGAGAAGATAATTGAAAATGTCGAAGTAAACCGTTCGGCTTCGATCCAACCGGCCAGCGCCTGGGATTCAAAGTCGTGACACTGCTGAAAACAAAATTTAATAAAAAGATAACTAAAAGAATTAAACCCAAGGCTCTTGATCATGAAAATGTAATTGCTTGTGCCGTCGCACCATAGTAATTCAATGTTAGCCTACCAAATCAAGCTGCCTAATGGCAGTTGTCTGCAGTACTCCATCTTCACAATGTGTCTCCAAAAGTCTTCCATAGTATTAGGCCTCTAAGTTCTCTCATGCTTCTTCTTCTTCTGGAATAACCTTAATCTTTCTCTTTGATTTGCCATACTTCCGATTCTCGCAACCCGTGACCTCTCCCGATTCCGCAAAGGTTCTCTCAATTTCAGTGTCTAGAGTGCGCTTGATTGCTCGCTTCCTCTTTCTATATAGAATAAAAAACCTCAAATTGATACAGTTGCAAGAGCCTTACATTTCTCAGATCCATGTCACTTCGATAAATTTGCTCGATAAAATAATTCTCTTAAGGTTCATTGCTTAAAAATATGGGTCCGGTCTATGACACTCGCAAGTGCACAAACATATGCTAGTAAAATCCGAATGTAAGTCCGTATCATTCCCACGTGAGATTGGAAACGAATTAGAGATCAACTACCCAACTACTAAAATTCTATGCTATTCGACTCAAAACTCACAATGAAAGTTTTATCTAGAAAATAAAGATCCGAGACTATCAATTACTTTGAACTAAGATAAACAAAAGTAAATGAATAAAAGATAAATTGTAATCATACACTGGATCGACCGCTTCCCATGAAACGAATACATTTTAATTACAATGAAACAAATTAATTTCTACACTAAAGTACATCGCTCCTATTCTGTGTATGGATCTGATTTTTCCAAGATTTCCTAAATGTTGGAATTTTGATTTCCTCTCTCCCCATATTCACCTGGGCTGGAACCTGCTTCTCAAGACAAGCATCAAACTAGCCCACCAGATTCCCCACCATCTCGCAAGATCGTAGTATTTTCTTCTCCAGGACGCCCAAAATCTGGTGTCCGCTGGACAACTTCAACTCAGACACACAATGTTCAGAATCCACATTAACTGATATTGGTAACTGCAGTCTCCTTATACTGTGGGAGCTCCTACCTAAGAACCACTCCGTCCTAATCATCAACATCAAGATATATATACGAGTAAAACTACCACTGGGCCCATACAACAATACTCATCAACATACTAAACTATATAACACCATAATGAGAGTTAAAGTTTTACTTTATACTATATATTAAAATCTAAAAATTTAATACATGATACATCATAAAAACCCTCAAACCACAACCCTGCTTTCTTTCTCAAATCCCTAGCCTCTAAGATGAGCCGTCACTCTAAGGCCCTCGTACCGAAATATAATTCCTCGACAGTTTGAGCTGAACGTCAGGAAGAGCGCGGAATCACCCACGGTTACTCCACCCAAGCCAAGATACGCAATGCTCCAAAGTAAACACACATTCAAGCAAATTAAGATCCTACCTTGAACGTCTAAATGCCATCCCCATGTCTCGAGTCCCGCCACTCCCACTTGCTTGCCATGTATGAGAAGACATCTTTCAAAACAACCTGTTGCTTTCGAATTACACCACCGAACGTAGCTTCAAGAAAAACATGACTACCCTCCAAGGCGCATGTGTTGGAGAACCTTCCGAAATAGTCATGGTCCTCATCCGAAATGATCTATTGGACTGTCTCCCAACCCCATTCTCCGAAAATTCATCCTGTGAAATTCTTCAAAAATTTCGCTTTCTTCAATTTTCATGTCATGCACACACCTAACTTCTAGGGTTACTCCCTTGCATATGAAATGCAGTATGTCATTTCTAATATAAATTTATACAAACACATGCTAATACATAAAAACATGTATACAAAGATTATAATTTGTTAACATAAAGTGCAAGTTGGTACTATCTACCATCAATCACACCTCCAAAAAATTAGCCTACACTACGTGTTAATTTTATCAAACACTTAGCAATTCAATCTGGAATTACTCATACACAATTTCACAAAATTAATTCGTGAACTGACTATTCACATGAATGGAAGTAGAAACCCTGTTATCAAGGTTTAATGAACTAAGATCCAATACCTGCCCACTTGGTGAACTCGAATCTACATTACTTCGGCCTCACACACCAAATCATGACCATTGGAATAACCACCTAACATGCCCAAACAGTCCATGAACCGTCACGGACTACCTAAATGGGCTCCATAAATTCTAACACTTCTATCTCAAGTTTTGACCGATCAAACGACCATCTGGCACTTCAACCAACCGAAACATCCACAAAAACTTAAACAAAGTGTAACTTCAAGTAGATGAAACCTCACCTCAAGGAGTTTGTCTAAACTCCTTAAAACCCGAGACCACGTAGGCCTCAATCACAGAGAACGACTTTCCTTCTCTGCCTCCGAAGAATCTACACTGATCACTCCAAACCTGCAGAGAAGCCACACTTCTCTCTAAAAACACAACCTAAAAGCTCACGGTCAGTTTTTCCCTTTTCACGTTTTTCTCCTTTCTTTTGAATAAAGGAGACGACACTGTTCACTATTTTGTCCTATTATCATTTAAACAATTTCTATAATGCCAATCATGTCCCTAAGCTTGGATTTTCGACATTTGACACTATCTCGGCCGTCCATTTCCATCATTTCTCTACTCATGCAACATATGTAACATGAGTACATGTTATAAGTGACTTTCGTCACATCACATGTCGTTTTACGGCACCCGATACGCCGACACTTAAAACAAATTCTGACCGTCTCATAATTTGATGAAATTTGACGAGTTAGCTAGATTTCGAGACGATTCAACTGAAACTGCTTTCACATCCGAGATCTAGAAAAATTTCAGGTTTTGACCGAAATTACAATTTTGCCTTATTTCCAGAAATTGGAAATTTCTCGGGTCTTACATTCTCCCCTCCTTAAAATGAATTTCGCCCCGAAATTCTGGACAATCACAATCACTCACATGCATATGCAACGTGCATTACACCATGCATGTAAACTCGTCATTTAAATATTAACGACTAAACCACGTACCTTCATCCCTAAACAAGAAGGGATAGGTGGCCAGCATCGTGTCCTCGCGCTCCCACATTTACTCCTCCACTCCATAGTGCCGCCATAAGACCCATCCAGCCTCATGGTCTCAAGGCCGCAAAACCCCGGCCACTATCCAAAAATGCACACTGTTCCTCCTCAAGGTCCCATCTCAGGTCAACCTCAACCGTCCCAATCCACCACATGAGCCGGATCCGAGTATACCGAGCACTTGAGACGCTGGAATACTCAAGGACACCGACACGTCGGGCAGAACGCCAACCTAAGACGCTCATAGTGCCTACCCTCCTCGAAAGTATCCCCGGCGGCCCACAACCCTACGATAACTCTCGCCCTCGCCACCACCACTTCTTCTTAGGCATCACCTTCCAAGAAGAGGTGACCTCCAACCTCGAACTCTAAGGTCGACGCCGTATGACCGTCATAGCCTCTCTCAGCCGGCCCCGAGCCGTGAGAAGACACCGCCAGATCAAGCTCACCTTCTCTGAGGTGTCCCACTCGTATCAGACCCGTGGATGGAGCCTCTCCCACCTCTACCCAACATAACTAAGATCTACATGGCCTCCCATACAATGCCTCATATGGTGCCATTTGTATACCGATAACCATTGTTGCAGCGACTCCACTAAGGGCAATCACCCTCCCGGGCCAATTCTTATAATCCAGATCGCATGCTACATCAAGTGTCTTCTAACACCCGTATATAATCCACACTAACATGTAACCCTACACAACCCCCTCGCCGTAAACGCCGACCTTCCTGTCACAACCACCGACAATCCAATGGACCGTCAACCCAGTCCATGTCATGAATGACATCCATATACCGAGCCTCGCGCCTCAACAACACCCAATGCACTTCCAAAGGGTTATCCAAACTTAGTCACTCCCGACTCCTATCACTCAACCCTAAGTCTACAGCGGATAACCCGACCGCAGGTTTTCATCTCGAGTCACTCCCGACTCCTATCACTCAACTCTAAGTCTATGTGATAACTCGACCGTTGTTTCATCTCAGCAACATAACTTTCGACCTACTCTGCGAGCCACTTACATTCACACAGAAATTTCGGACATCTCCATGGGTCTCTTTACACCCAATACGTAAATTCCTGATATCTCCTGCCCTTACACCCACACACGTAAATTCGGGATCCTCCCTGCCCTTACACCCAATACTGCAAATTCAGGATACCTCCCGGCCCTTACACCCATACGTAAATTGGGATACTTTTGGTCTCTTACACCCACACAGAAATTTGGGATATCTCCTTGGGTCTCTTACACCCACACAGAAATTCGAGATATCTCCCAGGGCCTCTCACACCCACACAGGACCTTTCGGATACTACCGCGAGTCTCCTTCACCCTAACTCTAGGCTTTTCACCTTAGGGGATTAACGACCCCCTTCTTGCTTTGCCCAACACACTTTAATTACTCTTCATTTCCTGATTCGAACTATGAGTCTTCATTGGACGTAGTCCCAAAGACAAACTCAACCCACACTCACCAAGAGTGGTGAATGACCATACTGTGCACCCACACCCGACTCGACGCGATGTTACCGTGCACATGAACGCAATGATGCCATACTGTGACAATCATCTACCTGGGTCCACCATGATTTAATCTCAAGATCTCTAACTCAGAATCCCGACCTATCGGTCAACTATCACCGTACATCATGTGGAAGAACATCTATACTGGGCTTCTAAAGACTCAACCTCTAAGCCCAATCCATCAAGCACAAGATGCAACAATGAATGAATATGATGCATCCATTTCAGACGCCAATCTAGTCAACAAGTGCAGAGTAGAAACGCACTTCTACATATCCGATCGCTCAGATGTTTAGTCCAGAGCAATTACGAGACCTCTCGCTCCTAGGACAATCTCGCCTCATATGCCCAAGCCGACGACAACATGCCGGCTCCGTCTCACTTAACTGGGGTCCTACCAGAGTCTCAGACCGACCTCACCGGCACCTGACCCCTCCGTCTATATGGCACATCGGCGTTTCAGATAAGATCCGAAATTGAAATTACCGACCCGTACTAAAGGAGGAACAACCAGATACCTCCTGCTCTACAAATCTAACCAGGACCTGGGCCGCCCCAAAAGTCCCGGGATCCGCCTGGGGCAATCCTGTCCATGCCCAGCCGCTGCCAGGCGCAACATATCCTCTGGCTCCGGGCCGACTATATGCCCAATCCTCGGCTCCTACCCCAACTCGTGAGCGTGTCTTCCCGCTCTTCCTCGAACTAGGAAGAAGGCCGACCATCCTCTTGCTACCAAAGATCTCGCATCCCGAGGCTCCTGAATCCCTCGATCTCTCTCTACGGGTCAGGCCGTCCCAACCATGGAGTCCATATCCCGTAGGCTTGTCCCCACAATCCTACCCCCGAATGTGGATAACTTCAGCTCCATTCTCTCAACCCTCCCCGACTTCGCCATGTCCGTGGCCACGTAATCATCAACAAAACTGCCAATTGAATCTAGCCATAATCCATCATGTCATCGTCTCTCGTCAAATTTAGGAACTTTGAGCCTTCGTGACAGCCTCTGCAAGATCCTGAAAGTACGACCTATGAACAACCCCCGGAACTTTGCCCAAGGTCATCGCTCTATGTCTCTAGAGGTCCCGCCATTTCCAAACACACTCTGGCCACCCTCCAAATTCTGAATCCAGCCTAGTTCATCTCGGTAGTGTCAGGTAACTCCGATAGCCTCTAACACCTCTCTCAATCTTGATGAACCAATGGTATTCCACCACCTGCCTCCCTCCTCCCCATGAATGTCTTAGGATGATGCGCCCTTAAACCTTCTCGGGAGGTTACTAGACCTCCCCGACTACTACATACCTACCAGGTTATAGTCAACATCACTCTACCGCCTAACAAAGGCCTCGATAAAACCGGTGGTTGGTCAAATGCCTACAGCTCGACCGGGCACTCGTGGACGCCTCTCTACTAGCCATCTACACAGCCTAAAATGGCAAGTTAATTTCTAATTCGCATTCTAAGGCTTAAACACAAATTTCCGAGACACTATTCACACACCGAAAAGTAAAAATTTTCATACCACATCAATGCATCTATATAAATGAAATATGAACATCTTATATATTAAATCATACTGGCAAAAATTCTTAAAATTTTTGTAATTTCTTTTTTTTTTTTTTTTAAACCCCGTGAACAAGAGTTCAAATAGACTCAAAAACAAAGATTGAGGTTTCCAAAATTGTGTCGGGTGCACCAAGTGCACACCACAACTCAAAGAAGACCTGTGTGCAAGATGCAAGGCAAGACGCACGGCAATGTATCGTGGCCGCCCTGGGCCGCCACGTGGCCGTGTCGTGTGCCTCGCCCGCAGCACTGCAACCGGGGGCTTCGCCTTGTCAGGCCGAGCCGCCGCAAACAACCCAGATCAGCAGCGCAGGCAAACAAGGCCGCTGCGGCTCGCAGCCTGGTCTCGAGATACACCGTCGCCTCAAGCTTCCTCGGGTCACAATACACCAAGGTGTATCATGATACAAACCCCAGTTTCCATTCAAGCAGCCGTAGTCACGATACAATGCTCAGATCGCGGACACGCCCCGCTCCCTGTACCCAAGCCTCTATTGCAATACAATTCACTCCTAAACGGCTCCCTTGTCATAATACAACCCGTGTATTGCAATACACTTCCAGCCACTGCACACCCAATGTTGCAATACAATCCCCTATTGCAATACAATTTCAACAGCCTAGCTAACTTGCAATACACTTCATATTGCAATACAATTCCTCCATTTCACTGCACACCCATGAAACTATGTCATGATACAATTCCTTCTATCACAATACAATTAGGCAGTAGCCCAAATCAGTCCCTGCACCAATTTTTTTTTCATTTTTCACTATAAATTTTTTTTTTCTTTATTTCCAACTACTGGAAAACACTAAAAATTATATATACATATTTTTCATTTCCTAACACCAAATAAACTTATAAAAATTTATTTTAATCAATTTTCTTCGCTTACACATCAAACCTTAGAAATAATTTTCTTCACCTCATTTTTTCATTTAATTTTTGACATTTTGTCCAAATTTTCCTCAAAACCTCATGATCCAACACTAAACCTAGTGTTCAACCTTAAAATTTACTAAAATTTTATTTTATTATCCACTAAACCAAATAAATTTATTCAAATTTATTTCATTTATTTCCTTTGTTCCAATTTTTACACACTGTAAAAACTCCTAATTTTTTTTTTTTTCGTTTCCACCAGTAGCCTTCCTTGCTACCCCCAAGGATGCAGTAGCTTGAACACTGCAACTCACCCATTTCAAAAATTTCAAGAGTTTAATTATGAACTTTTTTCGGGCAAAACTGAATTATTTTCCGTAATTTCACAAACACATACCGTTTATGCCAAACCGAGCTACTGTCTTCAGAATTTTCTCGAACCATTTTGATAAAATTTTCAAACACCTACTACTATATTTCACTTAGCTATTCAACGAATTCCTATGCTACTCACCAAGCATACAAATTATACAATAACACATAATAACCATGTGTTATGCACACCATTCACATATACTCATACAACACCATGATCACACATCATTTATCAAACATGCATGCAAAGCTGTCCTGGGCTTGCTCCGTGTCCCCTGTAATCTCATACCTAAACCTACATCGAACCACACCAAGTGGTGATGTTCTTGCACAACTATGGCCTAAGCCCAAGCCCTCAAGTCCTAGGTATTCATATACCTAAGCTATCTACACCCACCGAGCTCCCAAGGTATTCGTATACCTAAGCTGATACTGTTTGACGCCCAAACCGGGTGTCCGCTGACAACCCGTCAACCCATGGACATTTCGCTGAACAGTTTCTGCAACCCGACACACCACAAAATCGTGAGTCTCCCTTTGTAATGTGAGCTCTACCCAAGAACCACCCGCCCCAATCATCAACATCAAGATATATATACGAGTAAAAACGGCCACTGGGCCCACAATAATACTATCAACATACCAACTATATACTATAGTTTCAAGTGAGTTAAAGTTTTACTTCTTACACAACATATATTAAAAATCTAAAATTCTAATACATGTATACATCATAAAACCTCAAAGCCACAAATCCTGTCCTTTCTTTTCCTAAACTCCTACTCCTAAGATGAGTCGTCACCTGGGTATGCCCTGTCCTCGAAATAATATAATTCCTCGACAGGTGAGCTAATGCCTCGCAGCGGACCACCCTGGCGGGTTACTCTCCACCTAAGTGCATATGCAATGCTCCAAAGTAAACACACATTCAAGCAAAATCGTGATCCTACTTGAAGGTCTAAATGTCATCCCCATGTCTCGAGTCCTCGCCACTCCCTCACACTTGCCTAAGCCATGTATGAGAAAACATCTTTTTCAAAACAAAACCTGTTGTTTTCGAAATTACACTACCGAACGCGGCCTGCAAAATATGGGACTACCCTCCGGTATGAATGTGCTCGAGAACCTTCCTAAACAATCATGGTCCTCATCCGAAATGATCCGCTGACCGCCTCCAGTCCATTCTCCGAAATTCATCCCGTGAAATTCCTTTCAAAACATTTTCGTTTTCTTTCAATTTTTCATGTCATGCACACACCTAACTTCTAGGTTACCCCGGTGCATATGAAATGCAATATGCCATTTCAACACAAATTTATACAACACATGCTAATATATAAAAACATGTATATATATTAACATAATTAAAGCACATAAAACATGTTATGCACATTCACTCATCAATCACACAAAAATTAGCTCACATGGGTTATTTCTAATAAATACGAAAGTAATTCAATTTGAATTACTCAACCATACACAATTTCTCATTAAAATTAATTGGGTGAACACTATTCACATGAATGTTGAAACCTCTGGTTACTATTCACGCACTAACATCCAACATCGGTTCCACTTGGTGAACTCGAATTCCATGGCTACCCGCCCTACACACTAAATCATGAATTTATCAATAAATCATCACTCAACATGCCCAAACACTCCACATGAACCTGTCACGACTACCTAAACGTGGGCTCCATAAATTCTAACACTTCATTCCAACCAACCGGGAACATCCACAAAACACTTAAACAAAGTAAATCTCCAAGTAGGATGAAACCCCTACTCACGGGAGTTTGTCGAAACTCCTTAAAACCGGTTCTCACGCGTAGGCCTCACCGCGCAGAGAGCCACTTTCCTTCATTCGAAGAATTCCGACGATCGGATCACCCGAAAACCTAGAGAGAAGCCACAACACTCTCTCTAAAAACACAACCTAAAAGCTCACTGTCAATTTTTCCCTTTTCACGTTTTTCTCCTTTCTTTTGAATAAAGGAGACGACACTGTTTACTATTTTGTCCTATTATCATTTAAACAATTTCTATAATGCCAATCATGTCCCTAAGCTTGAATTTTCGACATTCGCATTATCTCTGCTCGTCCATTTACTCATTTCTACTCATGCAACATATGTAACATGATACATGTTATAAGTGACTTTCGTCATCACATGTCGCTTACTTAAGACCCGATACTGATGCTCCTCAAAAACGCGGTAAACTCCTAATGCTCTAATTCGACGAAATTGACGCGGTTAGCTAGATTTCGCGAGACGATTCCAATGGTGAAATTCGTTTCATCATCCTAGATCTAGAAAAATTTCAGGTTTTGACCAAATTACGATTTTGCCCTCTTTCCAGAAATTGGAATTTTCTCGGGTCTTACATTCTCAATACTTCACACCCATTTCTTGATGACAGCAGATCTTTTGCATTTCCTTTTACGGATTTTTGTAAAGTTTCTACCACTTATTTGGTGGCTCAACCTCCAGATCTATTGGTTCTTTCTTCCTCGATTAGATCTCACTAACACTATTAGGAACTTGCTTTAGATTAAGGTGAACTCTCGATTATTTATATTGTTAAATACTCTCCAACTTCAATTATGTGCGAATGTGGGATTTATCAAAATGAACTCTCAGCTCAACAACATCAATGGTAGTCGAAAGCATACCTTAAAAGAATTCCCCTCGCCTCTCGTGAATCTCCGTCTCTGTGTCACGCAGAGGGCATCATGGAAATTAGAGCAAGATAAATTCCTCAACTCGGTATTCTGCATTTACTATCGAACTTATCAATTCAAAATCGACACTAAATAAGCAATCCGAACCCAAATTAGTTCTCCATTTGTGCGTGAAAGATCAGAATTCAAATGTAATCAAATCCAAAGAGAGCTGCAGCCCGCCGACATCGTAGATCGCGACTAAGAAATGGAGCACCGATCACGCATAACCACCGTAATTGCAATAAACCCGAGAAAATGAATTCCGTAAATTGTCTAGATTTCCATAAATTTTCGTGCAAGAATACTAAGAAGAAAATAACATAAATAAAAATTCAGCTCCACTCGCTCTACACGCTCATTCAAACTTAAAAGAA
Organism: Tetrastigma voinierianum; assembly: GCA_016808115.1. Lineage (NCBI taxonomy): Eukaryota > Viridiplantae > Streptophyta > Magnoliopsida > Vitales > Vitaceae > Tetrastigma > Tetrastigma voinierianum. The sequence goes on along the minus strand of JAEQBH010002205.1, from coordinate 479,120 downwards.
ATAAACTAAAAAAATAAAGAAAAGAAATGAAAAATCTACCTAAACTATACATCGAGTTCCTCTCCTTTCCCCTTTTCCGGTAGTGAAGACGGAAAGCCACTTTACTATTCTAACACTGTTTATTTATATCATTACAAGAAATTGGTTTAATCCCAAAAGGTCCAGGTGAAATTCCCAAAAGAAAGCCTAGTTTATTGGCCCCCATGTCACAATTCCTGCGATGTCGCGACATGGATTTCCCTTGATTGCTCTTGTTCATTCACGACCTTGTTGCTTCATGAATTTCTATCTCTTGCAATGCTTGGATTAATGGTCGTGACATCGTCAGAGTCGACTCTGTTTGCTCCAATGTTTCTCAAGAGTCAAGGTCGCGGCTCACGGCTTCATGCTGCGACATCATCGCCTTTCTTCTCCTCGCTTCCGAGCCGTGACTCCCACGCCTTTAGGCTACACCAGCATTTGGTTTATAATCCGATCAAGTCGTGACTGTCTTTTCTTGGTGGCAATTGTGTTGGTGGTCTTCTGCCTTCACAACTTTCAAATTTACGCTAATTCTCAAGGTGATTTCTACGAATTCTTTTATGTCCATTTCTTTTTCTTCTACGCACTCACTTTTGTTGCAACCACTTCCTCCTTTCAACCTTTCTATTCCGTGTCGCGACCATACTTATATGTCGCGACCACGTGTTACTCTTGTTCACGCTGCAAATCCTAATCGCTTCAAAGTAGTTTCGACTGGATTTCTTCCTCACAAATTTTCTTCGCATCATGACTTGAATGAGTGATCGCGATCAAGCCAGGGTCCTTGATTAATAATAAAATGGTCGCAACTTCACTTTCGCAAGGGCTCTCGGGCTCTTGGCCCTGTGTCATAATCTCTTTGTCATTTAATCCTAATTTGGTCAGAACTTCAATCTTCCTTTCAGACTTCGCTTCCATTTTCATGTCGCGACTCCAATCTGCACGCTTCACAACCTTATGGTCCCCTTCATTTAAAAACTAGTCGCGAACTCGCTTTCTTTCTATAGAGACTCCTCAGGGCTTTAGACACTAATCCATCAGCCGCGACATCGTATTGACGCCGTGATCTCGCCTATATCTACACTGGCGTCACACATCGAGTGGTGTCGTGACCGAAGATTTTACTTTGAATATTTCCTTTAGTCTCAACCACATTTTCTTGTCGCAACCTCTTTCACTTGTTGCTTTGGTTATTCTGGTCGCAAGCTTAATCTTCAAGTCACGACTCGCTTGCTAAGGTCTTCTAGTTCTTCCCCAAAATTGATTTGTGATGCTTCGTGACTCGAAACGACTCTCACAAATAAGCTTCCCCGTCGCGACTCCAATTGTCACTATGAATTTCATTTCCGCTTAGAATGTCTTTCGGTTTTTGGTCGAGATTTAGCTTATAGCCGTATTTTCCTACAAAATTAAATTTTGAGTAAAATATCCACATTTCTCGTATACAACCAACATTTATCTTGTAATATGCTCTTAAAATGGATTAAAAATCTTAATGAGTTTTGACTCAAGAATTCTAAATTTAAAATTTTCCTTGTCCCTGCGAAAGAAAAGAAAGAATTGTTTGTCCTCAAACAAATAAGCTTAAAATTTTTAAGGACATTTTTCTGATTCATACTACAGTCTTTCTTATTCCCCCTTCTAACTTGAAATAGGAGATAGCAAAAGATCATTTTAAATTTCAGCTTCGATTCAAGAAAAAGAAATGGTAGACTTCTTATCACAAATCTCTGATGAAATAATATAAGTAAATAGCTTATCTCAAGCAAGTCTCTATAGGGTGTGTGTGTGTGCAAATCTTCAATCCTTTTCAATCTTTATGTTGAATTTAGTTAATCTTCTGGGAGTTTCCTTAGACTGTTGGTCAAAGTCCCATAGGCTTGTTTTTCATATTGATCTCACTAATGTAGGTTAATTCAACTTTCAAGATCAATGAGGCTCCTTCAGGTTTGTAATGTCAATAGGTAATCGTAGATAATGGGAAAATTTCTAAGCTGCAAATCACCCGCTTCACCTTTCTCTCTTTACTTATCGCTCTAAGCTTTCACCCTTTTCTCTTCCTTGTACTTGTTGATTCTCCTCAATCTCGGCCTCGATTCACCTTTTGAATTCTTTTTATGGAATTTTGGAATTCCACTCAGACTTTATTCAAAGGTCCCTGTTTCTACAACTCTTTGCTATGTTTTTCTAAGGTCGGGAATATGTTGTTTGCCTTCAGGCTTCTCATCACTCTTAGAGAATCCTCACAAGAACTCCCATACCAGTTGGTATTAGGGTACTAGGTGTTAAAACACCCCTACGAGCTTAATTGTTCAAGGGAAATAGGCCATAAGACAAAACTTATTCCCTTTTTTTCATTAATTTCTACTTCTTTACTTCTTCACCTCCTTCCTTGTAACATTTGGAAATATTTTTCCCCCAGACTTGTTTCTTTCTTACAAGACTTTTCCCCGCACCGAAAATCGGATACCTGGGCTTTTGCTACGGATTGGCTGCTAAAAGGAAGGGAATTTAGGTTTTCGGGCTAAGTTGTTTATTGAAGAAATAAGGCTTGTTTTGGCTCAAATCAAGGAACTAGAGGCATGCCTACATATATCGAGGTACTCTGAAAGCTCAAACCGCCAAGGATGGGCCTTTATCACTTCTTATTGGCTGTTTTTACCTAAGATTTGGCCTCAATCAATAATCTAACAAGTTCTAGGACCATGGACTCATTAATCCTGAATTTCCCAGAAGACGTTCCTAATTCCTCTCAAAGTTTCATGAGTTTTGTTGACCAAGTGTATTGTTTCTTCAAGACTTGTACTTATTCACTGTTTATTTACACTATTTCAACCAAGTTATTTGTTCCATCAGCAATATCCATTTTTCCAAATTTTTTTTTTCTTTTAGAACCTTTTTTTTTTTTTCAATCTAAACTGGATTTAAACATGCAGGCTGCAACTCCTAATTTCCAGTTTACTAATCTATGCCCTTATTTTTTTTCTACATTTTTGTTCTTGGGAGAGAACATAATTGTTTATTTGATCCTTGCACAAAAAAAGCACTCATTCTTTTCATGCTAAACAGGAAATGACACAAACACAAAATTCAAAGATATCAATTCAGGAACTCAGTAACAACTAATTTGTAAATCAACAAGAATTTTATTCAAATATCAAACATTTCGATATTGTACAATCTGATTTCTTTTACAAATAAGACTATAACCAACCAGAGAAAAACTCTCATTTCTTGATTTAAAACTCTATCTTCCTCCAAGGTCGTAGTTTATGCTTATCGTTCCCAATCTCGGATCTTACTGAAGGAAGGGCTATGAACAAGGTTAAGTTCAACACCAGTCTTTCCTTCATTTTCTGTTGGAGTTCCTCTGGATGATGGGTTCTAATTAACCCTTCTTCCAATTCCTTTCCCATCAACCATTTTCTTGATTACATAGCGTTTTATGGAATAATGAATGGAATTGGTTTGTTTTTCGACTCCATTCATTCCATAAGCGCTGTGTTTGCAACCTTGAAACTCTTCTTTTTCTCTCATTCTCCTTTCTCTTCATTCTCGTTGTTTATTGTTCCTTTGTTTTCCCATCCTTTTATAGTGATTTTGCTTCTCTTGGGAACTACAAGGTTCTTTTATTCTCTTTCCAAATTTCCGATGAATGAATTAAATGAGTTTCTGATTTAAGCCGCCTCGGGCTATTTCCACAGAGGATGTGGAAATTTGGTGAGGAATTTTGATCGCTTCTTCGAGTTATCAAATTCCTCAATTATTCTTTGAACTAAGCAAACTAACCACCCCATTTAATCTAGACATTAGTTTCTGGTTCTGCATTAATAACAATTTATTCAAAGATTCTGAATGAATGATAGAGAACTGGAAAGGTTTGAATGAGTTAAAGTTGATTGGAAATTTGAATGGACGTTGGGTCCAATGTCATGATCAAGTATCGTCTGTGACATTGAATTTGAGCCTCCTAATTACCGATTTGCAATGAATTTTATTTTTAATACAATTTCCAAAACGAAGTTCTTAAAACTACTTATTTTAGCTTGACTAGTATGGTCGCAACCTAAGGATTTTTGTTGCGACCTGAAATGTGGTCACGACAAGGGGATTGATGTCGACCGCCTTTCTTCCCTCTTTATTTTCGGGCCGTGATTCCCGGGCCACTGCTTCGACTTTCTTTCTACTTTATTGTTTCCACATCCAAAGATCTTGAGTTTGCGACTTTTGGATTAGTGTTGCGACCAGAAAATTTTTAGGTCTCCCTAAACAATCAAATTCACAGCAATTTCAATTTATTTAAATCCAATCAAGGTAATTACAACTCAATTCATCTTCATAATGCAAATATTCAACAAAAATCATCATATAAAAATATATTAAAATTTAAGCACCACGAGAACAAATAAAAAATTCCCTAGCTACCTTCAATCATGCCATATCGGGGACAAAATTTAAGTAAAATCAAGAAGAATATCTGCCCTTTTTGTCACTTTTGCGGATTGGAAGTTTGATAGGTCTCCCCACTTGCACATTTTTCATTGTCACGCAAAACTAAAAAAATATTTACTACTCTTGATCAATAATGAATAAATACACTAAACTATTAGAAAATTAAACACAAAAATATGGCAGAAAAACTTAAAAACAAGCGATGTGGATTGCCTTCCACAAGGCTGCATCAATTTTAGTCTTTAAATTTGGACTTATTCTTTCTTGTATTTGTTTCTTCAAACTCTCATTCGAACTAAGAGTCATTCTTCCATTTGCATTCTCCCAGTGGTGCTTTAATCTCACGACCATTAACCTTGAATTCCTCATGATTCTTTGGTTCTAGTGTCAGCGCCCCAAATTGTGTGTGATGCCTCTGCTATTATATGGTCCTCCATTTGGTTTAAGCTTTCTGGAAAGAGTTTTAGTACGGAGTTGAATAACGGGACACGATCTCTGCCTTGAATTCCCTCCTCGGGATTAGTTGATCATGCTTAAATTTTTGTTTTATCTTTGCCAGGTGGCACTATCATAAGCTTCATTCCTCAACTTTCAATTCATTAGCCCCGAGTAGCCTCTCTTCTTTACTTGACCTTGAAATTAAAATTTAGCTTCTTGATAGCCCACAGCTTTATATTCTAGCTCAAGAGGTAGGTGACAAGGTTTTCCAAGACAAGCTTTGTATGGGGACATTCGATAGGAAGTTTTAAGCAGTCTTGTATGCCCGAGTGCATCGTCAAGCCGGAGACCCGATCTCTCTTATCTTTGGGCTTACGATCTTTCAAGAATTTTCTTTATCTCCCTGTTGGAAATTTCAGCTTGCCCATTTGTTTGAGGGTAATAAGCTAAACTCATAATGTGTTTGATACCATATCTTCCTATGAGTTTGTCAAACACCTTATTTGCAAAATGGCTTCCCCCATCAGTGATTATAGTTCTGGGTGTCCCAAATCTGCTGTGAATATTTCTTTGTAAAAATCCCACAACTGTGTTAGCATCATTTTGGAGACAATTTCTTTGCCCTCGACCCATTTTGATACATAATCACGGCTAAGTATGTATATATTTCCAAATGAAGTTGGAAAAGGCCCCATAAAATCTATTCACATACATCGAATAATTGCACCACCCGGGATGCGCGAGGCATTTCATGCCTTATGCTGATATTTCCCATTCTTTGGCATTGATCACATAACTTCACCCATTCGAAACAGTCCTTAAAAATAGTAGGCCGGTAAAATCCTAACTAGAGAATTTTGTGGGCTGTTTTATCTCCTGCAAAATGTCCTCCATATGGTGATGCATGACATTCTTGTAAAATCTTGCTTTACTCACCTTCTGGTACACATCTCCTTATAATCAGTTAGCTCCTCTTTAAGCATTAATAGGTCATCCTAGATGTAGTACTTCTTTACATCGAGTCCTTAGCTTTTTTTTTTTTTTTTTTTTTACATTGGTAGCTGGTCACGGTGGCACATTCCATAAGGTACAAGAAGTTCACAATATTAGCATACTAAGGTGATTGGTGTGGTGGAATAGCACTCATCTGGAAAGTTTTACGCTATTTCTCTTTCTTCTTCTTGTCTGACAGTTTCTCTACTCTTGACAAGTGATCAGCTATCACATTGTCACAACATTTCTTGTCTTTTATTTCTAAATCAAATTCCTGCAATAACAATACCCACTTGATCAGTCTTGTCTTTGCTTCTTTCTTTGCCATTAGATATTTAACTCACATGATCGGTGTGTATAATAACACATAGGACCAAAAATGTATGGCTAAATTTTCACATGCCAAAATACTATTGCGGTATCTCCTTTTTGTGTAGTAGAGTAATTTTCACGAGCCGTTGAAGGTTTTGTAGTATAGTATATGAACTTTGAATACTTTTTCGGCTTTGGTCAATCACGGCTCCATTGCAAAATCATCACACATGATTTCAAACTCTACGTTCCAATCACGGTTTTGCCATGATGGGAGCTTAAACTAGTGCGGATTTGATTTCTTCAAAAGAATTATGGCAAGATTCATCAAAATTGAACTTAGTATCATTTTCCAGCAATCTGCATAGTGGTCTAGCAATTTTTGAGAAATCTCTGAAAAATCTTCTGTAAAATCTAGCATGTCCTAAGAAACTTCTAATTCCCTTGACTATGGTGGGTGGCATTAAATTTCTTATAATTGAAACTTTTTGGCAATTACCACTACAGCGCAACTGCTTGAAATCATGTGCCCCAAGACAATTCCTTCTGTAACCATAAAATGACATTTTTCCCAATTCAGAGCTATATTCTTGTCCTTGCACCTTTGAATTACTGTCCCCAAGTTATGCAGGCACTGTTTAAAACTGGATCCATACACTATAAAATCATCCATGAAGATCTCCATAACTTCTTCTTCGTCGAGAAAATATAGACATCGTGCATCTTTGGAAGGTACGGGAGCGTTACCTGAGCAGTGGCATTCTCCTAAACAAAAGTACAAATGGGCATGTAAAGGTGGTTTTCTCCTAATCCTCAGGTGCAATGGCAATTTGGTTATATTGAGTACCCATCAAGAAAACAAAGTGAGGTGTCTGCCAACTATCCGACATCGATCAATGAAAGCCGAGGGAAAATGATCGCTTTTTGTTGTAGTATTCGGTTTTACGTAGTCGATACACACCCTGCATCACATCCGCAGTTCTTGTAGGAATCAGTTCATTCTTTTCATTTACGATCCACGGTGAATCCACCTTTCTTAGAACTACATGCATTAGGCTCACCCAGAAGCTATACGATATAGCATATATAAAACGCATTTAACCACTTGAACTTCTTTTCTAATATAACTTCTTTCATCCTTCCAGGTTCAGCCTCCTTTGATGCTTTCGATAGAAGTTTTGCATTATCGTCGACAATATTTTGTGCATACAAATGGAAGGTGATACGCTTTCGGATCCTCCCGATTGACGAAACTATATAGCTTCTTTGTATTTTCTTAGAATTTCCAGTGACTTACATTTCGAAGCAGTCAATACGCGGTGATATGATGACAGTTTCCTCTTTTCACAGTTTCTAGAATTCATATTTCAAATATTTGGGCAATTCTTTCAATATTAACCCATCTGCGCTAGTTTCACCTTTCGATGGTTTTACGTTCTGGTACGCATACTTCATCGCCGACCGTTTTTCATTTATGCTCGATACTGTTTCTTTGTTATACAGATTTGAAGGCAACATTTCACAATCAGCCTCTCGAATCACGAAAATTCATCTCAATTTCATTGATAGAATGTTGAAGAGTATATTAAGAATTCCAACTCAACAACGAGAAGACTATTGTTTCTGACCATCTGACACACGCATCTACATCGGGATGTTCCAAACTCCCAGTAAGATTAAGTGCGGCTGCTTCATTTCCACCCTTAGTGTCGTTCACCTTTACGCACATCTATCAGAGCGCTCACGAGTTGCTAAGAAAGGTCTTCCACAACCTTGAAAGGAACTTGGGTATCTTTCTCCATCTTCATAATAACAAAATCCCTTTAAGGAAGATGAATTTCCCCACCTTGACCAAGTACATCTTCAAAGAACACCTTAAGTTTGTGCCATTGATCCTACCGGCCATTTGCAATGTAATTCTTTGTTGGGGTAAGTTCCCCAAACTAAGTCTACGCTGCTTGATAGAGGCGTCAGGTATACTAGCACGAGAATGCATCGACCTTCTTGAATTCATATTTCCCTTTATGGAGCGGGAATGGTGAAATTTGCCCGAAGTCCTTCATTTTTGCTAGGAGCCCGGTGGATAACTGCTGCGGTATGATCAAGTTCACTATTCTTCCTCGGCTATCTTCCTTTTCTTGCTCGATGTCTCAGCCAAATTTTGCATAAGTAGGCATTTGGTTGATTACCTCTGCAAATGGGATATTGATTTCTATTTTCTTGAAAATGTCCAAGAATCTAGAAAATTGCTCTTCCCTTTTTGCCTTCTGAAGCCTCTGTGGAAATGGCACTGTAGGTGTATAAGCTGGTACTCCTTCCTACATTTTACGCTCATTGCGCTTCCTTCGGTGTTCGATCTGTATGCTCTTCTCTCCTTCCTTTCTAGTCTCTTCTTGTTCTGCCTCAGTCTCTTTTTTTCTTTCTTTCCTTATGTTGTTGCCCACTTCTTTCCCACTTCTTAATTGAACTGCCATGCAGTCCTTTGGATTCTTTTGAGTGTCACTAGGGAATGTACCCTTACTCTGTTTTGGCATATTAAGGGCCAGCTGCCCTACTTGTGTCTCCAAGTTTTTCAATGAGGCACTTGTATTCTTCTGAAATACTTGAGTGTCAGACTTGAAAGCTTCCAAGTCAAAAAGTTTCTGTTCATGGAAGTGTATAAGTCTCTTGTTGTCCCTCATAATTTGTAGCATTTTGTTCTTCAAATGGTTGGAGTCCTCCCTATGACCACGATGTCGTTTACGCCTTCACCCCCTTGATCTTTGATGCTTCACGGAACCTTGGTGCTCTTGATATCCCTATTGAGGATTGTCCATGCCTTGGGCGCGTAATGCCCTCCACCATATGATAAATTCTCATGGTTCCTCAGTCTTTGTTTGTAATGTGTGGGCATGTTAGGATTCTGGCAAATGGTAATTTCTTGGTTCGATTCGGCATTACTTAACCTCCTCAAATCCCTTAGCAAGAATCTTCTTACGTTGGTATGACACTTCTTCTCATCTTGTTCTCTTTCCACTTTGCTCTATTTCATGAAGCGGTGTGCATTTCTTTCTTGTTTGTCATGCGCTGCATGATGGCATCCTTTTCCTCCATGTGGGTGTCATTTACTTAGCTCCATGACCTTTTCCTGCCGCTGTTACCCCTTGAAAGCTTCGGATGGAGCTTTCATGGCCGCGCTTAAGCTGGAATTAGCCACATCCTTATCTCAGCCTCTTCAATACTTTTTCTTTTGAATGCTCCATAGCATGGCTTGCTCGATAATGCCTTTAGATGTGTCATTTAAGGCGCGTACCTATATCCATTAGGTTTTTAAATCAATTCCATGCAAGGCACCTCTTGACAACCTCTTGAATCTCTCGAGGCGATATACTTGGCTCTCATCTTCCCACATTTGGAACACTTTTATCTCTCTTCTTCTTTTTGAGGTGAGAGATGGGGAAAAAGAACACCTTGAAGTATGCTTCTGACTCCTCCTAAGTATCAAGCCCCAGACCATATGGTAATGATTCATACTAAGTGTACGCTGCTTATCTCTTAAAGAAAATGGGAAGAGATCTGCGGCTTTATCACCTCTACGGCCTTACACCATTCGACTTCAACATGTTTGCCATCTGAGAAATCTACCCGGGTGCTCGTTTGGGTCTTCGATTGGGGTATTGATGAAGCGATCTTTGCTACACCATTGTTATCAAAGTGGCTTTAGTTCAAAGTTATTCGCATCCGCGATGGGGTTATCCCGATTGAATATTCTTCTGAATGATAGGCCTCGAAATCCCTCCATTATTAATACCGATATTAGGAGGCCTTAAAATTGCTTTGTCCTCTGCTCCTCTGTCTGGTCATGTCTCATCTGCCATATTTTGCATTTTACGCTCTTTTAGTATTTTCTTAAGCTACGAGTGTTCTTTCCAATTCAATGTCTGCTGGAAACAGGTCAGAATCCTGTTTCCTATGCATTAAAGGATTTCCTGAAATCAAAACACACTTTCGGATTAATACAAGATGATCAAACTAAACAAAAAAAGATTAAAAAACAAAAATATTTTTCAACATGGCTTGTTAAAGATCGGTGGTTGAACAGCCCTTTGCTTGTAAAGCTATTTTGTTCTTTTCTTTTTATAAAATGTCCAAATTAGCATTTCCCTCTTTTGTTAGAATATTGATCTATTTAATTCTTTCAATCTGACCCGAAAGCGGCATGCGCCAACTTGTTTGCCTCTTTCTATATAGACTAAAAACCCCTCAAATTCACATAGTTGCAAGAGCCTTACACTTCTCTTGCATCCATGTCACTTTGGATAAATTTGCTTGATAAAATAATTCTTTCAGAAGGTTCATTGTTTAAAAATAAGGGTCTAGTCTATGACACTGCAAGTGCACAGGTCATACAAGTAGTAAAATCTGAATGTAAGTCGGGTATCTGTTCCACGGAGATTGAGTACGAATTAGGGATCAACTACCCCAACTACTAAAATTCTATGCTATTTGGACTAAAAACTCACAATGAAAGTTTTATTTAGAAAAATAAAGATCCGAGACTATTGACTACTTTTGAACTATGATAAAACAAAAGTAAATGAATAAAAAGATCGTATAACTAAAATCTTTTGAATTGAACTCGAGTTTCCTATATGAGAAGCGAACGATGTCGATTGAATTACAATAAACAGTCCACATTTCTACACTAAAGTACATTGCTCTATTACGTATGGATGGATTTGTGCGAATTTCTAAATGTTGGAATTGGATTTCTCGTATTCCTTTGGTTGGAAACCCTTATACTCTCGAAGGTGAATCAAACGACTTCTGTATTCTAATTCTCTTGCGAGATTAGGGTATTTTTTTCTATCAATACTTCACACCCATTTCTTGATGGCGAGATCTTTACATTTCCTTCTCAGGATTTTTGCAAAGTTTCTACCACTTACTTGGCGGCTCAACCTCCAGTGCTATTGGTTCGTCCCTTTCCCTTGATTAGATCTCAGCTAACACGGGGCTAGGAACTTGCCTTTAGATTAAGGTGAACTCTCTGATTATTTATATTGTTAAATACTCCCCTCCAGCTTCAATTATGAGCGAATGGGGGATTTATCAAAATGAACTCGAGCTGGCCGGTTCATCGATGGTAGTCGAGCATGCACAGAAAATTTTCTTGACTCTCGGAATCTCCGTCACATTGTCACCGTGGGCATCCACGGAAATTAGAGCAAGATAAATTCCCTCAACTGGTATTTGGTACTACTGTAAGACTTATCAATTCAAAACGACACCAAATAGTATCCCCGGGCAATTAGTTCTCATATTTATGCGAGGAAAGAGTGTAACTAAATGTAAAAATCAAATCGATGGCTGCGCTCCGATTCTTGCATGCCCAATTAAGAAATGGCTTAGATCCGTACAACCACTTTAATAAATGCAATAAAGGCGAGAAAGAAAATGAATTCATTTGTCTAGATTTCATAAATTTTCAAGCGGTAATATTAAGAAGAAAATAACATAAATAAAAATTCAGCTCCACTCATCTCTGCACATTTCGTAGATTCAAATCCAGAAAAGAAATAAACTAAAAATAAAGAAAAGAAATGAAAATCTACTCTAAACTATACACTGAGTTCCTCTCTTTTCCCCTTTTTAGGTAGTGAAGACGGAAGTTACTTTACTATTCTAACACTGTCTATTTATACTATAAAAGAATTGGGCCGGTCCCAAAAAAGCTCGAGGTGAAATTCCCAAAAAGCCTAGTTCTTGTCCTATGTTGCGACCTCGGGTTGATGTCGCGACATGGACTCCCTTGATTGCTCTTGTTCGATCCAGCGACCTTGTTATACATTCTGATAGATTCCTTACTGTTTGCTTAGATTAATGGTGGCGACATCGTTGTAATCCGTGACCTTGTTTGCTCAATGTTTCGAAGTTGATGTCGCGACCATGGTTTCATGTGGCGACATCGTGTCTTCTCTTCTTCGGCCACAGTCGTGACCTCAGTTTTGGGTTGACCACATTTCTATTTATAATCGACTTCCAAGTGACTGGCGTCTTTTCACAGTTTGCAATTGTGTTGGTGGTCTTCTGCCTTCACAGGTTTCAAATTTACGTCACGACCTCAAGGTGATGTTGCGACCTCTTTTTATGTCCATTTATTTTCTTTTGGTCGAAACCTCAATTCTTTGTTGCAACCAATTTCCTCCTTTCAACCTCTATTCCAGGTCGCGACCTCATGCTTATGTCGCGACCACGTGTTACTCTTGTTCAGTTGCGTGTAGTCCCAACTGCTCAAAAGTAGTTGTGACTTGGATTTCTTCTGCTTAGCTCTTCTTTAGATCGCGACCTGAATGAGTGATGCGGCGTATTCGGTCGCGTTAATAATAAATGGTCGCAACTTCACTTTCTTGGCAAGGGCTTCCTTTTGGCTCCAGGTTGCGACCTCTCTTTTGTTATTCAACTCTTAATTTGGTTGCAACTTCAATCTTCCTGTTGAGACTTCAGTTTCCATTTTCATGTCCGCATTATACTTGAATATCGCGACCTCGAATGGTGCCCTTCATTTAAAAACTAGCTGTAACTTCATTTTCTTTGCAGAGACTTCCTTTGTGGCTTTATTGACTAATCCACGTCGCGACATCAGATTGACGTCGTGACCTCAGTTATATTCAATTGGCGTCGCGACATCAGAGTGGTGTCGCGACCGAAGATTTTACTTTGAATATTTCCTTTAGTCTCGACCACATTTTCTTTGTCGCAACCTCTTTCAGTTGTTGCTTTGGTTATTCTAGTCGCAAGCTTAATCTTCAAGTCACGACTTTGCTTGCTAAGGTCTTCTAGTTCTTCCCCAAAATTTATTTTGGTGATGTTGTGACTTGGAAACGACTGACAAATAAGCTTCCTCTCGCGACTCCGATTGTCAGTTGCAACTTCATTTCTGCTTGTAGGCTGGTCTCTTCTGGTTTTTGCTGAGATTTTAACTTCTGTTGTATTTTCTTGCAAAATTAAATTTTGAGTAAAATATCCACATTTCTGCATACAAATCCACATTTATCTTGTAATATGCTCAGAAAAATGGATTAAAAATCTAATGAGTTTTTGGACTCATCACAGATCTGTTTCTAGTTTTCTATGCATTTAAAATCTTCCTGAAATAGAAACACACTTAGATCAAATGAATTATGTGGGATATAGTTATATCCATTATGCTCATAGAAAAATGTCAATAGCTTCTTTAGTTGTTGCTATTAAAACTGTTTCTGTGATTTTTTGAAAAATAATATCAAAAAAAAAAAAAAAGTCCAAATTAGTAAATCCCTTTTTGGTTAGAATTTTGATCTTTAAATTTATCATTTCTATCCTCGAAAATGGTGCCAAAAACTTGTTAAGACCAAATGATATATACAAATTTGTGACACTGCTACCAAAGGACTATTACCTAATCCCCGAAATCGGCACTAAAAACTTGTTAACCAAAATATGTATAGACCAAATTTATGCCACTATTACCAAAGGAATATTATCTAATCCCCGGCAACGGCGCCAAAAACTTGTTAAGATCATTTCTCATGTGTATGAAAAGATGGAATTGTTCTTTCTTTTGAAAATGACTCATTTAAACTTTGTGTTTGTGGTCTAAATCATTGCAAGTGAACAGGTCGTACAAGTAATAAAAGTGGATATTTGAGTCCGGATGCTCGTTCCCACGGAAGGATGATAAATCAAACTAACTTCTCAACTATAAGATCATTACTATTTGAACTTCACTGATATGATGATAAAAAGACTAAAATGTAGTCTTAGATTGAAATCTTAAATGTACAAAAGTAAAGTTTAATAAAATTGGGGTTGAGGATTCACTGAGTGAGGCAAGACTATACATGGATCGATTAATAATAATCAATTTTTGCATCATTTCGATTCATAGCTCAACCATCAATTGGAAGCGAGTTTGTCAAAAGATGCAAGGTTGCATAGTTTAGATTTCTCCCTTAACCATACTTTTCACTGATTAAAGGTTCATATTCATTTTTGAGACATGATTATAATCAATTACTTGTAATATATAACCCTCTTTCTAAGATTTAAGTATTTTTCCTTTTTTGTACTTCATACTCAGATCTTAGGACTAAAGAATTCTTGCCCCCATAGATAGGATATTGCAAGCCTTCTCCAATTTGATTGACACCTCATCCTACACTTATGATGTAAATTTTCATCTCCTTGATTAGATCTTAGCTAACACGGGATCAGAATCAATTCATCAGAAAGATGAGAGACCTCTGAGTGATTAAACAGATACTTCATTCAACCTATCTCAACTTATAAGTAAGTTAGTGATCTATTTGAGTAATCCTTCAAAGTTCATTAGTTCTATAGTATTAGTCTACCATACCGACAAGGAACTGCTCTACACTCTCAAGATTCTCCATCTCTGTGTCACTTAGAGGGCCTCCTAGAAATCAGAGTGAGATACAGATACCTTGCATTGGGTACACGGTACTAGTACTGAGAATAAGTAAATTTATAAACAATACCAATCAAATAAATTCAAGAATTCTAATTAAAAACTTTTCTTCACCTTATGCGTGAAATGACTATCCAGGCCCATTTCTAGTGAGCTCAACTTTTCAAAACTGGTCACTCATATCGTGACTAACCGATCAAGAAAATTCACTGAAATCATGACCAAATTGAAAGAAATGAACTCCATAAATTTTCCATCATTCATTTAAATCAAACAGTAATGGAAAAGATGAATTTATAAAGAAATACCAGCTTGAAGTTGCACTTCAGTACAATTCCCAAATCCAGAAAATTACACGAAAACTAACAAAATAAAACTATACTCAGCTAAATCTTCTAAACTAGAAAATAAAAATAAAAATGTACAAAAGTCTTCAACCACCCAGAAATCTTAGAGCCACCGAAAAGCTGCACATAGTGCTCTAGATGCGTCTATTTATAGACTTTCCAATGCTGGGTCGCACTTCATTAATTGCATTGTGGATCCCCAAAGTTTGGCCCAAATTGGTCGCTTTGTTGCGACATAAAAAAACTATGTCGTGACATAGCTTTACGTCCTTGTCGCTGGCCTCTGTCGTAGCTTGTAATCTTCTGTCGCGACTTTACTTATGAGCTTTTACTTGAGTTCTTTCGCGATAGACTTTGATATTGTCGCGACGAAGCTGTCGATAACATTAATTGTATTTGCAATATGATTGCTTTATTGTCGCTGACACAAAATGCATTTCGCGGCCAACTTAGCATGTCCTCCGGCGGATCACATCCGAGACATAATTTTCCTTGTCATGACAAACATTTTCCTCTTTTAGCCTGTCTACTCTGTCACGACCGAGTTAATTGTGTCACGAAAAATATCTCTTTGATTCCTCAGTTGTTTTTGTCGTGACAGAAAACCTTATGATTGCAATAGAGATTGTTCTCTTGTTCTTAGTTGCTGGTTGAGTTGTTGGTTGCAACATAGAAATCCTTGTTGCGACACAGTTTCCTTGGCTCATCTCAGTTCTTCTTTAGTTTCTGTCATGACAGAATCTCATTATGGCGCGACATAATTTCATCCTTCCATAGCTTTTATTGTCGTAACATAAAATTTCTATGTCGCGACCGAAATTCTGTATTCAATGTTGTAAACTCAGAAAGGTATGTTGCGACAGGGTTTTTTGTGTTGCGATAGAAAACCCTTCTTGAGTTGGCTTGGTTCTGATAGCTTTGTTGCAACATAAAAACACTTGTTTTAGCTGACTTGTGTTACCTTCTTGATATTTTTTGTCGCGACAGAATTGTCTCTTGTCGCGATAGAGTTCATCCATTAGTCTTCAGCTTTTATGTTGTGACATAGGACATAATGTCGTGACACAATTCCTTCACCATTTACCTTAAGTATGTCGCGACAGATTTCAGGGTTGTCGCGACGGCTTTCTTCAAAATCTTCTTCAAGTTTTGTCGTGACAAAAAACTTTACGGTCACGACCTAGAAAGCTCTTTTCAGCCTTGAGTTCTGACTAGTCTTTGCTGCGACATAGTTTCTTTGGCCTGCTTGCATTTGTGTCGCGACATAGAAAAATTAGGCCGCGACCAAAATTGTTGCTTTTTCATCTTTTTGCTTTTTTTTCTTGCCAGGATTCTCTCATTTTTCAATAATTGCCTGCAAAACACAAAGTTGATGAATATTCCATATTTTGGCATAAAAATAGATCTTAAACTATTAAAAACATGCAAGAAAAATGAATTAAAAATATATGAGTTTTAGACTCATCACTTCCACCCATTTGGATACATAATCCACAACTAGGAGAATGTATAAGTTTCCAAATAAAGGTGGGAAAGGCCCCATGAAGTCTATTCCTAGCCCACATAAAAAAATGCGCACCACCATAATTCCTTGCAGAGGCATCTCATTTCTTCTATTGATGTTACCCATTCTTTGACATCTGTCACAATATTTGACCCATTCATGACAATCTCTGTATAAAGTTGGCCAATAAAAACCCGACTAGAGAATTTTTTGAGTTGTTATGTCTCCTACAAAGTGTCCTCCATATGGTGATGAATGACATTTATCCATATTTCCAGTTTGTTATGTCTCTGGTACACATCTTCTAATAATTTGATTTGCTCATCTTCTAAAAAGCAATGGGTCATCCCATATATAAAGCCTAGCATCAGTTCTCAGCTTTCTTTTCTGTTGGTAGCTGTATTCTGGTGGCATAATTCCATAAGCTAAAAAATTTAATATATCAGCATACCATGGTGTTTGAACCGACACTTGAAAAAGCTGCTCATTAGGGAAATTTTCTTCTATTTATGTCCCTTTTTCCTCTTGAGTAGATTTTTTCTATTGCCCGACAGTGATGTCATTACATTGTCACTCCCCTTCCTGTCCTTTATTTCTAGATCAAATTCTTGCAACAGTAGTACCCACTTGATCAACCTTGGCTTAACATTTTTCTTTGCCATTAAATATTTAATTACTACATGATCAGAGTGTATGATGACATGGGACCCCAATATATATAGCCTAATTTTTTCACAAGGAAAAACCATTGTCAGCATCTCCTTCTCTATGGTAGAGTAGTTCTCTTGTGCCTTATTGACGGTTTTGCTGGCATAGTATATAGCCCTGAAAATTTTCTTTGTTCTTTGTCCCAAAACTGCTCCCATTACATAGTCACTGGCATCACACATGATTTCCAACTCTTTGTTCTAGTCTGGTGTTGCCATGATGGGAGCTGTAACCAATTTGGACTTAATTTCTTCAAATGCAGATCTGCATGATTCATCAAAATCAAATTCTGCATCTTTTTTCAACAACCTGCATAATGGTCTGGAAATTTTTGAGAAGTCTTTGATAAATTGTAACACCGGTATATTAATATATGTTTTGTTATATTCAGGTAAGGATTTTTGGGGAGCAAATGCAACTTATGCCCTATGATATTTTAAATTGTGATTAAGTTTTGAATTAATCTTAATGGATTTGGTTAATTAGAGGATTAGCAAAGTGTGTTAAATTGCATTTTATAGCATGGTCAATTATGCAGTGGTAAGTTTAATTGGTTTTGTTAGGATTTGTAATTAAGTATGTGTGAAGGACCACTTTGAAAAATTGTTAGTGGAGAGGGAATGCAAAGTGCAAAGCATGCTTGTGAGCTATGTGGCATCATGGGGCATAAAAGCACCTCGCACTATGCAAGGTAGGAGCTCTTGACACATGGCAAGTCTGCATGAGAAAGAGCTTGCCGTGTGCCAAATGAAACCAATTCCTCTTGGTTTTGGATGCTAGACCAACTTCTTGCTAGGAAGTGGAAAATTCTGGAATTTTAGAAAGTGAGAGAGAGTTCTAGAGAGAAGGAGGAGAAAAGGCTTGAAGGAAAGCTTGGTTTTTTTTGGTGGAAAAAGTTTAATAAGGTATGTAAACATGATCTTTGAGGCCTTAGTTGTATTTCTATTGGAATTTGGTTGTATTCTAGGGTTTTGTTGGGATTTCATCCTAACCCTAGATTTGATGAAAGTTGAGTTTGGTGGAACCATAAATTGTAAAAGAAGGGTTTTGTGAAGATGGCATGTGTGGCCAATGTATCAGGGAATGCCCGACCTGACCCCATGACCAGGTGTTTGGTTGACTAAGAACTCAGTGGATGAAGTTCAGGTTGTAGAAGAAACAGGCCTAGCCTTCGAATGTCTAAGCAACGAGAACTAAACCATACAATTATGAATTTATGAGTTGAAGGTCAGTCTGGTCTTGTCCTGAGTATGGGCTTGATTCTATTTTGAGTCATAAGTTGAATTATATTGATCCAAATGGAGTGATTCAAATACTTCTCCAAAGTAGCCCATAGGGAGTAACTATGAAGAAATTATGGCCAATTAGGGCTCATTGTTCATAATTTCATCAAGTAGGTGAAGAGAGACACCAGTTACGTCCACACAGAAGCGATCTCGGGAGGTCGAGTGTAAACCATAACTCCTGATTTTGAAGTCCGAATGACCTGATTTAGAGAGCGAGTGGAAGCTAAGAGATAGGGAACTTTTGGTGAAGACCCGCAATGAACAAAAAGCATGTATCATTTAGTCAAAATTGCAGTTAGAGAAAAAGGGGTCTTGAGATAGGGTGAAAAAAAAAAGAGGTACAAGTGTTGTGTGTGCTTTGTTTGTGTTACTTTAATAGGGGTGTTAAGTAATATTTGATCTTAGTAAGTGTAAAAAGAGAGTGCACTTGGAGGATCAAGGTTTATGTTGGAGGTATAAGAATGCGTGTGAGTCGGTGGTGATAAAGTAATGAGCCGCCCGAGGTAGTTTTTATAGTGGTTTGCAGAGGCTGAAATCTTATGACTTGTTGTTTGCGGATCCTTTGGAGTAGCCTGGGAACGACTTCCTTGGGAGCTTGCGGATTTTGAAATCCAGACAGTGGGGATCTTTATAACCTTCTCCTGGCAGGCGTGGTTTTGATGTTGTGGGAGTGCAGCGTTCATTCGTACTTTGGCTTGTGTGATTTTTCTAGTGATATATAAATGTATATTTTATATTTGCAAATCTTTGGTCACCCAGTACATGTTGTTTTTTAAATATCCATGTGGTTTGAATGCTTTGTGGTGTTTTAAAGCATAGCGCTGGGTATGAAGGCGTAATGAAGTCAGAATTGATGTAGGACACGGGGCGATGACAGTCCACTGGGTTTATAGTCCTGCGAGAAAGATTACCAGATATACATGATGTGGGCATATCCTGGTGGTAAGTCCCACGAATTTGTCGTTTTTATCGGATGTGGGCATATCACGGGTGGTAAGTCCGGCAATTTGTCGTTGAATGCGGGATGATCGGCTAGTCACGGGTGAAGCACGAAAGAGTGCGATGAGGGTTGAGATGGTGGTAGTATTGCGTGATGTGTTTCCATCGTCAACCTGTGTTAATCGCCATGTTTTGAGATATTTTTAGTTATGTATAAAGTGAAATGTTTTTATGGCATGGCTTGTTGGATTCACTCTTTGGGTTAATCGAACTCACCCCGGTATTTTCCCTCCATAGATCGGTCTGAAGGACCCATTGCATGGCATGAAAGTTGGACTGCGGGGTTTTATGAGGATGGAAGTTTGTATGCCAACCTTAACTTGTTGGTGGTTTGTGAGCATACATTTTGATAAATGTTAGTGTATGTGGATATTCACCGTATATTTGGACCAGGTTAATTTATCTTTTGTGGATCGTTATATGTTGGCTTGTGGGTAGCTGGTTTTGGGAACTTTATTGTAGTGTATTTTTGATCAAGTGTAAGTGTATAGTTTTGGGTACATTGAGAATTAACTGCATAGATGTGTGTATGTTTGGAGACCTGGAGTGCTTCGTTTAGTGATTTTCAGTGGATTTGAACTCGGGATTGTGAAAAAAATCAGGTGGTAAAATAGTAACATAAATCACACCGATGGAATTCGGGGTGTGACATAAATCTTCTATAAAATCCAGCATGTCCTAAAACCTCTAATTCCCTTCAACTTTATTTGTAGGTGGCGGTGAGTTTTTATGATATATCTTTAGCAGTACACTTCTAACGATTGTAAAGAAGTGTACCTCGAGATAATTCCTATGTTACCATGGAAATGACATTTTCCCATTCAAAGCTAGATTCTTGTGTTTACCTCTGAAATCTTTGTTCCAAATTTTCTAAACATTTATCAAGCGGATCAGGATACTAAGAAGTCATGAAGTAACGAATTCAAGCCTTTTCTACCAAATCGAGAAACATAGACATCATACATCTTTGGAAGGTGGAGGAGCATTACATAATCAATGTATCCTTCATTCAAAGTGCCATAAGGACATGTAAGTAGTCTTCTCTAATCCTCGGGATTTATGATAATCTAATTCATCAGAATATCCATCGAAAACATAAATGGGGGTGTCTGCTAACTGTCCGGCCCATTTTAGTAAATGAAGGTAGATGATAGTCCTTTTCTTGTAGTAGTATTTCAGTTTTTGTAGTCTACTACATACCCTTAATCCTATCACATTTGTATGAATCAATTGTTCTTCTCACTTGTTCATAGAAAATCCACGGATTCTTGGGAACCACATGAAGCTGGCCTCGTAAGTACATGCGAGATTGCATATAAACCTGCATTTAACCCACGCCAAAGTACTTCTTTTCTAACAACTTCTTTCATTATTGGATTCAATCTTCTTTGATGTTGATGATCCTTGCATTATTCTCCGAGAATTTTATGCATATATGGAAGAGAATGATTCATTTCAAATCTTATAGACTAAGCAATTTGTCTTTATATTTTATGAATTTCAAGCAGGTTTGTGTTCTTTGTGCCCTGTCCAATTCAATTGATATAATTATTGGTTTAGATTTTCAGCTTCAAGAAAGGCATACTTGAATGTTCGAGACAAATTCTTTTAGAATTAAACCCTCGAGCTTGTGTTTATAAAAACATCTCTTCACTTCTTGATTTTTTATATTCTTCTAATAAGTGAGTCTTACTTCTATTTTAATTCAAAAATTGGAGTTTCATAAATTCAACATTAAGATACTCAAGATCTTTGGAAACTCATCTCATTTCATTTGTTGAACTTTGGATCTTACAATCTTTATCGGTTCAGGCGATGGGAACTTTTCTCTGATCTTACAATCAGTACTATCAAGTGCAGATCTGTTTTCAAACTTTGATTGAGATTAAAGTGCACTGCCTCATCTCCAACCCTTAGAGTAAGCTCTCCTTTCTTCACATCTATCAAAGCTGCTCCTTTAGCAAGGAAAGGCCTTCCTAGTAGTAGTGGGACTTGTTTGTCTTCTTTAAAGCCTCCATGACCCTTTGGAAAATGAGACTTTCCACTTTAATAAGCATCCTTAAAGAGCACCATAAGTGAGCTAAAGGTTTTGTTTTTCCCACGGAACTCATGGGCGTAGGATGCTCCCCCAGGCTTAATCTTTTGACTATAGATAAAGGCATCAAGTTGATGTTATTGGCTCACAGGATCACAATGCTTTTCATTTCATAATTCCCTATGGTGTAAAGGAATAGTAGAAATGGATCTTTCATTTTCATAGGTAAAGTCCTCCTAAATGTAATCTGGCTGTAGGTTTTACGTCGAACCACTCTCATTCTTGATGGCGTTGCCTTTTTACCGCTCGGTGTATCTTTCATGCGTTAGTATAGTGAGAATTTGAGTCGTGCCTCACGAAAAAGAATATTAATCTTCATTTTCTTGAACATGTTGAGCTCTAGAGAAGTACTCTTCTAGCTTAGCTTTCTACACAACCTGACTAGTTTGACTTGTAAAGCTGAACCTCTTCTTTCTTTCTTGAATCATCCTCCAAATGTTTGCTTTTCTTGCCTTTATTATTCTTTCTTCTTGATAACTTAGGCCTTACTTTATTCTTCTCGATTCTTGTATGTTTTCTTCCTCAGAATCTTAATTTCTTTTTCCTTTTCTTTTTCCTTAGGTTCTCTACCACTCCTTAGAGTCCTTTGCCTCTGATCTTTAGGATTCTTCTTAGTATCAGCCAGGCATCCTTTCATTGAGATTACACGTACTGGGCCAGCCCTTTCTTAATGTCTCTAGATTTTTCAAAGAGGCATTTGTGTTGGCTTGAAACACATTTGTGTTTGCCTGGAATGCTACTAACTCAACATTGTTCATGTAGATTCAGCAGTCTTTTATTTTCTCCCATAAAGCTCAACATCTGTTAGCCAGACTAGGACCTTCTACGCCTTGATTTTGACCCTCACGGCTATTCTATTTATTGTTGCCCTTGAAACCACGTTGACCCTCTTCTTTATTAACGATAATTCTTCAAGTCTCATCCTTCTAACAATCTTTATGAGTCCATATGAGAAATTCTGCGGATTTCTCAGGCTAGTGTGTTATGAGTTGGAAGGGTTGTGTTGGGCTTGAAGTTGTAACTCCCATTGCCATTAATAAGCTGAACTTCCTCTGCGATAAGGACTATCTTGAGCAAGTCCTTCATCATTCAAAACTTTTTGTTGATCTTCCACTATTCCAACTAGATGGACAAAAGTGGTTCCTTCTTTCTAAATGCCTTTGTTCGCCAGTGCATCCTGATTTTGCTTTATAGATGACATTTTTGTTCGACTCTGTCACACCACTTCAATACTCGACTCTTCTTTAACCACAGCCTGGGGTGGGCTTTGTAGTTTGCTCTTTGCTAGATCTTCTATTAGCTGGTTTTTTCCTCTTGACACTTTTTTCTCTAAAGCTCCATCATGGCTAAATCTATGATCACTGGATGTGGTTATGGCATGGTAGAAAATATCCATACGGTAATGATACGATCAATCTATCATTGGACATCTCTTGGCACTCTTATACCTTTCGGGCATTATAGAGACTTTCATCTTCACCTTGAATATAATGATTTCTCCTCTACAGGTGAGAGCAAGAGGGAAGAATCTACCCATGAATCTTCAACCGACTCATCCCAGTGTTCCACTAATCCATAGGGAACAGGTCAAGACCAACTTCTTGCTATATCCACTTAAGGAGAGGAATAAAGCATAACCCATTAGGCCTCATCCCTTCCTTCATAGTGTTGGCCATTCTAGAAACTACCCATGTGCTGGGTAGGGTCTTCACTAGGATGACGATAAAGCCAATTCTACCCAGACCATAATTGTTGATGTAGGCTTAAGCTTAAAGTTGTTTGCTTGATTGTAGAAATTTTGCTGATTCTTGGGAATAATCATCTCTAACAATTGGTTTCTAGAAATCTTCCATAGTTCTTTGCCCTTGAGGTATGTCAACTTCCTTAATTGGATTGTACTATTGTATCTCCCTCTGCTCTGCCATAATCATTGCTTGACCATCCCACGATTTCTTTGGGTTTTCAATGTCCTTTCAATTAAGTCAATGTGATTTTAATTCTTATTACGGTTTTCTGTGCATGTGAGGACTTACGGGGTTCGACTACGTAGTCAAAAACTATTTTGGAACTTTTTTGGATAAGTAAAGAAAAATATCCAAACTAGAAAATTTCTTTTTGGCTCATTAATCTTTAAATTCTATTTTCATTTTGATCCTCAACAACAACGCCAAAAACTTATTTGACTGTTTTTTAACATAAACAAAAAACAACTGATTCTTGATACTATTGTTAGGACAAATTTTTGACATAGATACCAAAGACTAACTCTGTCGATTCCCAACAATGTGTAAAACTTGTTAGAGTAAACCAAAATATGAAATTTGTTTTCTGCCTTTTATGTAAAATGCTTCATTTTAAAATTGGTTTGATCTAAATCACTGCAAGTGCACATGTCATACAAGTAATACAATGGGTTTTAAGTCCATATATCATTCCCACGAGGATCGATTAGAAAAATTTAAACATTTAACTACCCTCACTACTAAAGATCCTTACTATTTGAATTTCCAAAGATCAGGATAGATTTATCTTTGTAGATAAAAAGAAATAAAAAACTAATGAAATCTCTAAAGTACATGAGTAGAGAGTTCACTTGAATTAAATCTGAGAAGAAAGCAGTGTTGTGACCATCGCTGCGAGTTCAAATAAGATAAAGTAATGGTTATGAAACTTGGAGTTGTCGAGAGGTACTGGTGTATTAGTGGTTTCTATTTACACATTTCGTATCCGGCTTACCACTTCTATCGCTGGGCGGTGGGTTTGAAGGAGCTAGTTATGGATTTGTTCATCTTTTTTTAAGTTCGACTATTTTCCTTCCCTCAATACTTCACGTCTGTTTCATAGGACTAGGTGCTTGCCCACATAGATAAGTTTAGCCAGCCATCTCCAAAGTAACAAGAATGTCTACAAATACATCAATTTATTAATTTCCTGCCCTTGATTAAAGTCTCATTAACACGGGGTTGAAGTCATTCATCTCAATTGAGGTGAAACCTCTCAGAATTAAGTTGCTAAATCAATAAGTGGATCTTATGCCTCAGGCACACACTCTGTTGTCTCACTGGGAAGCATTGAAAGTAGAGAGTTAGATCATCACTAGTGATATATCAAAGTAATTCAAAAAGTGCATTAGTTCGAATAATATTAGTGTGTTTTACCCCTGGTATTTGCTTATTACTCTCAGATCTCGAACAATGTCTACTTTCGGAGGATTCTGGAAATCGGGAACAATAATACAGCTCTTTAAAGGGGACGAGTGCGATATTCAAAACAACTCAGCTCTAGATAATACGATTCTCAGATTTTCTTACCCAAAACAACATTAACACTCACAATCAATAATCCCAATAAAGTGTTCTTCCCAACAGGAGCTTAGCCTTTCAAATCTGGATCACAAATCACAATAGTGGTGGTGAAATTCACTTTAGATTGCAATCAAAATTGAAGAAAAATGATTTCTAGAATAAATCCCAGATTTTCATTTAAGTTCAGATAGAAATGAAATCCGATTTACATGAATACTAGCTCGGCATTCCAAATCAGATCACTGCTTTAATCCTAAAAGATCCTGAATCTAGAAACAACTGAAGGAAAAATAAAAAGAAAAAGAAAAATATATACAATGAGACTTTAGTTTTCCCAAAAAGCACAAAGACTTGTTGAAAGCATTGGAAATTTGCCCTTTTCTCCCCCAGCTTCTATTTACTGAAGCCGGAGTCTTGGGCCCTAAAAGCAGCGAAATCACACATGAAAAGCCTAAATTCTTTGCCTAGCTACCGCTGTCGTAGTAATGTATAGATGATGTCGTGAATTTGGGGTTATCGATGTTGTGGGTTCTTTGCTAAAGTAAACATCAAATACGTTCGACACTTCTCATTTCGGTGATGAGTCCATGTCGTGATGATGTGCAACATGGAATACATTGTATGGAATTAATTCCGATGTCTCGTGACAACGCCGTGCGTGTATTGTGACATTTAGTTGGTGTTGGGACATTCTTTGTGATGTGCGACATAAATGTGATGCCACCAGCATACACACGCACGATGTCTAGCATTACTAATCTAATGCTGTAACATTGGTCATTTAAGTTATTAGCGATGATCACCTCGAGGCTTATGTTCGCATTTATTGTGATGTCGCGACATCATATCTTGTTGTTCTAAAGTCCTCTACTAATGTTGTAGCTGATGTCACGAAATTTATTAGATGTCGTAACATTGGACTGATTTTACTATCCAAGCTGCTTTGATATGATGTTGAGACATTGAAGCCTCTGCTCAGTGGTTGATCATTGCGACATTGCCTCTGAGTCTGATCTATTAGGCGATATGGCGACATTTACAGCCAGATTAAACCATTGAATCTTGTTACTCGTGCTCTTCGATGTTTTTTTTTACCAAATGTTGCGTTATTTTTGTATGTAACATTTGACTTGTCTCGTCATCGAGGCTTCTTTGTGATTGGATGTGGAAGCCTCATCGACAACTGCGACGTTTGGGCGACGCGAATCCTGGTGTTTATGCTTTGGCTAATGTCGCGACATTACGATCGAGCTCTTCAGCTCCGTGATTAAGTCTTTTCCTCTGCAAGCAATGTCGTAGCCATGTCTTATGATAATGGCGACATTTAGGTCAATGTCAGCGACATTCAAAATGATTAAATCTTTTCACTCTATAAGCATGTAAGCCAGCCTGCACTGTCTTATAATGTCGCGACATTGGATGACTGCCATAATTTGATTGCTAGAGTTGTTTATGATGTCGCGACATTGTTGTATCTTTTCTTTCCCTTTTTCAGCTGATGTCACGACGTAGCCATAATTTCAAGACTTTCTCCACATAATGTTGTAACAACAGAGCACAGCAGCGATGTCCCGATTGGCCTTTTTGTTGCACCATCTTGATTTCTACTCCTTTTTATATTTGAATTACCTTTATTTTCTTTAAGTTTATGCGAAGCGGAAAATTTGGGTGAAATCCCTAATTCCGCGCGTCAAAACTGAACGCAAGCCTTCAATATATTCGAAAAACTTAAAATAGATGGGTTTGGTGAGCTCATCGATGTCTCCTGTGTATGATCTTGTGTTATATATGATGAAAATGACCTCCAAAGTAGCCATGTCCCAGTATAAGAATGTCTCATAATCATCGATCACAATAAGGGACAAACCCCAGTGCTCCTGATCATCATCAAAGCTCCTCATCCATCATGGTCCAAAAGATCTCTAACTAGTCTCAACTATCGCCCATGTGTAAACTATCAAACATAATGCGTGGCATCATGGCCTCAAGGTGGTCTTACTACTAGGACCATAATGTAGGTTAAGGTGTAGGGTAAAAAATAATGAAGGAAAGTAAGCTCGATAATCGGAATTAGAAAAATATCAACAAACCCCTCATGCATATAACACAATGTATAGAAACCTCATGAGTTAGAAACCTAAGCACATCATGTGAGAACACTAAATAGTGGGTAGTGAAGTATCACATGTCAATAGGATGAATAGAAACAATAGATGAACGATAAAGATACTCTCGAGTGTGAAGTGAAGTAGGAAGGGGAAAGAACTCGGACATGGTGAAATCGATAAAGGTAATGAAATGAAGGTCAGCAAGAAAAAGCACAGAGGTGGGAGTGGGTGATAGTCGTCTCACATCATAGCATGAAGGGAAATCCTGATTGAAATGAGATGGTGCTGATGGATAGACAATGATCTAGATATCTAAATGGTCTGAAGTCTCTGCATATCGCCACTCCCAACTCCAAGAAAGGCTCAGGGCGAACTCTCATTATCTATCTCTGCCCAGTGTAACAAGATGTCATACATATACGTACTTACTAGAAGAATGATACAATGGAATGTATAAAAAATATTTTATTTTATTTTATTTCTTTTATACATACTCGAATCAACAATAACTGATATATAATATACAACCACATGAATGAAATCACCTCACACACACTAAACGTAACCTACAAATCCTCTTGATAAGATAATCTCACAGCAGAATGTCTAGATCACTACATGGATGAAGTGTGAAGGAAAGATATGTCGTCCTCCATATAAAAGCATAGAAGGCCACCATAAGGGAAAGAAAAAATGTAAATGAGATGGATGGGAGAAGATGGAAGGAAGGACGATATGAGGAGTAGTGATGTGTCTGTTAAAATAGGAGATCACGGTGGCAAAGAATAAAGGTGGATCCTGATATGCAGCTACAAGGTCCAGCTCATGAGATCAATCAAAGCATCACTTTATCGCCGAGCCCCCCCGAACCGCATTATATAAAGTAAATAAGGTGATGAAAGAAAGGTTATAACATCCGTAGCCAGGTTTCAGCCAGGCTAACCATAAATAACTTTGTATAAGTATGTGGAATGAGTAAAGGCTCGCTGAAACCAGTGGCCACCGTCATTTGACCACAACATCATATGTGCTCTCGAGATTACATGGTCGACACGAGATGCGCACTCACCCAATGTAGAAATGTCCAAATCCTTTAAAATCATCCTGGCTTCATGCTATATCACTCTGTAAAACCTCTCTCAGACATCTGATCATAAAACATAGAAATAGCAATCTCATCAAAATCAGCTAACTGCTATATCAATACAAGCTACTCATCGTTAACCCATGTAAATCAATCCCCATAACCGAATCAAACTCCTGAAGTCATATGTAAGTGTCGAAACTGAATACCGTGTAACAACTCACTTTCTCATCTCAACCATAGAATAATCAGCTGATCTCACCATGTAGGCCCAACCCGGCACCCGTGTCGAAAAGGGTGTGCAATCGAAACCTCGCTTTGTTAACTTACATCATTGTAAACAATTATCTTGAAAATATAAACTTACAAAAAAAAAAAATTATATATATATATATATACCTCATATATATATATATATATATATATATATATATATATATATATATATATATGTATTATCATATTACAAAATAATATCATACCCACCATTGAAATTGATAGCATGTTCAATTACGTTATATAAAACTTTTCATTGTTTTTCAAAATATATGTATCATCTAAAAATAAACCAAAACATCATTTATGGGCACCTATGTTGTGTTGGCATTTTCTAATCGCCGAGGCGTCTTTTCTATCGCCGCTCGATACTGCGAAGGATAAACACCTGGTAAAAGTTTTATGGCTTGAGTGGGGATCCATAAATATGGGCTGACCACTATAGCAGTCAAATCACAAACACGTAGCAAATGTATCTAATTACATACATATGGCTGTTAACCATTTATTACTAACATTTTTCCAACATTAGGTAATAAATCCTGCGCAATTCACTAATTGATTTATTTGCATATTCGGGACATTCATTAATCTTTGGCCACTTATGAGTTATGCTTCATGTCCCACCATCTAAGAAGTGGATTATGGGACGAAACTATATGTGTCAGAAGATGCCCATCTTGTCTGAGATAGTGATTTATAACGTATCTTTTGTGTTTATGACCCAAGCGGGGCCACTGTTTGTAAAGCGTATCTTTGCGGTATTAAGTATCCATATAGGCATGCCTATCTATCCAACTACCCAGTCATAAGCAGACAATTGGTTTTATTATGTTTTCTTAACAATCTTTCAGATATTAGAAAAACATATCATATATACATGAATAACTACTGATATCATGTTATACCTATGGGATATTCATTATCAAATAATCTCTTATAAACATTTAATTGTACTTTGCAATTTTTCACATAACAAAAATATGTGTATTTTCTTTATTTTTCATAACACATGTTATCATGATTACCTTACTATGATGCATTATTTCATATAACAATAAATTTATATAACCTTTATCTGATTCCCGATTTCACAAGCAATTACGCCTAAACAGTTCTGCGACTCCCAGTCCATTTCATTTGGTACGACCACGTAAGCGGGATTGTTAGACAAAGTGATCTTCTAACTCAATATACCCATATGTCTTAAGTTTCCTATGGTTCAAAAATCATGTCTTTTGGACTTTTAATTTGGGAGATATGGTCCTAATATCCGAACTACTTTGAGAAAATTTTCAGGGACAGAATTGTTTCCTTACTTTGAAAAACTTCCTAGGAACAATGGGAACTAGTTTGGTTACACTTTCTTCATGAAAGTTGTTATCTGTCTATACAGATTTGCAAAATTGGAGATCACTGCGAGCTGCAGATCAACCCTATCCTAAGATATGACTCTAACCACTCAAAAGCTGGTTGGGCCAGACATAGCCGACAGCGAGCTCTACTTTGATGAATTTCTGGGTGCAATGGAGACAAATATGAATACACTTCCTTAATGGAAGTTATTATACAATAAGTCTAGTTTACCTAAAAATTAGAATCACTTATTTTGGATCACCAAAACTCGAGATATGACACAAACATCAAGGCTTCGTTTGATTGTGGGATAAATCAAGGGGCTGAACTTTGGACCCAAGTGTAGGTCATACTCTCCAGGCAGAATCTAAACATTTATAGCTAAGGGAGTGGGATTCTCCTCAAGTTTGGAATCACCCAATTCAGGTGCTGACCAAGATATGACCAATAACTCACTTAGAGTTTGGAAGAAAATTTGACAACGCCTCCTCTTGCAACCTATTCACCACGCTGTTTATTTACCTGTTGAAGACGACTCAACAAAAGCTGTGTTAAGAGAATACAACGACCAACAGTTCGATCATTGCCTTTCTTGATAGTCTCTCAAACCTTGGCTTCTCTGTCTCCTTGTTCCACTTGCCATACCTGCCTTTGCAAAATTCAGATCTCGAAAACAATGGAAGGAGAAATCACGAGAATGGATTCTACTCAAATATTATTTTTGCTCAGCACCCAGATGATGTATTCTATAGTGCATGTTTGACTGTCCATTTAGGCCTAATTTCCCATTTTACCCATTAAATCTCACATATCATTCAATTTGCAAACAGCATCAATATTCTATCTTATCGCGAAATCTTTGGCTAAATAAACTTTAAGTCCACCAATTTGACAATTATTATTATCATTTTACTTTATTTAATAAATTCGATTATATCCTTTCATAGCAGTAATTTCCGAAAAACTCAAAATGTGACATGACCTCTACTAAGCTGTAACAAAGCCTACTAAGTGTATAGTATTTGGGGTGTTACCAAGCATTAAAATGCCCTTCAAGTATAGTCATCTCCGCAAGATGCAGCCCACTCTCACTCAAATCTAGTCATTTCAAACCTCACCAGTAAATCAAAAGTGATAAAAGATTTAAAGGTATATTAGGAGGGGGAAGGGAATGAGGAATGTAGTGGTGCTTGGAATGACAATGTAAAAAACAAGTGACAGCTTGAGTTAGCCGGATCAGAAAAGGCTGAGTAATAATATGATGTTGAATGGATGCTGCTCAGATCAGGGCCAGAACAGTCCTCAAATCTCTAACTCCCACGAATCCAGTCTCGATCTACAAGACGATAAAACAGTACACTCCATAATGATTCAAGCCCCAAGTGATCATGATGTGTCAAACAAGAAAATACCTCCTGGGGAAAACACTGTATGAACTAGCATATGAAACACAACTAATATCACTGGAAAGAATATATTCTCATAAGGAGCTAAGATACATGATGTATATAATGTAAATAAATTGGAACTATATATACATCATTTGTAGGAGCTCGATGGCTGATAACCACTCACCCTCAAAAGTGAGATACAATAAACCCTTATATATATATATATATATATATATATATATATATAAACTAGAGCATCGAATATAAAGGGAAATATCTTTTTGAATTGAAAGGGCTGATATAGAGACCAATTGACTTAAAGTAAACTAGGTGAACGATGAAACTTAAAATAAATCTTGCAGTGTAAGCTATATTCTTTGAAAACTCTATGCCCGGCTCATAAACTAAGCTGGCGGATCGGATGATAAAGTCAGCTAAAAGCGTCAAGTGCCATCGATGCTGAAATACTTTTATCACTGGCCAATCTCTTTGCCACAAGCTAAATGAGGAAATTACATGGTGAGGTAGTGGGTGAGGAAGCTGTCCGTCATCTCGGGCCGGATAAGGTGCATTCACCAGCCAATCAATCAGTCTTGAATGCGTGCTGGTGAAGCGATACTCAGTTGCTTAATATGTGCCACAGCTGGGTGATATACATGAAACTCATGTGACGGTGGCTCAGAGGCGCCTGCTGATCAAGGGAGCTTGGTGGCGTCAAAGTAATCAAGCCAGAATCCTTTAGCTCTCAAAGGCTTGAACAGTAGGTGCTGATAGGGTTGAAGCGTCTTGTAGTCCTCGGGCACGTAATTGGGGTTTCTTGCTGGTGAACTCGATGTAGTGGTCGAGGATTTGCCTCTGCCAGTATCGGCGACATATGGATGTGAACATAAGTTGTTGAAGTGATGTAGGGAGTGGGTGATTGAGCTCTGACGGGAGGCTGCCAGGTAACTAGTGAAAGGCCTTTGGTGATAGTGATGTTTTCACTTTCAGGTCTACATTACGGTCCACGGGCTTGTTCCTTAGTCATAGGAAGAAGTATCATTTGACCATAATTATGGAATTAGCATCACCGGCTTGAATCTGACATAGAAATAAGCTCTAAGATCACGAGGACACGTGAGCGTCTGAAATCTTGGCTAAAGGTTCGAAGCCATATATCTGCTCTTGCTTCTTGAAGTAGGTGCATCATGTAGCCACGCCCAGCTCAATATTATGATGGAAACTATCTTATTAGGCCTGCGTATAATGCTTACCGCTCTGATGCAGGCCATCTATATACTAACAACGACCAGCGTGTGAAACTAGTGGTCCACATCCTCGCTGTCAAGTCTAAGGAAACTCAATTGGTACAGAGCCCCACATCTGTACTCCATTGCTTGATGGCATGAGGAAGCTTGAGCAACCAATTGTGTATCATGTCAATCTATGTGCCCTCATGATCGCGATGAAGCGAGAGCTGAGGCTCGAAAAGGAAATAAAATAGCTGAGGGCCAGAGGCTCATGGCTAAAATGAGGCTTGGGGGCCTAAAAAGAAAAAGCGAGCTTCGGGCTCGAAAATGAAATAAAACAACTAAAGGCTTAGAGCTTAGGGCTTGACAATGTTTAAGGTCTAAAGGAAGCGAGAAAGAGCTCACGGACCTCGAAGGGAAATAAAACTTATATTAGGGCTAGAGTAAGGACCTCAGTAGGCTCCCCCAGGCCTAAAAGAAGCGACTGCAGGCTCGAGAAGCAGAAATAAAACCAGCTGGGGCTTGAACTTAGGCTCCAAGATTTAAGGAAAGAGTGAAAAGCGAAGCCCGAGGGAGGCTCGGGAAATAAAACAGCACAGGCGGAGGTGAGGTGTGTGGGGCTCAAGTAGTGGAGGTCAGGCTTGGGTTAATTAGAGATAATAGCAGCAGCGCGGCGGCGGTGACTAAGCGTTGATAATGAAGCTGCCGAATCTGGCAAGATGGGAGCAGCGATGAGAGTTAGATGAGGCTGAGGTGAGCGAGAGGGCTTGAGCATGATGGCCGAGTCGGTGGCGGGGAGTCTGACGGAGGCGAGGCCACTCCCGAGTGAGACACCAGAGCCATGTTAGTAGTGGCCAGGGGCTGGGGAGGGTGGACTAACATGGAGTGTTTGACGTGATTCACAGGTGGTGAATTTTTTACGTGTAATTCATCCTCAAAGAGAATCGGAGTGTGAGACCCAGAACCCAATATATTGAAAAATGGTTTGTAAGTCTTTATCGAAGCCATTCGAAGATTCTATATCAGTAGTCCCATGGTGGCGGTTTGAGTGTAAATTCGATCAGACTCGGCGCCCGAGTGTGTGTATTCGGTGATGGTGCAGGAACCATGGCTGACAGATCTTGAGTTGGTCCTTGATTTGTTTGATATGCCCGAATGGACGAGCATATGTGATGGCGAAGGTGAGCCGCCACTCGCGAAGATGGGATTGATGACCCGGAGGTTAAAGGAACCGCCGGATCCAACAAGAGCACCAAAAGTAGTTTGTCTGATGGATCCGGGGAGAAGAATCCGGTTGAAGTTTTCCTTGTCGATGGGCGAGTTAATGGACAAGAGACGGATGAGAGCCATCAATATATTTGTACAGGTCGTAGCCATTGAGGATAGATTCAATCTGAAGCTTCCAGGAGAGGTAGTTTGCGGAGGTGAGTTTGATGATGTTTTGATGCGAGATAGTGATGAGGGTGAGAGGTGAAGTGGAATATGAGGTGGAATGAGTGATTGGCTGCATTTCTTAAGTCCATGATGTTGGTTGAGTAGGGAATGGCTAGAAATTTGGGAAAAAGCGAGGTGAATTGTGGCTCTGATACCATGTAGAATACTCAAAATGTTGGAAGATTGGTGCATTCTATTGAATCTACATAAGAGTATAAATAATACAAATGAATCAAGCTTGAATAAAGGTGACTAACTAAACTAGGTATAGAAAAATCTAGAATCAATCTAAATCTAAAGTATTACAAAATGGGAAGTACAGGGTGCATACACTTGGCCCTGCTTTACTTATTTGGATGTGGGTGTGATTATCCAGGCCTGCCC
Organism: Tetrastigma voinierianum; assembly: GCA_016808115.1. Lineage (NCBI taxonomy): Eukaryota > Viridiplantae > Streptophyta > Magnoliopsida > Vitales > Vitaceae > Tetrastigma > Tetrastigma voinierianum. The sequence goes on along the minus strand of JAEQBH010002205.1, from coordinate 444,949 downwards.
TTACAGAGTTAGACTCTGAGAGGAGAAATGTCTTCAAGTAGTAATTGACGAGTCTGGGGTAGAGGTTTGGTGAGGAGAAAATCTGAGGGCGATCAGCAAGTAAGCATGGGTAACATGAAGATCGCCATTCTTAAATTGTTTGCGAATGAAGTGACAGTCAAGTGCAACATGTTTCATACATGAGTGGAACACCGGGTTCAAGTAGAGGTTGTTGCATTGACATTGTCGCAGCAAATGATCGGTGCTAAAGTAGAGGAGAGATCGAGCTCGCCGAGTAGATTGGATATCCAACGGCTCGGCGGTAGTATTCAGCGAAGATCGATTGACTTTAGTGGAGGGTGAAATAAGCGTGCGTTGTTTCTTGAACTCAGCGAAAGAAACTGGATTGCGAGCAATTATGAGAGAATGAAGGCGTTGATAGGTAAATCGTCGCTGTGCGACTGATCGGTGTCAGATGACGTGTAATTAAAGTGGCGATTGGCCATGGAGAAGAATCACATGATCAATAATAAATGCCAAATGGATTGGACTTGTAAGACGTCATTGATGTAGTGAAATGTATGTAGTTCAAAGCCCATATGATATTGACCAACTTTCTTATTGTACAAATATTTTATGTATTTTGGGTTTTTTTTGAAAAGTATAGCTGATTGTAATGGATATTAAATTTCGCTTCTCTGCTATGCAATTTTTAGCATAATGGAATTTTATACTTTCATACGTACTTTTAAATTAATTTATGTGATATATTGATTTCATGCCAATGCAAAAAATAATAATAATAATAATAATAAAATTCACAAAAATGGTTTTGGCAAGAAAATAATGCGTGCGCTCTTGTGTTGTTTCTACAAATCATAGCGCAGTAATTATACATTTGGAAATTTTCTTTTTAAGTTCGCGCGGTGGCGTGACTACGACTTTAGTTTTTAAAGAAGATGTAATTAGTTATGCAATAGATTCAAATGAGAAAATTTATGCGCCGATTCAAATGAGAGAAAGCAGAGAGATAATAGATTTTTAACTTGAAATTAGCAAAGCAGGCGCTATAATTTGAAACATGATTATGGGGCTTATTAGTGAGAAAAGGGAGAGAATTGATTTGAATTTCAAACCCTAATTAAGCTTCAATTCAAATGAGAGAAAGTAGGGAGAGAAATGATTTTTAACTTAGAAATTGTAAAAAATAACAAAATAGTAGTTTTGTTAAGATTTTTAAGTTAAAGCGTTAGCCATTGACTATGACTTTATATTTTTTTTTTTTTTAAAGTCTGGCCCGAAGTAGTCGATAGTGGGTTTAATTTAAAAAAATTCAAGCGCTAGTCAGATTGTCTGAACTTTAATAATGTGTATCTTGGCTTGTGATAGATAATATTATTTTAGTTTTCAAACCATTTTAGTAATTTTTTTTTAAATTTGTATTAGTGTGGTAAAAAACTCATATAATGAGATAATGACACCATACACAAATGCCGATCAACACGTGGCTTAAACACTGACCTTTCATTTTGTATTATCTATTACCAATCTCTTTAGATAATATTACTTATACCGCAACTATTGGATAATGTGAATAGCAGTGATGCTTTTTAGTCTGTGGATGTGGGAGGCAAGTGAGAGATGAACGCAGGAGCAGAGATGAGCAGCAGAAATGAGAGATGGTCTCTCCAGGGAAAGACCGCTCTTGTCACCGGTGGAACTCGAGGGATTGGGTCAGTTAAACCATGGAGATTTTTCTGTAGTTTGCCTTCACGTATTTAATCATGGTCTAATTATTATCAACTTCAATTTTATGGATATAATAGTGCTGATTAATTATTTTAGTTGAGCTTGTCAGACATGCAATCGTAAGAAGAATTGGCTGAATTCGGGGCCATAGTTCATACGTGTTGTAGGAAGGAGAATGAGCTGAATCAAAGGTTAGAAGAATGGAAGAGCAAGGGGTTTAAAGTGAGTGGGTCTGTTTGTGACTTGATATCGCGACCTCAACGTACTCAACTTATGGAGACTGTGTCTTCCCTCTTTGACGGCAAGCTCCACATCCTTGTGAGTTTCCATAGACCATTTGTTTCTATTGAGAATCCCAAATTTTTAAAACTCGGATCGGTGATTGAATTGAAAAAATTATATGATCATGATTTCTGGTGTTAAATCAATGATTGAACCGCAAATTAGACAAGTGATTAAATTGTAAGTGGAACCAATGGTTGAAACGGAGTCGAATTGAACTGATGTTTGATCCGAAAAAGTTATCGGTTCACTATCTGTGTTGAACCAATGATCAAATCGCGGTCAAACCAAACTGATGATTGAATCGGATAAGTTACTAGTTTACAATTCAAATATTGAACCAATGATCAAACCATAGTCAAACCGGACTGAAAAGGTCACTGGTTACTATCGAACAATCTTAACTTGTTTTTAAAACATTGGTTGAGACTTAGAAATGAATTTTGGAAAACCTTATGACTTATTTGTAATTATGTCTTAAAAATCATTCTAGATTTAATATTTTATTTTAATCATTTTCTATGTTTATAAAATTATCTTCTAAAACAAGCTTATGAAAATAGTAAAAACACTAGAAAACAATTAACAGATGTTATTTAAAAACATTCTCATTTTATTATTAAACCCTTTTTTTCTGAATTATTTTCTAAACAATAGAAATTATTCTACCATTCAATAGATTATTAAGTAGGCCAAAGCATCCCGATTTGATATATCTCTTACCTTTTGTTTTAAAATTTAAAAATTATATATATAAATTCTTAAAAGGATTGCATTAAGTTGGTAATGATTTATAATTTATTTAAAAGTGAAAGTCTAAAAGAATTTCATTGTTTAATTATTTAACTAAATTAAACTGGTTTGTTATCAAATAAAATAAATAAATAAAACTGGTTTAAATATATAAGATAATTTTATTTTTTACACCAAGTTTTTAGTATATAACTCAAAATAAAAACTATATCCAAAACAAAACCCAAAGTAATGTTTTTATTTGGGATCATATAACTTGTTTTCCCATGTTATTGATCATATCTAATTGTCTTATGTTGGGAAAATTCTTTCACCTTTAAAAAGTAATACAATTTAAAGTATCACACATTTAGAATATTTAAATCTTACAATCTGCAGTGATTACACAAATAATGGTATTCTTTATAAATTACATTTTTGTCCAGCAACTTTAAGCTAGATTTATTGAATAACCATGATTTATTCATAAGAAAATATTTATGTTCAGGTTGATACTGCTCATCAATAATCTTCAAATTTTACATCTTTTGTTATTTTATAAATTCATAAATTTTTTAGGTAAACAATGCTGGTATGGCCATACTTAAGGAGGCTACAGAATATACAGAAGAGGATTTCTCAACTTTAATGGGTACCAATTTCGAGTCAGCTTATCATCTGAGTCAACTTGGACACCCTCTCTTAAAAGCATCCGGTAGTGGAAATATTGTATTTATCTCCTCAGTTGCAAGTGTCTTAGCCTTTCCTGCTCTATCTGTTTATGCGGCATCTAAAGGTATGTTGAGGTAGTATAATTATAAGGGAATTTGTGTCCCATTGATTTTTGAATAATTATAAAGGTGACATAAAAAATATATCATGATTTTGTATGATTTAATAAATAATAATTGTGTTTCAGATATGGTAGCACCTATAAACTATCTTAATAAACTATGGCCATGTTTGGTAAGCGGGACAGAGAGAGATTAGACTAATTTTTGGACAAAATTAATTGAAGTGCGGAATGTTTAGTAGATGCGAGGGCCCGAAAGTAGCGGGAGACAAAATTAGTGAAGGTGAGTTATTTTATGCTTGGTTTTAACCCACGAATCGGTGGGTGCAATGGGCTAAGTGAGGACAAAATATTTAATAGTTTTTACAAAAATAATTAATGTAACTAAAAATTTAAACAAAAGTGAAAATTAACTAATATATTATCAAATAACTAATAATAAATACATGAAATAAAAAAATAGCTTAATATATTACATATATGATATAATATATTATAAAATAAATTAACAATATATAAATTAGAATATATATTATCCCCAAAAATATATTATGAATTTTTATAAATTATTTATTAAAAAACATTATAATAATAATTGTGTATATTAAAATATAAAAAATAAAATAATAATAAATTATTTTAAAAATATAATCGGAAGTGGGAGCACATTATTATTATTTGGATCATGATTCGTAATCTTACATTAGTAAAGTTTATCTGCAGAAACGATTTACAACTTTCGATTTTAAGTAAAAATCTGCGTCGCAGAAGTCGATAAGCTTATCAGCGAAAAATCGGAAAAATTCCGACACATGCCATCAATTAATAGCTTTTAAAGATTCTTAGATTTATGAAACCAATTGTGGCCTTGATTCGTTCGTAAATCAAAATCTAGAAATTTTAATTTCTTTCTGAGCCTTATAAGCGATTTATTATTTTTATTAACATTTTGCCATTTTTGAAAATTTAATTTTTGGGTTTTTACATAGAGTAAATATCACGAACCGTATCGGATTTGAAAATAAGTAAACGCATTAAAAGCGATTAAAATTAAATTAAACGTCTTGAACAAGAATGAGAAAATTTAGATGGGAATCGAAAATAATGCATTAAGTTGGCAGTGCTTCCATTTCTTTACAATGTTAAAATAAACGACTTAATCTTTGATCTTTATTAAGAAGTCTTATTCGATATTAAGGTAAAAAAAGTGCACATTCAGCGTTAAGTAAAAAAAGCAAGCAATACTTGCAGTCAGGTATGTACCAAGCGTGGGATAAAGTCAGTAATTTTTGTCTACGGAAATTGTATCGAACATAAGGATGATTATTAAATTTGTCGGTCTGAGTCAGGCCAGTTAATTACGGTCAGAAGTCTGAAATTAATCATAAGCTTTAATCATATTTTAAACATGGCCCTATAGGTCTTATTTTAATATTCGTGGAAGTCTTGTCGTAATGAGCAGTGTCGTATAATATCATAGTTTATTAGTAGTATATAAATATCGTCACACCAAGCGATTATTTTTTTATGTAAATGCGTGTTGGCAGTGTTTTCGTTACCGTATCTTACTCTTTACAATTATTCTCAAATTAATATATAAGGGATATACAAGTTTCACAAATTATAATAATTATGGCCTTATGATGCAGTAATTGAATCATAAATGTTATGATTTTGTATAGGAGCAATAGATAAATCACAAAAATTTGGCATTTGGTGGGGCAAAAGAGACCCGACATTAAAGTCAGCCTGATTGCACCTTGGATGATTAGAACCTCACTTGTTGGCTTGATTTGGAAGTAAAATCAATTCCACTCCCTTTGCTTTTCATTGAACATGTTCCATATTTAAGAAGTATTTTCCATTAGAAAACAAAAATCAAGGGCCAAATTGAAATCCTTATTATTTTTACATATATTTACACGGGAGGATTACGCCCGCGAGAAGGAATTAGTTACGATTAATCTCTGGACTCCTATTTCCGTCCGGAACTGACCTTGTGACATCTCGTCGGTGGTATTCCTTTGCCTTCATTTTGCCTCATACGTCCTTTGGACAAATAATATGCGTTGATGGTGGGCACCTGATAAGCGGCGTCTAATTTTATATTCATATAGAAATTTGGAGATAGTTGGATAATTTGTTAGAAGCGATATTTATATTAGCTGATATTAGAGTTTGTTTTGAAGAGATCAGGATTCAGGGTTATCTTGGATTTGCAATTTGAGTCTCCATTTATTTATTTGAAAGTGTATGAATCATTTTCTTTGGTTTGTTTGACTCTCTAATAGAAAAGGGTGTTAAAAAGTATGATATTCATATTATACATAAATCTTTAAAGTTGAACTTTTAAGAGAGTTAGTTGTTTAACATAATTTTCTATTGTTTTTGCTTAAAGGGATTATGATTCATTGAAGAAGTCCTAACGAGAGAATAAAGAGAAATGAATCCTACCACTCAAAATCCTTTTTGCCCCATTTAGATGTTAATTATCACATTTGCTTTAGTCTTTGTGATAAAAAATGTGATTGGATTGGGACTTTATATTTTGCAGAATATTACTATTAATGGAATTAAGTACATAACATAATGTCCTACATCTTTGTGTGTGTTAAGGGTCAAGTTGATCGCGGAGTGTCAGCCTGAGGAAGCACTGTGTGTCACCATGTCGTGAGGCCGTCGTAGTAAAAATGGTCGTCGGGAGCAAATACGTCAAATCTTTACATGAGAAAATATCTGCCATTTATGTTATAATGGTTTAAAGAGTTAATTGTTTCTTGCTCTGACGTGTTTGATTGTAATATTTAAATACGTGTTTCTGAAGAACGTAATCAGCCCAGCGTGCCATTTCTTACCAGCGGTATACAATGAGCGTCGTCTTCGACAGCTACTGTCACAAATGGGATCATGGCGGGGTGACGATAGTAGGTAGTGATGTCCACTGCTATTGGAGTTCTTTCGCGCAAGAATCTTCGTCTGATGAAAAGCTCTGGTCAGTGGTCGCGATTTCTTTGAATGTCTGATGAGCAGTAATAGAGTCGCCATGATTTCCGCCATGCATCTTTATCTGAAGTGTATGAAATCAGGATTTCAACAAAAATATTTGTTTTTATTTGTGGAAAGTATAGATATAAATACGTTAGACTGATATAAGTGAATTTGTTGGATAACTCTCAGGGAAACAATTCATGGGCCCCTCAGGCAGTGATTGTTGGACGATTTCTACAGCACCGTTCTTGAGGCAAACTTTAGATAAAATTATTATTTTGGACAACCATCAGAATTTTATTTCATGTAAATACTTTTATTTCCTTTCCTCTGATCAGGATCTGGTCTGCATATGAAATCTGTGTATCTTCACCATAAATCATGTTAATATACTCCTTTAGTACGTATAATACTTGAAAATCATCTATGAAAGCAATGTTATTAAATTCATATGATAATATAAATTAGATCGCGTTAAGGTACCGCCATGTCCGTGCCATCTTGGAACTACCTGGCTTGTCGCTGACCAATATGACGTGTTATTCAAATATAGCAATAACATGTCGAGACATAAGCGACTCATCTGATCCGCGGTCGGTTTGAATTTGTCCGAAGCCAGGTCAAGTTTAGCCAGCCAGGTCGAATCTTTTGGAGCAAGCGTAGATTCCGGCCCCAGAACATCCTAACCGTTAACGAGGTCATGAAGCTAGTAAGTGGGAAGCCTGCCTCCGGGTTGTCGAAACTCAGCCGCGAATCTTGTGGCGTGGCGCTGCGGCGTGGGCCGACCTACTCGCTCTTTGTTAGACCGAGAGGCAGACGGGTTCGATCGCTAGGAATTACAGAGAGAGTGGGCGCTCTCTCTCTGAAATCCTCTACCTTTTCTCGGTTTCAGCATCCTCACATTTTGCTCTGAGCCTAGTTGGGAGGGCATTGAAGGGGCTTGTCTCTCATGCAGTGTCCGTTTACTCGTGAATGGCACTAGATTCTGCCATCAGCGCTATCTGTAGGTGGATTTCCTTTTAATGGCGTGAAGCGAAGTAATGTCTCTATATTGCAACTGTTTCGTATTTGATTAGGCACACGATTTATAGCGTGCCGGCAGCCAGGCGAAACTCGAGTTGCGCCACGTGTCACGCCAGTGTCGAGCACCATCGTCGTCTTATCGAAAAAGGTGAAATTTATTTGTCTCGGGGTCGATGAAATTTAACGTGGTAAGGCTAGATTCGTGAGACATTCCGTGGTCGTCCCAGTTCGTCATCCGAGATCTAGAAAAATTGCTGTTACGATCCCGATGCCAATTTAATTTCGAAATTTAGAATTTTATCGGGTTTTACAATACTGATGACATATGTTAAAATATATGAGCTTGAATGATATTAATTTTATCTCTTAAATGAACACCTTTTAGAGGGATAAGGTGTATAAATGTCCTTGACTTTTGGTCATATGTCCAATATGATCCCTAAACTTTTTTTGGATCCAATTATGTCTTTAATGTTTCCTCTTGGTGATACGACACCTCTTACTTTCCATTAATGGGATCAGCAGAGTGGGCAAACATGGTGTTACTGACATTGATGTGGTAGCCTCAAATGACACAGGCGTGGCACTTTTGTTGCATATTTTTAATCTCTAACATTATTTTGACCAAAATGCCCTAAAGTGTCACATGATACCCCTCTCCCCTCGGTTTGGATCGTTTAGCACTCACCTCCTCAATTTCTCCTTGTTACACCTAGCCCTAACTTGTGAATCGAAACCCTAATTTCCTCTCCAATTTATCTTTCGTGAAACTCTAACTAATTTGAGGTGCATAAATTATTTCTCAGAGCATTGAGCTTCTGCTTCACTACAAGAAAAATCAAATTTTGTAACAAAGATTTTGCAACTGATCGATTTGTTGCAAAACAGTAACGATTTTGCAACGGAATGGCAACGAAAATGTGTTAAGTAAATTGCAACGGACTTGCTATGGAAATTTGCAATGGACACTACGAAAATTTGCAACAGATTCATTTTTGTTGCAAAACATGGCAGGAAGCTTTGATGTCATCCTTGGAGACAACATTGCAATGGATTTGGCCGTTGCAAATTTGTAACGGAATCGTTCTATTGCAAACTTACAACGGATTGATAACAAAATTAGAGTTATTGCAATTCCGCAATAGATTAACAATAGTTTTGCAACGAATTTATAAATTTCTAAGCATTTTATCAAAGATAACTTAATATTTGATTTATAATTCAAGGTAAATTATTAACTATCAATATTCTCTAATGTATATAGAGGGGCATTTAATGTCCCTTATTTCATTGTACCAAGAACCCAATTTTTATAGAATTTATCTCTTTCAAACATGGTTCAAAGTCGAGTTATGGATCACTAATTAAAAAGGTCCTAAGATATATCATTCTCCATATCTTGATTTCAATAACTTGGATCGGTACTAAATGAGATAAAAAATAAAAATAAATGAATTGTTTTCAAAATTTCAAATGAACTTTTAAAATTATCATATAGATCAAAATATGGGGTGAATATATTTAATTCCTTAAGTAAAAATGGGTGATTTTTGGTCATTCTTGGCTGAAGATCACTCATCTACATCTCGTTCTATCTATTTTATTCCTTAAAAAAGTGGTTATTCAAAAAAGATTTAGGTTTCATCTTGATTTTTTTTGTTATTTTTTTGTTTTATTGCGGTGTTTGGTTTTCGTCATTTTGTTGCGGCGTTTGGTTTTTGTTGTTTTCTTCGTGTGTGTGGTCAATTTGGATGGGTAAACAACTACGAAAATTGTGATTCCTGCAGACCGATTAATCGGTAATATAAAGATTAGTCGGTAATTAAATCTACTACGGAATAAGCCGACTATATTCGTTGGTTGTTGTGACGTAGGTAAATAAACTACTGACGGAAAATCAATCTGTAGGTAAATTACCTATGGAACTTCCATCTGTAAATTGTGGAAAAGTGGTAGCTAAAGTTGAGGGAAATCTACAAAGTGGGGACGAAATACCGACAAAATTCCATAGGTAATTTGTTATGATTTACCTACGAAAATTCTATCGATATTTTGTTAGTGAGTTTGTAGGTAATTCATCAGTAATTGGCGACCACTTTTATAAGCATTATGTCAGAAATTTGCTACGAATATACTTCGTAGGTATTTTGTTGGTGATTTTGTAGGTAATCCAATTGTCGATAATTTAGCTACGGAAGTCCTTCATCGGTATTTAGTTTGTGATTTTATAGGTAATCCGTTGGTAATGGATATTTATTATTCACCACTTCTATAGGTATTCTGTCGGTAAATGGTAGGTAGATATAAAAATATATTTATATTTTTACTACTATAATTTATGTCTTAAAACCTAATTAAAACACATTGTATGATTCTCATAAAAGAAAATTTATATATAACAATAACGCCTAATAATATAACACTGACATATCCCAATAACAAAAAAAGAATGAACAATTTTCTTGAATAGGTCAAATGTATTAAACAAAGTACCTAAATAGTTAAAAAGTATTAAAGCTACATAAAAAAGTACTTAAACAGTTCACTACTGTGGAGATAAATTAGCATCATCAGAGGTGTGATCATCGCTAGAGGTCTGATGCTCATTACCATGGTCATGCGAAGGTTGATTGTATGGTACTGGTACTTGTCCACCTCTAGACATTTCATCCAAACGCCTTAACAATAGTTGTGTCGTCTCTTGCAAATCTCTAATCATTAAATCCTGATCATTAATCTTGTGTTGTAGCTACTAAATTTCCTTCGTGTTTTGTTGAGAAACATCAAATGCTGATGTGGATGAAGAGGTAGAGCCAAACGCATAATATTGTGTAGCCTATGAGCCAAGCCCATAAACCCAACCTTTTTGTTGTCCACCTACAACATCTAGAAACATTTTATTTTCATCCATTGTTTCATTTTTTTTGTGTCAATTGCTCTCGCTTAGCCATAATAGCATTCTACAAATACATAAACATATTCAATTGTAGCAATAAACTAAATGAAAGATAACACATAATATGTCAAGTGATTAAATAATTTACATTAACATATTTGGACTTTTGGTTAATGAAAGTCTTGCCATCGCCATTTTTTGTATGTGTGTGAACAAACAACTCCAGAGCAATGGGTGGTTGGCACAGTTTCTGCTTTACATGTGAGACAATTCAATTTGTAAGACCCGAGAAATTGAATTTACGGAAAAGGGTGGCGAGAAATCGTAATTTCGGTTACAAAATCGTATTTCGGTCAAAAATCCGGAATTTATTCTCTAGATATCGGATGACGAAAGGGATTTCACCGTTGGAATCGTCTCGTGAAATATAGCTAGCATGTCGAAATTCATTGAATTTCGAGATAGTGTTCGGGAGTTGCTTACGTTTTTGAGGAGCATGTCGCGGTTAGTCTTGTAAGCGATTTTACGATCTGACGAAAGTCACGTATAACACGTACTCATGTGCCATAGAACAAGATGAGTAGAAGTATGAAAATGGAGGGCGAGATAGTCTGGGAATGTAGCGGGAAAAGAAGGACATAAATGTCGTTTTTTGGAATTGTTTAAGTTAGAAAAGACAAAGTGAGGAAGCAGTGGATGTCTCCTCCATTTGAAAAAGGGTAGCAAAAACGTGAATTGAGAAGAGAAGGAGATGCAGAGAGTTGGAGATGGCGTTTTAGAAAGAGAGTATCAGACTTATCTCTAGAATCGTGGGAGATCCAGGCCAGATGCGAAGTTGTCGAGACGAGAAGAGGAAGGAGATTGCTCCTACCGCGGGGAGAGACCTGCGCGTGGGCGCCGGTTGAGGGGTTTGACGAGCTCCGCGAGGTAGGGGTTTCTCCTTGCTTGGGTTTATTCTTTATTTAAGTACTTTGTTAATGTTTGGGTTGAATGAGGCGGGTGAGTAGTTTGGTCGATCCCGAAATCTTGGGGGCCCCAGGGTGTCATAATTTTTGAAACCAGGAATGGGTGCGACCCGTGACATCCGCAATTTGAATTGGGTTGTTAATTGTGCATTTATGTGTTAATCGTGCTTTGATGTGTATGAGGCGAAATGGTAGTGAAACCGGAGTTCACAAAGTGAACCTATGATTAGTGATTTGCAGGGAATAGTGTCGGGGGTTTCACTGATTCAGGAATAGTGTTCTGAAATAATTTTTATGAAATAATGTGTTTGGTCGGAGTAATTGAGTTGAATCGCTCGTGTTTGATCGATAGCCCATGTGAGCAAATTTTGATGTATGGAAATGTGAATTACATGCGTGTTTGTGATTTAAATTATGTGAATATATACGTGATTATATATTTGCATTTGTGTTATTATTGAGGAAATGGAATTGGCATCATCCGTTGTATCTTGTGGGCACCACTAAGGACGATGGTGAGTGCGTAGAGGTGATTAACTTAGAAGAGAATGGTTTCGGTTGTCTAAAAATAATAATGATCGGAGGGTAGTCCATATAAAAAAATATCAATCGTCGGAGTTGGCCCAATTGATATACATCAGAGGGTAGTCCACACATAATATCAATCGTCAGAGTCGGCCCAATTGATATATATATATCGGAGGGTTCTCTGAATAAAAACTAAGGTTCTCATACGTGGCTTGGCGGGTGTGGGGAGTCTCGGCAGGAACTCGGGATATGGTGATTACACATTAAGTAGGATCATGCATTTTGCTTGAATGTGTGTTTATTGGAGCATTGCATATGCGGCAGGTGGAAGTAGCTACTTAGGGTGATTCAGCTGCGACGTTAAATTTCCTTTTTAATCGAGGATCTTATTTCACAGTACGGGGCGTGCGAGAGACGGTTCATCCATAGAGGCGCGTTTAGAAGAAAGCGGAATGTGGCTTTGACGTGATTTGCATGTATTAGAATGTTTTTCATTTTTAATATATGTGTTTGTATAAGTAGATCATTTAACTCTTGTAACCTATGATATAGTTGGGATGTTTTATGGGGCTAGTAGTTATGAGCCCCAGTGGCAGATTTTACTCATGTGATGAGATATATTGGATAGTTGGGATATATGTTGTGAGTATAATGCTTAGGGGCCAGAAGTGTTTTACTCGAGTATAATTGTATATGAGACCATGTGTGGTCATTGTGTATATTAGGACGGGTTATATACATGTGTTGTATTTAGGTGAGCTGTACAAGGCACACAGTTTTCATGAGTGGCGTCGGGTAACTTGACATCCACTAGTAATATCCGTGAGGTTATTGAATTAGTCAGCGGAACCGCGAAAATTGGGCGTCACGCGGTAAAATTAAAGACCAAGATAATAGCAAAAAGAAAATAAGCATAACTAATTCACAAACCAAAAAGAATGTAAAAAACTACTTAATTAAATAAATAATGATAAAAGATTACTAGTCGTTTCCCATGCTCATAATGGGTAGCAGTGCCTCTTGTATGAGTTGATGGTACATACCCATCATCAATGGCCTTAGGTACATGTTTGTTTGGGTTGATTGACTGATTTTTATTTTTGATGAAATAGAAAAGGCGTTGATGATTTAGAATGAAAATTTTTAGGTACGTGTTTATTTGGTTAATATTTTTTAAAACAATTTTAAAAAATAGTTTTTGAAAACACAAAGGAACACAATTTTAGTGTTATCTGGACAGTTCTTGTTATTTGAATTTAATATTTTATGTTTTCTTTGTGTTTTTCATAACAAAGATTTTGAAAACATAGAGAACACTAGAAGACTTTTCTTGTTTACTAAATTTAGTGTTTTCTGTGTTTTTAGAAAAAAAAAAAAAAACCTGGAAACCAAACATTTTCTCCCTGTTTTCCTTGTGTTTGAGAACATAAAATAGTTTTGAAAAATAGGAACCAAACAAGCCTCAAACATGTCTCTGTTTTCCTTGTTCTCCTTGTTTTTCAGAACAAAAACTGTTTAAAAAAACTATAACAACACAAGCCCAAGGAATGGCTGGTAGAAGCAAAATTACATATAATATAAAGATTTGGAATTAAGGATTTTTGTATATTTTCATGCCCATGTCGACATCTGAGAAAAAAATACCAAACATTGGGAATTTACACTACTAGGAAGAAAACCTTTAGCGAAGTGACCACGATCTAGATAAAAGTGATATATAATGCATTTATATAAAATATAGTTCTTGGGATGAGACAATCGTGACATGGCATGGCTATAGGTGGTGTGGAGAAATCCTCTAGGCACGACCACTTCATAAACCATGGCTATAGGCTCTTCCATTGTTCAATAATTTGGCATAGTTTATAGCCACGGTTTGTGGTTGACTCCGACCATAGGGATGGTTTATAGCTAAGGTTTGTGATTGACCCCGGCCATAGGGATGCTTTATAGCCATGGTTTTAGTTGACCCCGACAATAGGGATGGTTTATAGTCGCGGTTTATGGTTGACCCCAACCATAGGAATGATTTATAGCCACGATTTATGATTGACCCCAACCATAAGGATGATTTATAGCCACGAATTGTGGTTTACCCTGACCATAAAGATGGTTTATAGCAGTGGTTTGTGGTTAACCCCAGCCATAAGAATGGTTCACTGTCGCAACTAATAACTATGGAAAACAAAAAGGGTTGTCATGATTTTGTCTAAATGATTCAAAACAAGTTTACAATAAGTTATGTGGTATTCAAAAACTTGATGTTTATAATTAATTTATCAAACATGCATCGAGGTCATTGATACCAAGACACCAAATTCTTAGTAACAAAGCAGAATGCATGTTTAGGTTGGTGGAATGCTATGGCAAGGTAATATGTAATCTTGAAACCTCTGTATTCTGGAAAGAGAGTCTCAAATCATAAACAACCATATACAATATCCCAATTACATGGAAAAAGAGAAATATGAGTTGGGCTGGAAATAGAAATTATATAAAGAGATGAAACTCAAATAGTGCAGCATTTTTATCATTATGCAATGTCACATCTTTCTTTCACCTTTTACTTTTTTAAATGTCTTGAACATTTCATCATGAGTAATGAGTAAGATTAGGGAGGGACTACATCGAAGTGTCATTCTTTGTAATTGCATAGATTGAGAATCGAACAAAATCCCCCAGCTAGAGCCCTCTCGATCGCAGACAAATGCATGATATTCTTGGTGCCAACATTTACTCATGGACCTGAAGATATGCAACACAAAAATGCGAAAGAAGAAATAATGTTTAGAGAATGATAAATGGATATGCCTCTCCTTTGCAATAGCCATAATCCTATAGAATAGAAATTCTCTTTTGTTTCTATCATTACATCTTAGGCTATGCGAAATATAGAAACAATTAAAAGGAAGAATATCTTAATATATATATATATATATATATATATATATATATATATATATATATCTCAGGAAAAAACCACAACAAAATAGTACCTCCTCTCTCTAGCTACTAGAGATTTAGATAAGGGGATAAGAGGCAAGAGAGGCTAATAGCTAGGGGGAATTAGTTAGTTGCGGAAAAGGGTTAGCCATGTGAGAAGCACGATGGTCTAGAATTATGTTGTCTTTCTAGCTCATTTTATTTACATTTTTATTTATTTATTTATTTTTGCCTCTTTTCTCCCATAGCCCTTTGCCAACCCCATTTTACTTCCGATGGGGAATGGAAGCCATGACCCCCTCGCTCTCGTAGACCTTTGCTGTGCGGACTCTTCTTGATCAACAAAGACATTGTTCCGATCTCTTGAGACCTGCAACCTAACAATCAAGGCTGTTTCCTAATGTCTCCCAAAAAATATACGGAAGATGGAAATTTAGGATCAGTTTGTTTTACGGTGTTTGTATTTTTTGTTAAAAGCAAGCGAGCAGAAAAACACATAACACGTTTAGTTCAGGTTTTGTTACGAAAACCACGGAAAACACTAAATTCGAATAAGCAGAACAATTTTTAGAGAACACCAAAATGGTATTCTCATATTGTTCAAAAAACTGAGGCAACAGACATTTAACTACACTATATCATTTAAGAGAAACATCATACCATTGTGACACTCAAATAAAAATAATTTTAAATAACAGGTAAACTTAATTTAGTTTTGTACCTTTAACTAACCTTAAGCATCCATGGATTCAGTGGAGATTCTACGAAATGAGTCGATTGATGCAAAGAGGAATTGTTACACGGCTGCGAGTTTTAACGCCGGGTGCACGTTCTATCTTCTTCCTTAGCGACTAGTGTGTGGGTAACATAGTGTTCTTGAGAACAAAGAAGGCAGAAACATTAGTAGGGTCCATGACCTCACCTAGGGAGACTCGGGGGCCTAGATACATTTAAGAAAAATTGTAATTATAGAATAACAAATTTGGACCACCAAACCAAAAAACGGATAAAAGAAATAAATAAAATCAATCAGTAGTCTTTGCTAATGCCATTTCATTAACATCCCCTTTAAGCTCTAATTTACTCAACTATTGATCAATTCTATAGAGGTAGAATAATCAGTACAAATATGGAGAGAAAGAGAAGAGGTCATATATTCAATATATTTTTGTTCGTCAAGTTTACCCAGCATTGATTTAGACTTAAGTTTCATGCCTGTACAATAAACCAACTAGCATCTAGAGAGGGATGGAGATTACGAGACGATCTCAGCTTCGAAAGCGGATTAAGACTCATTTTGGAGATTCTAGAGATGACAAGAACATTCTAAAATATTTTTTTTCCTAGATTTAAGACTCTTTAAGAACATAGTCATGATATATTAAGTGTTGCTACATTTCCTTTTTGAGAAGTAATGATAGAATTTATCTGACTTTGACAACCACTAATCTCCTTTTAAGCCCCAGAATTTGGACCTCATATAGACGTGTTTGCTTGTGGGAACACCCGAGAAGAGCTAGGCGAACCATTGAACTATCATGTCCTTGAGTTGAATGATCTATCAATCGGGTAGATAGAGGTAACTATCCACACGTGCATATTTGATTATCACGGTTTAAAATCATCACGAACCATCTATATTATATATCACTAATTCTAGTACTACTCTCATCCCTCGATTGGCATCCCAATCTCACAGAGATCGAGAAGAGCGTGAAGGGAAAGAAGGAAGGCATCTACTTATCAATTAAATCCATGTTTTCCATTCTTGGTTGAAGTTAAAGCACTCTGATCAATGGATTGTCTGTATGATCATTTAATGAAAAAAATACTTGAGAGAACTAGAAATTGATAGATGAGGAATCTTGAACAATTATTCGAATCGAGCAAATTTGCTAGATTTCTTTGGATTTTCATCTCTGAATCCTCTGTACTGTTCTGAGTAATATGTATTTTCCCCTTTCAGAAAGAGTGATCAATCTATCTTCGGAGAAACTATCCTCAACTCTCCAAATCAGTGAATGAATGTATGCATCTCCTCTCCACCATATTGCATTCGGCAATAAGAATGTTCATCGACATTAGGTTCTTTGAAATTGATACTTTAGATAAAATTTTAATCTCAACCTTCACTTTTTTTCTGTTTTGGCATTCATTCATTACATGAGAAACATCAAAAGAAATTTGACGGTTATTAACATGATGTGGTGCTACAGGAGAAACAAAATGGATTCGTAGGGACAAATGTCTTTGCCTATCGGTTTGTTCCTCTGAGAAACAAAACAGAATATACCATAGCAACCCAAAGAGCCCATGCTTTCTATCTTGGCTGGTGTGTTATGAACCTATAATAGATGAACTAGTGTCTAAATATCTTAAATACTTATGGCTTGTAAATTAAATACACCAGATAGTGTATGCTCTTTTGGACCTATCAGCAAACTGAAACATTTGTACCCTCAAAAAGATCATATATTAAAAAAAAAAAAATCTCTGGATAATGGGATTGAAAATAAATCTAGTTATTAGGAGTAGATAGAACTTTACTCTAATAGCTATCCTGATGAGAAGCTTGGAATCAGTGGGTCGCTTAACTACAAGAGACAACGACGACAACGTATCTGCTTCGCCCCCATAGAGGATCTCCCTCGAGGTTCACAATACTGAGATAAATTATTCAAGGTGTACATGACTAAGATAAAATGAGTGTGTTTACCATCATCCAAATCATTTTTCAAGCATTACTTAGAAAAAAATAAAAATAAGAAATAAAGAATGGTTGTAGCTATGCAGCTCAGGAATGATTGTCACCCACATTGAAACTTGAATGATTGTCACCCACATTGAAAGAGAACATAGCATAATTCAAAAAGGAGAAAAAATAACGATCCCCTCCCCCCATTCAACCTTTAGTTTCTATCACATAAACTTAAATCAGCTTTTTCCATCCAAACAAACAAATAAACCAGAAGTTGTTAGTTGTAGAAACACAAATATGATGAGTTGATAAAGAGAGGACTTTTTTTCCTTAAGCAACCATACGGTCGGTGATCGGCCCCTAAATCAAACCTGATAACCCTCGAATCGAGCAAAAAGAGACAACCACCGGAATCCGGACAAATTAATCCAAATAACCAGTGATCCATATATCCATATCGTAAATTAAGATCCGATAAATCCATCAGTAACAAACATAAGCACTCGGAGTTAAACCAAAAACACAACCCAATGATCTGGGATCAAAACATGCAACCAGCAATAGATTAATTCATCTTATAATTGGTTATTACAGAATTAAAAAAAAAAAAAAAGAGAAAAGAAGAAGAATTACACTTTCAAGTCTTAGACTTTCAAAAAGAAAACATATTTAAATAGATATCCTAGGGTGAAGAAAACTTCGATCAAACCAGGAAAACATTAGATTCAAAAATTTAAATCTATATACTTTCGAGTAATACGGAGCAAAGCAAAAGCATTGACATGTAAGAAATGAAAATTTTCTAAGTTTTTCTATCATTCTCTCAGAAACCAAACGGATTATTAGTCCAAAGCACATAATAATTGAATAAGAAATTGAGTTCAAACCTATAGATATTAAAATTGAGCTCCCTATAGAAGAGATCTAGAAATTACTCTCTTAGAGTCAGAAATAGCATAACCTATATTCACATAGTAGTGCAGCTACTCTTACGTCCTCCTTACACTGCGCCAGTGGCCCTCACTTCAGGCGTGAGCGCACGTCTGACCTAACGATCGCTCAAATCAGCAAAACCTTAACCTCAGGCTCTCGAAATTTTAGAACTAACCCCACCACACCAGCATTTCTCATGGTGCTTCAAAATCGTGAAGCTCTTAAGAGTTCTATGGTT
The DNA here is from genome assembly GCA_016808115.1 of Tetrastigma voinierianum. NCBI lineage: Eukaryota > Viridiplantae > Streptophyta > Magnoliopsida > Vitales > Vitaceae > Tetrastigma > Tetrastigma voinierianum. The sequence continues at coordinate 426,202 of JAEQBH010002205.1, read as the reverse complement.
GGAAATTGTGTAATAATCCCGGAAGTCTCGCCGTGGAGGCAGCTAGAAATGGATGAAACTTCAAGATAATGGATAAGAGCGGCCATCGAAAGTTAGATTCCGGTGAGAATTATAGAAGACGAAGCCATATGAAGGGGTTTTTCTGGGGGCATATGTCTCGTGGCTAAGGCTAGATCCGTCAATGCATATAGATGACCCTCCTAGCAGTGGGAATGACTTCACCACCTCCTCCATGAATTGCATCAACAACGAGGGATGTGTCAAATTTCCAAACCACGGGACCCTCCTAGAAGTATTTATTAGGTTATATGGATAGTTCGTGGCCACTCCTTTCCCCAGTTATAGGCCGTATCTATAGTAGCGGTCACTCCTCCCCTGGCTACATAACCTTTTTACCTATGGGTTTTTCTGGCCCCGACAAAAAACATGTCACTATATATTACTTTTCTTGTAGTGTTAGTAGAGAAAATAAATGGTGGTTCATAGATTGCTACTGCTATTTCAAACAAATTGGAGAGTGTTTCTGATGGGATTAAAGCAAACTTCATCAACAAAGAAGATCAAAACTGTAGAAGATTCAACAATTAATAGATACGATAAACTAGTAATTTTTCCATACTCCATAGATTCATTAGATGAATCTCGTTTTTCTTTCCATATTCCCAACATTATTTTGCCACTAGTTTCTGAGAACAATTAAAGCAAACAAACAAAAATGAATGAAACAGCCTTAAGAGATGAAATGACAGGAAATTTTGAAGCCTCCATGGCCTCATTCCAAATTCTTAAACCAACAAAAAAGAGTGCCAAGCAACTGAACTAAGTTAGGGGATCCAATGAAGCCCAGGCTAGACCGTTCTTTCACTCCTTGGAAAACCAAAAATCATCAAAAAATAATTCCATAATTTTCTCTTCTAGTCCACCTATAACACCCCAAATAATACCCTAGTAGTTTTATGATATGTTTAGAGTATAATAAAAGTTAAATTTGTATTTTTCGGAAATTTAAGTGCTAAATGTGAAAAATGACATAACCGAGATTTTTAAAGAAGTTTAAAGGGTAAATTGGTAAAATGTCAAACTAAGGACTCAAAGGACAAAAGATAAGAAGATTGTATGTTAAGATAGAATTTTGATAAGTTGACTTTCAAATTGAGTATAGATGAAGGACTAAAATGCAAGGGCAAAAAATATGAGTCAAAAGATGAGTGAGACAAACTTGTCTCTAGAAGGAAAATATCCAATTTTATTACCTTTGGTTTTGGGAGCTAGGGCATATGGGTTTTGAGAGAGAAGAATCCATTTTGGGTTGTATTTTCCATCTTTTGGAGTTCCACTTGAATCAAGCAAAGAGAAGGAAATGAAGAAGTGAAGAAAAGTAAGCCTAGTTGAAGGTATTCAAGAAATCAAGGTTATGAAATTCTTCAACCTCCTTGCTTGTTACGTGTGTGTTAGGAAAAATATCCTAACTCCCCCCTTTGTTTTTGTTTTTTTTTTTGTTGGTTGTGTTGTTGTTTTGGTTGTGGCCTCTAATGAGGAACAATTTGAGTGAAAAAGGTAACTAAGGTTTTATGGGGAGATTCTGTCAAATTTTCCCCAGACACTATGTTCTTGTTTTGGCCATAACTTGGCTCAACGACCTCCAAACTAAATGATTCTAGTTTGTAAGGAAGTTTAAGACCCATGGCTACATTTTCTTAGAAGAGACCTAGATCGGATTCCAGTCCCAAGACCCTTGAAATTGAGTTTGAAGTCAAGCTATCAGAACAATCCCTTGAACTAGAATAATTCCAGTTGTTTGAATCATAACTTGAGTTTTGTTGATTCAAATTTTTGTTCAAACTAGACATCTAGGAAAACAACTTTCATGAAGGAAGTATAGCCAACTTTAGTCCCCATTGTTACTAGAAATTCGTCAAAGTAAAGAAACAATTATGTCCCTAAAACCTGTCTCGGAACAGTCCGGATGTTAGGACCATATCTTGAGTTATATTGATCCAAATGAGGTGAATAAAAATTCTACTTAAACTATACACCTAGGACACTAATTTTCCTGAAGAAAGTATGGTCAAATTATGTCCCTATAGTTCCTAGAAAATGTTCAAACATAGGACACAATTCCATATTCTGTTCCTGGAAACTATCCAGGAGCAATTCGGAATGTTTAGGCCATACCTCCTAATTTAAATGTTCAAATGACTTGATTTTGATCCATTGGAAACTTAAGACATAGGGGAACATTGTGTTAGAAGAACACTTTGTCTAAAAACTTCGTTTACTGGGTCGAAATTGTATTGGAAATTAACATTTCATTATGCATAAGGGAAATATAGTCTTAAGAATTGACCAAGAGTATAACATAAATATTGATAAGACCAGTGTAAAATGCTCTGAAACTCATATAATTATAGACCTGCTTAAGATCGGATAGTGAATGAATAGACATATTTGTTTAGTGCTTTGACACTCTTTGTTTAGTGCTTCAGCACTTTTTGTTCAGTGCTACGACACTCCTGCATAGTGCTATAGCACTCCTGTTACGTGGTGTAAGCATGTTTGTGCTTCACCACCTATGTTCAATATTATATTATACCTTTGGGTACCTATTGTACTGCGTCCCTCTCATTCATTGTTACTAGTCTATGTAGACAATCATTTATATGATAAGTATCTGAATAAGGAAACATAAGAAAACGGAAGTAATCGGCTGTCTTTAGGCATAATTCGGTTATGTTACGTAGTGTGCTACGGGTACCTTATGTTAAAGATTTATGTTATGTACTCATGGGAATATGAATACTCGATATGTGAATTATTGTAAATGTGTGTAATTGAGGATCAGAAATTGGTCATATTTGTTATCTGTTTTCCAACGGTATAAGCCGCACGGGTGTTTCATCGGTGTAGATGCGAAGAGTCGATGGAGCATCTGCATTCATGAGGCCAACAAACATTAGGAGTCCACCTTATGTAGGTTTTTACTATGTTTTTTGAAATGTAAATGCAATATTTTGTAATAGTGGAACTTCTATAAATACAAATAATTGGACTCAAGCATATATGTTCAGGACAATTTAAACACCACTACGGTGGTAGTTTTACAAGTGTATGTCATTATGAATTTATACTCGAAGTGGGCCCACTAATGATGGGAAATCAACTTCCACTGGAAGTCTCAATCACATTGACGTCCCTCGCTGTATTTGTTGGGGGGAAGGAGCGTTACGGTTAAGTGGTGCTTGAGAACCTAGGTTTAGGCGTTTCTGGAACATTATTAAGTTAAAAATGTACCTACATAGTATTATGTAGATGTCCTTGTTTTCTGAATAGGATGGACCGACCTCGAGACACCGTTGAAGAAGCTGCTGAAAGTGTCAATCCTAGGGAACAAGGTCTATCAGCCTCTGATCCTTCTGAATCGGTTAGAAGTGACCATGATACCGAGCCAATAGAAGCTTTGTTGAAGATTTCACATGATATGGCTCGGGTTTTAGAGCGGTTGATAGCCCCCAAAGCTCCAATTTATATGGTGAGAAGACATGGAGCTGAAGAATTTCATGGAACAAGTTTAGAAGAATTTTAAAGGGCTGAGTTTTGGTTAGAGAAGCTACAGAGGGTGTTAGATGAAGTAAGATGTCCTCTGGCGAGAAGGTTTCATAGGCAGCCATACGCAAGAGTGGGGCCTATGGTCAGTGGAAGCTTGTCTACAGGCGTCCGGCTCTGGGAGCGATGCCTTGGGATTTCTTTGTCCAAGAATTTTGGGCGAAGCATGTTATTGATATGCATAAAAAGGTTAAGTGGAAGTTGTTGGGCATGGTGCCCTAAAAGCATGTAATTTGTACTGCTTCATGAAAACAATTTTCTATATTTGATTCTTTATACATGTGTTGTATAATTTAGTAAATATAAGAAAATCCAGTTATTAATGTAACTATAATCTTAGTATATACTTGAGTTATATATGAGATGATCAAGATTATAGATAATAAACTAAAAACGTAGTAGTAAATCAAAAGTAAGGGATCTTTGATCACCAATACTACTAGATCTGATCCGGCTGAACATTAAGAATACGATAATCTTGATACGGATTGCGATGTATTGTTTTGATGAAATGGAGATCTTTATGTGTCGATTAATGGACGGGGCCAGGAGACGTGGATTAAAGCTGCTTAAATAATATCACAGATTCTGATTAAGGTTTAAGCGGAGTGTCCTTAGATGATCATGTCTTGATTGATGCCAATCCTGATAGCCATGGACTCTTGTCTATTTCAATAGGGCCTTTTGATTCATAGGTTGCAGTGCGTGGCAAGGCCGGGCCGATCTTATGTCTTGGAGGCCCATTGAGATAGGTGGCACAGGAACATGTTACGAATGGCGTCGAACCCTTCTTGAGAAGCTAGGATAATTGGTTCCCTTAAGAAGTGTTAATTATGGGAGTGAAGCAGTTTGAGGCGCTCTAATTTCGCAGGGTTTATAAATTAGCGTTCACTAGTGAATTAATGGAACTTAAGGATAAGATATCTTAGAGGGGTAAAATGGTAATTTCACCTAGCTACAATGATGGACCCGATTTTGGAGGATTGAATTGCATGTAATGATCACATCAATGAATTTGCTTGAGGTATCCTTTATGTAAATTATTTGTAATTACAAGAGTTCGATTTCAAATTTTAGTGGAATATGCGGAACTAATAAATTAGATTAATTGATTAAAGAGTTTAATTAATTATCAAATTTATTGGAGCTTGGAATTCTGAGGTCCATAGGTCCCCAAGGTCGCCTACGTAAAACAGCATGCATGATTAAATTAACAAACGAAATCCCTTAGAAGGCATAGTTGTAAAAGAAATTGTTTCATAGCAATTATATAGTAATTAATGGATAATTAATTAATTATTGAATTAATTAATTAATAGTAATTACTATATGGATGAAACGGTTAATTTGAGAAATTAAGCTTATTTATTTTTGGTCACTTATTTTGAATTAATTTTAATTCAATATTTAAATATGCCACTTGATCCAATGGTTGAGATCAATTCAATGCATATTATAAATAAAGGCAAAACCCTAGGCGTTTTCACTTTTTTTGCCTCCATCTAACCCTCTTGATCTCATGTGTTGAGAATATCAAGAGTTCTAAAAACAAAACCTTTGTTAATTTGTATGCCCACACGTACCCTGTAGTGAAGAGGAATGGCTTGGAAGATCGTGGAAAACAGAAAATAAATAAATAAAAAATAAAAGGATCTTAAGTTGTTAACCCTACTTGCCCGAAAAATCTCCTTAATTTGATTAAGGTAATTCTTCTTTCTTATTTTTTCATTTATAGTAATTGTTTGAGTTATTTAATTTCAGTAATCATGTCATGAAACGACCCATTGTAAACTACTCGCTAATGAAAAAGCCAGTGGTGATAACTTCATTAAATGGAAGTCAAACATTAATATTATGCTAATTTGTGAGAACCAAAATTCGTTCTCAGCGAGGGAATGTATCCTCGAGGCCCCACGCTAATGCGTCTCATACTGTACGAGAAAGATATGATACTTGGATTCATTCCAACAACAAAGCCCGCTATTACATGCTTGCTAGCATGAATGATGTTCTTAGGAAGAAGCATGAGGACATAGAGACTGCATATGAGATATGGGAATCTCTCCAGGCCATGTGTGGGCAACAATCTGACCAGGGCTATCATGAAGCTACTCGTAGCTACATGAACACTAAGATGAAAGGAGTTCCCGGTCGGGAACATGTTTTGAACATGATCAACCTGATGCACAAAACCGAGATACATGGGGCCACCATTGATGAGCGTACTCAAGTTAGTATTATCAGGTGCTACACAGGCTTTCTCACATTTCACTTTGCCAACTATGGTATGAACAAAAATTTGTAGTACAACATGACTCGCTCTTTATTAGATGAGACTTTTGAGGCCATAAGTAAGACTAGGCTGAGGGGCAAAGCGAATGTTGTTGAGCATAAGCCATCTTCACTCTCTGGTAGCAAGAATAAAGAAGAAAGAACACATGAGAGTGGAGTGCAGGCCTGCAAACCTGAGAACGAAAATGAGGGAAAGAAGAACCTTGAGACAGAAGCTGGGGAAAGTGTTTGTACGGGGTTGAAAGGTCCTTTGGAAGAGAAACTATAACAAGTATCTCTCGGGTGAAGGACAAAAGAAAGGTAAATATGATTCTTGGTTTGAAACTGCTTAGTGGGAGATGATTTGTCACCACGGATAGTTGATTCGAGGAGCCACTAACCCATGTTTGTTCTTCTTTGCGAGATACTTAGTTCTTCGGGGAACTGTGATGGGTTACTATGAGGTTGGCGGTGGGAGGTCGTCTCGGCCAAGGCGAGTGGGAGTCATCGTTTAAATTTAGGAATAGATTTCTTGTTTTGAATAATGTATTTTTATTCACGGTTTTAGGAGAAATTTGATTTCCATTTTCTATGTTGCATGAACAATTGTTAGTATTTCTTTTTTATTAATATTAAGAGATTGTTATTTTAAGGAAATGGTTTAGATATTGTCATGCAAAACTTAATGGGATGTGCGATCTTAATGCCAGTGGCGATCATTAAATAATTGAGTATTTAAAGTAGAACATCCTTTTATGAAATGTCGAAAAGTTTCCCGTAGTGATAACATGTATCTTTGGCATCTCGAGGTTAGGCCACATTAACCTTGTGAGAATAAATAGGTTAGTAAAGGATGGTCCTTTAAGAAAGCTAAATGTTGGCACTCTTCCTGTTTGTGAATCCTTTTTAGAAGGTAAAATGACTAAGAGACCTTTCTCAATGAAGGGCGAGAGATCCAAAGAACCTCTTCAACTTGTACATAGCGACGTTTGCGGTCCACTAAGTGTACAAGCTAGAGGTGGTTATGAGTATTTCGTCACCTTCATTGACGATTATTCAAGATACGGTTGTGTTTACCTAATGCATAAGAAATCTAAGACTTTTGGAAAGTTTAAAGAATTCATGGAAGAAGTTGAAAAGCAGTTAGGTAAATTACTAAAAACTCTTCGATCAGATCGAGGAGGTGAATACCTTGATACAGAGTTCAAGGATCATTTGTTGGAGCATGGAATCCTATCCTAACTCTAAGCACCTGGAACACCACAGCATAATGGTGTTGCAGAAAGGAGAAACAGGACGTTACTAGATATGGTTAGATCAATGATGAGCTACTCCTCATTACCAATCTCATTTTGAGGATATTCACTACAAACTGCGGTCTACATTTTGAATGTAGTTCCATGTAAGTCAATCCAGCACACCCCTTATGTTGTGGAATGGACATAAACCTAGCTTTACGTCTACTCTCGAGATATGTGGGGTCCGGACACATGTGCCGAAAGGAAAGACCGGGAAGTCGAACCCCACTACAAAGTGTGTATGTTCAAGCTATCCAAAAGGCAATAAGGAGGTTTGTTCTAGTCCTTCGATAAGAGAGTGGTTTGCATCGACAAATGCGACTTTTCTCGAAGATGATTATATGAAAAACTTCAAACCTCGCAGTAAGGTTGTACTGGAGGAACTACGTTATGATCATATAAGAAAATCACCATCAACCACTGACGAATGACAAAGTCAAGAGACCACTATCTTATCTGCATTATCTTGGTACTGACGTAGTGGGAGGGTGGTAGTGAGATCACCATCCTGCTAATACGAACATAAAGGAGAAGTACAATTTCTAGTGTCGATTAATTAATCAGATGATCCATCACATACCGTGATGCCATGGATGATTCTGACAAGGACAAATGGCAAGATGCTATGAACCAAGAAATGAAGTCCATGTACTCTAACTTTGTCTGGGAACTTGTAGATCCACCTGAGGATGTCAGGCCCATAGGATGTAAATGGATCTTCAAAAGAAAAAAGGCATAGATGGAAAAGTGGAGACTTTCAAAGTTAGCAAGGCAAAAATGGTTATACCCAAAAAGAGGAGTGGACTATGAAGAAACTTTCTCACGTGAGCTATGCTTAAGTCTATTCGCGATTCTTTTATCTCGTAAATGCCATTCCCGATTATGAGATATGGAAAATGGATGTCAAGACTCGGCTCGAATGGCTATCTCGAGGAAAGCATCTAAGTTACGATGCAAACCGTGAAGGTTTTGCGGGCTAAAGCGCCAACAAACAGAAAGTCCGGCAAGCTGCTTAGGTCCAAGTATGGATCGAAGCAAGCCTAGGTCTTGAATCTGGGCGTTTGATGAAACTATCAAAACGTATGGCTTTGAGCAAAATGTTGATGAACCTTGCGTATACAAGTACATTAAAGAAAAGAAGGTGGTCTTTTTGGTTCTTTACGTAGATGGTATTCTACTCATCGGTTCTGATGTAGAAACATCGAATGTAAAGAAATGGCTAATGGCAATTCAAATGAAAGATTTGGGAGAAGCAAGCTATATTCTGGGATCCAAATTATAAGAGATCGTATACGCTTTAGGCATTGTCTCAATATATTGATAAGGTGCTAGCTCGTTTTTTGATGCAAGATTCTGGAAAGGTCTATTAATGTAATTCGACATGGAATTATTCTTTCAAGGAGTAGTGTCCTAAGACACCTCAAGAGAAAGAGAGGATATGGACTGACTCTCTATGCTCACGTAGGCGTACCTCATGTATGCCATGTTGTGTACGAGGCCTGATATCTGTTATGCAATAGGGATAGGCACTGCTACCAATCCAACTCGAACGGGCACCGGATAGCAATGAAGCATATTCTCAAGTATCTTAGAGAACGAGATTATATGCTTGTGTACTGTGTGGAGACCTAAACCCTATTGGATATGTCGATTCCCGATTTTCTTAAATCGTGACAAAGATAGTCTAGTCGATATCCGGGGGTCAATATTCACTCTCGTGGTGGAGCCGTAGTTCGAGTAAGATCAAACACCCAAGATTGTGGATTCAACCATGGAAGTCGAATACATACGGCCAGGAAGGAAATGAAGAACCACTTTGGCTCAAAAGTTCTACAGACCGATCTAGAAGTAGTTCCAAACATGGAAAAACCACTTCATTTTATATACTCGTGACAACAAAGGGGAGCTGGCAACCCAAAGAACCAAGGAGTCACAAGAGAGGAAGCATATGAAGGAAGTATCATCCGACACGAGAGATCGTGATACAGAGGGACGAACTGCTATGAAGATAGCGTTGAACTCCGCGGATCCGTTTACCAAGACTTTTCCTGAAAGGGTGTTCACGGGTCACTTAGAGGGACTAGGGTTTAAGAGACATGTCTCAACTCGCTTTGTGGCAAGCTGAGATTGTCACATGGTGCCCTAAAAGCATGTAATTTGTATTGCTTCATGAAAACAATTTTCTATATTTGATTCTTTATACATGTGTTATTGAAGCATTCCTATGTAGACAGATTGAGGATGATTTAAATGAATCCATAAAAAGGTATCTATCACCTATTACTTCTCTACAACAAGCGAATTTCTATCAACTAGTGCAAGCAGCTATGAAGATGGAAAAGTCTCTGAATGAGTAACTGGAGAAGTCGGCAAAAGTTTGCAAGGGAGGCTCTTTCTCGTAAAAGAATTCAGAGAATCTCTGCCGACCAATGTATAGCTCACGCTAAGGGAAGAAGACAAGGGCTTCACAAGAGACCTAGTTTCCTAGAGGCACTTCAACCGGACAAGGTGAAATCCATGAATGCCCTCATTGCCATAAACGACATTCGGGTATTTGCAGATGGTTGATTGGAGGATGCTTCAGACGTGGTAGCACAGACTATCTCTTGGAAAATTATCCAAGAGAATTTAGAGAATTTAGAGAATTTAGGAATCCTCAAGGCAGTGGTTGGGGAGGATCAAATGTACCTCCAACGACTTGTGATCAAAATGGAGGTCGAGGTAGGGCGAGGAAGTACTGTATTAGAGGCAGTAGATCGCCCTATTTCTACAACCTCAACACGAGCCTATGCAATGAAGGCTCATGAAGATCCGGATGTTCCAGAAGTTATAGCTGGTATTTTCTCTGTATATGACATTGAAATGCATGCTTTGATAGATCTTGGTTCTACATATTCTTATATTTGTATCGAGCACTTGTTTCATAAAATGCCATCAGTAGGACAATTGGCATATGACATGAATGTTACTAGTCCCTTGGGGCATAGTGTCAAGGTCAATCGAGTGTATAAGAACTGTCCTCCAGTGATCCATGATAGAGAGTTCCCTATTGATCTAATTGCATTGCCTTTTCATGAGTTTGACTTGATATTGGGGATGGATTGGTTGTCTAAACATTGGGTGATAATTGAGTGTGATCAGAAAATGGTGGTGTTTTTAAATGTTCGACTAGCCTGAGTGCAGATGCGCATGGCATCCACATGGCCCACTGCTCTTAATGTAATTCAGCCACGTGCTTAGCACAATTTTTAAAAGTGGATGCGAGGCCTTTAAAGATTGGTGTCGACTATAAGAGGGGTCAAATAAAACTAGAAGATATACCAGTAGTGAAAGAATTTCCAGATGTGTTTCCCGAAGAGTTACCGGGTCTTCCACCCGAAAGGGAAGTAGACCTGTCCATTGAAATTTTACTGGGGACAACTCCTATCTCAAGGACACCTTATTGTATGACTCCAACTAAACTAAAAGAGTTGAAGACTCAACTACAAGAGCTATTGGACAAGGGATTCGTCTGACCTAGTGTTTCACCTTGGCGTGCGCCAGTTTTGTTTGTCAAAAGGAAATATGGCACTCTCTGGATGTGCATTGATTATCAGCAAATAAATAAGGTATCAGTGAAAAATAAATATCCGTTACCGAGACTAGAAGATCTTTTCGATTAGTTGAAAGGAGCGAGTGTCTTTTCAAAGATAGACTTGCGATCAGGATATTATCAACTTCGGGTGAAAGTATTGATGTTTCAAAACAAATTTTTAGAATTCCGTATATCGGCTATGAGCTTTAGTAATGCCATTTGGTCGACTAATGGACCGGGTCGTGATTCATGGACTCATGAATAAAGGTATCTCCAACTTTATTCGGACCAGTCAAGAGTATTCATTGATGATATCCCGTGTATTCTAAGGATGCACAAGGACATGAAACAACATTTGAAGATAGTGTTGGCAGACAGAGAGAAAAACTGGCTATTTACAGTTAAGGTGATTTTTAGCTTAATAAGTGTCATTCCCAGCCATCTTCAGGTCCGCAAAGTGGGTGGCCAGAGTCGACCCCGATAAGATTTAAGCCGATCAGGTTGGAAACCGCCTGAAATGTAATAGGTGAGAAGTTTTTGGGTTTAGTTGGGCATACCGACTGGCCAGGAAAGGATTCTTGGTCATAGCCTCTACACTTACTAAGTTACTCCGGAAAGAGGTGAAGTTTGAATGGGATGACAAGTGTCAATCGAGTTTTGATCAATTAAAGAAAATATTGGTTGAAGCACCAATGTTGACTTAGTCTACTCCGGGTAGAGAATATGCTATGTATAGTGATGCTTCAAGGATTGGTTTGGGATGTGTATTGATGCAAGATGGAAAAATGGTGGCATATGCCTCAAGACAGTTGAAACCGCATGAGCAGAATGATCCCACACATGATTTGAAATTGGCAGTGATAGTGTTCACTTTGAAAATATGGCGACACTACTTATATGGTGAAAAATGTAGAATATTTACAAATCATAAAAGTCTTAAGTATCTATTAACTCAGAAGGAACTGAACTTGAGGCAGCGTCAGTGGCTAGAGTTGTACAAAGATTATGATTGCATAATTGATTACCACCCAGGAAAAGCTAATGTGGTAGCGAACGCCTTAAGTAGAAAAACGATCTATGTTTTGTCCTTGAAACACTATGCATGGAGATTTGTATTTGATGGAGCCTTGTTAGCTCAATTCAAAGCTATGCCTGAGTTAGGGCAGATGATGATTGATGCTTAGAAAAATGATGTCAAGCTACAACAAATGGTACAATTAGTCAGAAATGGAGACAAGACTAACTATTTTATAGAAGAAGATGGAGGTTTCTATTACAAGAGCAAATTATGAGTATCGAATGTCTAGGAATTGAAAAACAAGTTGATGTATGAAAGCCACAATACCATATTCACCATGCATCCTAAAGGTAACAAGATGTACCAAGATTTGAAACAATACTATTGGTGGCGAGGAATGAAAAGGGATATAGCAGAGTGTGTGTCCAAATGTCTGACTTGTCAACAAGTAAAAGTTAAACAACAAGTACCGTCCACTTTGTTAAATCCCATCCCAATTCCACAATGGAAGTGGGACGATATGACTATGGATTTTGTGTCCGGTTTTCCCTTCACTCAAAGGAAACATGATTCAGTTTGGGTAATCGTTGACAAAATCAAAAAGTCTACTCACTTCTTACTTGTCCGGCTTGACTATTCCATGGATCGGTTAGTGGAGTTGTATGTGAGCGAGATTGTACGGTTGCATGGGATTCCACTGTCAATAGTGTCTGATCGCGATCCACGGTTTACGTCAAGGTTTTGGAAAGAATTACAATCAGCCTTAGGTACTTGACTGAATTTTAGTATAGTCTTCCATCCAAAGTGATTCAAATGTTAGAGGACATGCTTCGGGGTTGTGTGCTAGATTTTCCTAGAAGTTAGGATAGGTATATTCCTTTTATGGAATTTGCCTATAATAATAGTTTTTAGTCAAGTATTGGTATGGGCTCCTATGAAGCCTTGTATGGCAGGAAATGTAGTACTTCAGATACGGATGTGCCCGGCTCCAGCATAAAGTAATTGGTCCTGACATAGTGAAAGAGACAGAAGAAAAAGTTCGGGTCATTTAACAAAGGCTAAAAGCTGCTAGAGATAGACAAAAGTCGTATGCAGATCTGAAAAGAAAAGACATAGAGTACAAAGTTGGAGATAAGGTCTTCTTGAAAGTATCACCATGGAGAAAGATACTCTGGTTTGGAAAGAAAGGAAAACTGAGTCCAAGGTTTATCGAACCTTATGAGATTTTAGAAAGAATTGGACCAGTCGTTCGTTTGGCTCTCCCTCTGGAGTTGGCCAAATTACATAATATGTTCCATTTCTCAATGCTTCAGAGATACCGTTATGATGAATCACACATCTTGCTAGTACAAGATGTACAAGTACCATCAGACTTCACTTATGATGAAGAACCAAAAGTCATTCTAACTCGTGAAGCGAAACAATTGCAGAACAAACAAGTCCCTATAGTAAAGGTACTTTGGCAACACCACAATATGTAAGGTTGAATCAGTAAATGTGCACTCCACAAATGAGGACATAAAGAATTCGCAATTGTTTAATTTAGCTATGAATTTCGAGGATGGAATTCTTTTAAGGAGGAGAGAATTGTAACACTCCAAATTATACCCTAGTAGTTTAATGATATGTTTAGGGTATAATAAAAGTGAAATTCGTATTTTTCGAAAATTTAAGTGCTAAATGTGAAAAATGACATAACCGGGATTTTTAAAGAAGTCTAAAGGGTAAATTGGTAAAATGTCAAATTAAGGACTTAAAGGACCAAAAATAAGAAGATTGTATGTTAAGATAGATCTGATACTATCCAAACAGAAAAGCATCAAGACCAAAACACACAATCATATCATAAACTATCTAATACTCATTATTTGATCAGAATGTACATTTAACTGAGATGATTAATCATCTGTCCATATCCATCCTGAATTCATTTAACTAATAAAATGATAACTGAAGAAGTGAAGAAAAGTAAGCCTAGTTGAAGGTGTTCAAGAAATCAAGGTTAGGAAATTCTTCAACCTCCTTTCTTGTTACGAGTGTTAGGAAAAATATCCTAACTCCCCACTTTGTTTTTGTTTTTGTTTTTTTTGGTTGTGTTGTTGTTTTGGTTGTGACCTCTAATGAGGAACAATTTGTGTGAAATGGGGCAGGTTCTAAGGAGATTTTGGCCAAATTTTCCCCAAACCCTATGTTCTTGTTTTGGCCATAACTTGGCTCACTGACCTCCAAATTGAATGATCCAGTTTGTAAGGAAATTTAAGATCCACGGCTACATTTTCCTAGAAGAGACCTAGATCGGATTCTTGTCCCAAGACCCCTGAAATTGAGTTTGAAATTAGGCTATCGGAACAATCCCCTGAACTGGAATAATTCTGGTTATTTGAATCATAACTTAAGTTTTGTTGATTCAAATAGTGTAATTCAAATTTTTGTACAAACTAGACATCTGGGAGAACAACTTTTATGAAGGAAGTATAGCCAAATTTAGTCCCCATTGTTACTAGAAATTCGTCAAAGTAAAGGAACAATTTCGTCCTCGAAACCCGGCTCCCTGAATACCCGTATGTTAGGACCATATCTTGAGTTATACTGATCCAAATGAGGTGAATCAAAATTCTACTTAAACTAGACACCTAGGAAAGTAACGCTCATGAAGAAAGTATGGTCAAATTATGTCCCTATAGTTCACAGAAAAATTTCAAACATAGGACACAATTCCAAATTATGTTCCTAGAAACTGTTCAGGAGCAGTTTGGAATGTTTAGGCCATACCTCCTAATTTAAAGGTTGAAACGACTTGATTTTGATCCATTGGAAACTTAAGACATAGGGGAACATTGTTTTAGAAGAACACTTTGTCTAAAAACATCGTTTACTAGGTCGAAATTGTAATTGGAAATGAACATTTCAGTATGCATAAGGGTAATATAGTCTTAAGAAATGACCAAGAGTATAACATGAATATTGATAAGACTAGTGTAAAATGATCTGAAACACATATAATTATAAGTCTGCTTAAGATCAGATAGTGAATGAATAAGTATGTCTGTTTAGTGCTTCGACACTCTCTGTTTAGTGCTTCGGCACTATCTGTTCAGTGCTACGGCACTCTTACATAGTGCTATGATCATAGTTATTTAAGGCGCAAGGTGCACCAAGAAGCAAAAGCCTCTTGGGGCCTTGAGGCGCAAGGCGCACTTGAGGCACTGGCTTTTTTATTTGAGGCACACCCTACCTAATACAAATGAAAATTATATATCTACGTAAATATTGTCTATAATTTTCATCTAATAATAAAATATAATAAAATAAAGGACATCAAACATAAAAATCAAACATTAATAGTGCTCCCCTCATACAAACAATTAAAGTTCCAAAAAAAATAACAAACATTAATAGTGCTAGATGGTCTTGACTTTGGTGTTGGTGTTGGTGTTTTGCCAAACAACTAAAAATTGTTTAAATTTTTGTTGTTTCATAATTTTTTTTTCTATTTTTCATTCATTTTCAGATTTTTTCCTATTTTGTATATTATTTTTCTGAAATTTTCCTTTTTTTTCCCAAAGTTTAAATTTTTTTCCCTATTTTCAAGAATTTTCTAAGAATGTTTAGAATTTTCTGAAATGTTTTAAATTGTTCTAATTATCTCTACTTTTTTTAGAATTTTTTTCAAAAAAGGAAAGCTGAAAAAAAAAAACCTCTTGGAGTCTTCTTCTTCTTTTTTCTTTTTCAATAAGCTTTGAAAGTGTATTTGAGGTTTTGAGGGTTTTAGGGTGCAATCTGAGTAAGATAGGGTTCTTTTCATATTAGGGTCCAGGTTGGCCAAAACGACGCTATTTTGTTGTTAAGCCCAAACGACGCTGCTTTCTGGGGCGCGGTCTTTTTTTTTTAATCAAAAACCTTAAAACGACGTCGTTTTGGGGTATTTTGATTTTTAAAAAAAACATGAACCTCAAAACAACGTTGTTTTGGGGTGTTCTGATTTTTTAAAAAACAAAAGAACAACCCAAAACGACGTCGTTTTGGGTTGGAAATCAGGAGCCCTAGGATCCCTCTTTTTCTTCTCCGACACAAAGCTGCTACAGTTCTCCCAGACGTTGCACCACTTTGCCACTCTTCTTCGACACCTTTTCTCCATCTCCGATGGCCAAAAAAGCAAATAAAAAAAAAAAAAAAAAGAGAGGAAGAAGGGGAAGAAGCGAGTAAGGAGATAAGGAGAGGAAGCGGCATACCCGCGCGGTGGTGGCGCCTCTCACCCTTACGCCTCACTTGAAGCAAGGTGTTTTCGCTGGGAGTGGTGGCGCTTGAGCTTTAGGAGCGCCTTAAGCGTGCCTTTCATAACAATGGCTACGACACTCGCCACGTGGTGTGCACGCTCGCTTCAGGTTCGCACCTCTCGTTCAAGATCAGATCGTACCTTCGGATACCTATTGTGCTATGTGTAGCACCCATGTTTGGTCCGACCTGATTGGCGGGTCCGAACCGGATCTGGGATGCTCTATTACCACTATATCACTTTATCAAAGCCATTTATCAAAAACACGAGGAAGCGTTACATTTCAGTTGGCATAAAAGCTCTTTCAAATATGCGGAAGCGTTTTTAAAGGGGTAGGCCCATTAACATTACATTTATACAAAAGTACAGTTACTATAAAGGCATATCAAGCCTTTTCAAAATGATTTATAAAATAGATGTTCAGCATTCAAATTGTTTTTACAAAATATCCATGTTAAAAAAAAATTGAGTGAATGCATATGTTGGAGCATACTCCGCAAATCTTTCTCTATGACTCGACTCTCCTCGATCTTGCCTTTTGATCCTATTCAATCGGCACTTGCTCATAGGCAACACTACACGCTAAACATTTTCATGCTTAGTGGTTCTTTACAATTCCATTCTTTCCTCGTTTCCCGCCTTAAGTCAAACTAAATTTTACTAAACAAAACTTTCAAATCTTTTTGATGATCAATGTCAATACAATACATATACTTATTTCATATACAATCATTTATGGTTCATTGATCATTCCAAATATATACTTTCATATGCAATAAATCATTTATAACCAAATCATGCATTTCATCATGCTCTTTTCATTTCAATTTGCAATCATGCTTTTCAATACCAATATGTCAACAATCTCAAAATCAATTCAGTTCTACCCTTAACGCATTTAACCTATGTTTTCGATGTACAAGATATCTAATCACAGCACCTAGCCCCGCTTAGGCCGCAGTCGGCATAAGAACATTTGTTTTATAACACGCCTGTCCCGCCGGGCTACCGATCGTTATAAAAATAAATTCGTGAACACTATCGATACCGTCTCCACTGCCACTGACCGAGTGACACATCAATACGCTTTGTTCGCAGATTACATCTGAATTCTTCTTTATCGTATACCAATCAACTTAATGTGAAATAAACGGTTAACATTCTATTAAGGGCGTTTCAAACTTTTTATAGCAAAAATATAGTACAATATGTACATTTGTATAAACAGCTTCATTTTCACATCATGCAATTTTTCATATGCAAACATTTCACAATCAATTGCCTCAAATAAATTAAAACAAATCAATATGCTTTTCTTATACATTTAGAACAAACATTTCAAATCTTAAAACGAGAATAGGAGAAGATAGAACAAACCGATCTATCTCTTTCTTTTTGCCTTGCCTTCAATCTTCTGTCTCCTGGTGTTAGTGATCCCCACCCGCCCCTAGCAAATCAATACACATCACATTTAGTAAATCCAGCACTACTCACACTTAACTAATATCGCTTCACCGTGGTGCGACATGAGGGTACCAGATATTTTTCGCTTAGTTTTATCCTTATTTGAACTCCCCATTAATAATTATTAGGTCCTTAAAGTATCTAAGATACCGAATACGAGGTGTCTCTAAACAAAAAATCCAAAAAATCGCTGTCAGGAATAAAGAGCTACACTGTATGCATCAAGGGTCGCCATTTTGGCACCTTTGCTTGTCGCATGAGGAATCCCATGCCTCAAGGAGAGGTCTACGCTGAGTGGGTTCTACGTCGTAGCTGCAGGATCCCGATAATGCCTGGGATTTTCTGTTTTTGCACTTTTGTGACTTTTCTCCAAAATCCCAAACAAAACATGGGAATCACTCCCAATAACATCCTAATATCATCCTAAACCAAACCCATGAGAAAAACCCATGGATGGATTAGGTTTTAACCCAAATATCAAATACAACTTCTAAGGTTTAGGTTCATACCTTGAATCTCTTGAAACTCTCATTCTAGCTTCCTTCTTCCTCCTTGATCACTTGAAAACCAGAAATGGGGATGATCTCCCACCAAAACCTTGATTTCTCCTCAACCCTAGCTTTCTCTCTCTCTCTCTCTTGTCTCCAAAAACGATTTTGCCTAAAATGAGCCCTTCTTAGACCACATTTGGTCTTAATTCCCATTTCCTTCATTAAGCCTTGTTTGGCTTGCTCATTAAATCCCATTTTCCATTTTTCTCACTTAAAGCTTACTAGTCTCCTTATTTGCACATTCACTTATCATTTATTTCACATTAGTATTTAAGCTTATCATTTGACCCTTAAGTCCTCATTTTACAAATTTCCATTTTTGCCCTTTTTACACTTTGGGTTATTTCCGGGTTCGATCACTTAATCACTTAATACATCACATTCAATCATATATCATTTGCAATTGACATGTAGTCATACAATCATATAACATTTAACAAATTCCCGGAAAAACCCAAGTTTGGTTCTATTTATACCCGAAATATATAATAGAATTATTATAAAAATTCTAGGGTATTTTTGGGGCGTTACACTACGTCCCTCTCATTCATTGTTACTGGTCTATGCAGGCAAACATTTATATGATAAGTATATGAACAAGGAAACATAACAAAATGGAAGTAATCAACTCTGATGCTAAGGCATAATTCAGTTCTGTCATGTAGTGTGCCTACGGGTACCTTTTGTTAAAAGATTTCTGTTATGTACTCCTACAGGAGATATGTGAATTATTTTAAACGTATACTGTAATTGAGGACCACTAGAAGTGGTCATATTTGATATCTGTTTTCCTACTAAGCTATAAGCTTAGAACGGGTGTTTCATCTGTGTAGGTATTGAAAAGGTCGTCAGAGACATCCTGCATTCGCCAGGGCTAACACAGCATTAGGAGTCCACCTTATGTAGGTTTTTTATTTTGTTTTTGAAATGTAAATGCAATATTTTGTAATAGTGGAACTTGTATAAATACAATTAATTGGACTCAGACATATATGTTCAGGACAATTTAAACACCACTACGGTGGTGGTTTTACAAGTTTTATGTCATTTTGAATTTATGCTCAAAGTGGGCCCACTAATGACAAAAAATTAGCTTTATAAGTCTTAGTCTTGTGTGGCGTCCTCTCACTTGACTCGGTTGGGGGAAGGGGCGTTACACCACCGGTTTCTCAACTATTGAGAACAACATAAAAATCCAAAAACAAACATACTGAATTGACAACGACATGTGAAAAAGGACCGAAGCTAGAAGTAAGCAACAGTAGCATCGATAACCAAAGCTATGTTTGATTACCGAGAAAATTAGAAATAAGTAAAAATGAATAAAGGAAAAGAGAAATAGAAATGAAAAACAAAAATGCTTAGATAAGTTGTCGTAGGTAGTTTTGGGAGTAGTAAGTAGTATCTTGAGAAATAAATAATCAAATCAATAATAGCAAAGTGACTGAAATAACAACGTGGCTTTGTGAAGAGGATTTTATCAATCACTTTCACAAACGAACGTGCATTATTTTTGAGAACTCTGCTAAAACCATTGCCTTCTCTACTTGACAAAATCACAAACCTGTGGACAACACCACTTATTAAAACAGTTAAGGAGCTAAGGCAGTTTTCTGGAATTTCATACAAAAATTACATTTGTGTAATTGCATCATCCTCAAGCAAAACTCATAGTCATGTTATACCCAATCAACATTCAAATTTTTCTCTACAACATGCTTACTTGCACCATAGCAAAGAAGGAAAACAACCACTATGCAAAAGCTGGATGTGTTCCAAATACAATCAGAATTAGATGGATATTTTGAAGCTTGCATATGAAAATAGGTAGCATCATCCATACGTTATAGAGTGGATACATAATAATAACCTCGAAGCTCAGTTAATCGATGTTGAATGTGACTCTAAAAACGATTTTCCCTTGATTTTATCAATTCACTAACTAACATAACAGAGAGCACTTAGAAATTTCTCATACACCCAGAAAAATTTTCAAACTTAAAGACATCAACACAATCCAAAAGAAACTATATCTCAACCCATCCAACTAAAATAACCTAAACTTCGAATTCTCAAACTTGTAGAGAAAATACCAAAAAAAAAAAAAAAAACACAAATCCCTACTACCTAAGGAAACAAGGAATCCCACTTGTGGTCTTTTGGATTCTCAAAGTCTCTGGGTCGTCGGGGTATTAACCTGGTAGCAAGGACTTGCAAAACAAACAAGGCATCGACTTGGTGTGCTCACCGCTCTCCGACGCTTGGGTTATACGTAGAGATAGAGAGCGCAAATGCCAATCTTGGTGTCAGATAATTTTCACATACCTTCATTCCTTCATTATTTATGGTAGTTATGAGGATACTTTTTCGAAAGCGGGTGATTGGCTCTAAATGGAAGGGAGGAAGGCGCTTCATTTGTGCATCAACTGTTTTTCCATTTGGATAGCTAAGTCATCTGGATCTTCCGCCTCAAGGATCATTTGATCATCCTAAGGGCGGTTACGTACGTGGTTTGTGGGAGGATATTTTTTTGAGATGTGAGAGATCATTCGGGAAATCATTGGTTGGCCATCTTCTGTAGACGACAATGGGCTGTAAGGGGGCGTGGTAGCCTGGCCATAAGAGGATGTGTACGGGCACAAACCCCGATGCCTTTGTTGCGACAGACAGCCCACAGCCTGACTTCGTGCCACGCATCCGCATCCATGTTCGTAAAGGGATACTCGGGGCCCCGTGGATCGCTGATCCGCCCGAGCCTTCCGAATGGGGATGTGTCAGCCAAGCCATGGTACCCACAATGCCCCCCGGTTGGGGAATTCGGTCTTCCCCAAATTCGAAAATACCCGTGTTGCACTCATTTGTCGTTGGGAACGGGGACTATTCATGTCAAGGTTCCAACGTGCATGGTTTCTGGAGTTTCTATTTTGGTAACACATTTAAGACGGCCAGTCTCCCACTAGCTCAGGAATCTCTTTAAAAGGTTGTGGTGACGGATTTTTATGTCACTCACTGGTTTTGAGTTTTCGGTGGATGTGTATGGCTAGACACTAGCTTACGTTGCTAGTAGCCAGGCTTTTCCTGGATTATCCCGGGCTGAATGTGATGTCGACAGAGGCCTACGTGCTGGCTGTGGAACATGCTGGAACGAGCCTTATATGTCCCCTTAGGTGGTTCGAAAATTCGGATGGAGAACGCCCCCTCCAAATTGATGAAATTTTATATCTCCATATTCAATGATAAGACTCCTCTCAGGATGCCTCCTCGCTGCATTGCTGTAATCATATCACAGAGGCGCCTAGGGCTTTCTCATATTTTTAGCCTTTACAAAGTAAGATATTTTTTCCTCTCTCTTTCTTAGCCTCTGCGGCAAGGGCTTTTTCTTCAGTTTTTTCTTCTTGCTTAGCCTTCTTCTTTAATTTCCTCTCTTTCTTAGCTTTTCTTCAACTTTTCTTTCTTTCTAGGCTCATTTTCACCCTGATGGTTATGTAATTGTGAACGCCATTTGGTGTAATTAATGAAATTGTGTTTCTGGAAATTTTTGTGTTTTGTTTCGCCTTATTTTTATTGTGCTTGGCTAACCAATCATCAACGTGGACAAATCTCTTGGGACAAGGGTTATGGAGTTTGATGAATTCTAGAATGCCTTGGGACAAGGGTTATGACGTTTGATGTTGATGAATTCGAAGATGGATTGGCCCTTACGATTCCTGACTAGACCCAGCTTTGTTGTTCTGCTTAAGCCCGTCCATTAGGGGGGGCATAAGAGCACTAGCCTGAGGGCCCACGAACCTAGCCCACACTCGCTCATCGTGTTCCCAGTAAATGGTGCCGTCAGCCGTGGATCCAAATCGCTTAGGCAGGATGAGTCACACAAGATTTAATGCACCCGTAGGTGCTAGACGCCTTATTCTTAGGGAATCATAATTGGATTTTACCTACTCCTATCGTGTCTACACCATTTACTTGTTTACCTTCTGTTCAAGAGCTTCACGATACTTCTCGCCGTAGGTTGCGCATTAAGAATAGTTTTCATGTGTTTGTCTTCCCTACTTTCCGCGGTTTTTATCTTTGTTTCGAGTACGCTAGATTCCAGTTATCGGTGTGTTTTCGGTGATAGAAACGTATGAGGGTGTTTTCTGGACATGCTATGACTGGGAGGGGTTATTTTTCTGGTATGGTAGGTTCATGTGTGTTCTCGCCCTTCCCTTTCGTTCTATTGGTTGTCATTATAGTGATGGGTGAGAAGTTAAGAAGAGACTTCCACTAGTCGTTGGGCATGTGAGAGGTCTGTCTGATACGCCATAAGCAAAGATCATTTCTTCTCTATCCATGATGGTTAAGGTCTTACTACCAAATTCCTGACAATATCGATATTGAATCGCTTGATGGTCCTACGAGTCCACTATCCGTAAGGGAAGACAAGCAAAGATATTTTACTCCGGGAACACTCTCGCAGCCGGGCTTCACTTCCCCGTTTTGTCTCTAATCAAGCAGTTCCTACACTTCTTCGAAGCGTCGCCTGCTCTTATCCATCCGAATGTCATTTGGATCTTAATCGAGTGTAACGTACTGAACCTCCTGTACCAACTAGATATTTCGTTGGTAGAGGTTTACTTTATTTACACCTTAAAGCTAGCACACGGAGGCCAGCTATCGCTATCGGCCTCCCCCGATTGCAATTTGTTACGAGGCTCCCCGACTCACCTAAAATCAAGGCGGCATGATCTTAGTTAGAGGACCGTGGTATGAGACCCCGGGCTCTCCTGACCTCCCGCTTACTTTGAATCGATCAATGGCATTCCCAAGTGTGTTCAAGTTGTGGGATTTGTATGTCATTTTTATATGTCGTTGCATGTCCATCTTACGTATTTTCTTAAAAAATAATTTTTCATGCAAGGAAAAGCCGGAGAGGTAGACTGGTAAACTAGGTGGGGAAAGCTGGCTTCAAGAACATTCAAAAGTTGCTAGAGATTTCTGAGTGGGAATAGCATCACGAGATTCTCTTAATTATGAGGAATCTTCGTAAGTTGAGTTGCAATCCTTCTCCCTATATTCTTCCAGTTATTCCATGCCCTCTTCACACAAAAATAGAGGAGGAGGAGCATTACGTTATTGCCAACCTTTTGAATTTAGCCCCGGGCAGGTTGTCTCCAGCTCAGACTTTTGAGACTAAGGTGGTTGGTCGGGAACTAGTGATCAGTCTTCGGCCTTAGCAGCCTTCTTTGATTAGAGAGGATTTTAGCCCTACCCCCCAAGCATCTAAGGAGGTTGATAGGGGTAGCCATCTCTAGAGTCTTCCTTTTACGAAAAAGGATTCCAGTCTTCCCCCCCAAGCATCCAAGAAGGGAAGATAGGTGCCTGAACGGTGAAGAGCGTTTAGCGCGAGGGTGGAAGACTTTGTCCCTTGGGTTGCCCCAATATCTAGCCGCCCCCTGCTAGCGAAGAGGAAGAAGATGAGGACAATATGGCTGACCTCGTTCATAACATCGGCGCATGAAAGCGCAAACGAGGTGCCAGCTTCGAGCGGGCGACTGATGCTACCCTGGAGGTGGTTGGTGAGGCTGTTCAACACCCAACCAACGGGGGTTCAAAAGGGCAGGCGATAGTCGTTATGGACTCGCCTAAGATGGGCTTTCATGGCCAATCGACTTCGGAAACTACGCTCTTGGCGGATTTAGGAGAGGTCCCTCTAACTCATGAGGAGGTCCGGAAGGGTATTCCCTCGAAGCAGACTACTACATGGCCAGACAAGGCTACGTTTTCCCAGTCTTGGAGCAGTAAGCTGTTGCTTCTCGACCGGTTGTTGCTGAATTCTTATATTCCTCCACAGGGCCAGGCTCCCCTTATGGAGGAAGTATCGACTCCTAGGCCCGAAGGTGCCCAGGAGATTATCAATCGCTGGAAGCCATTCAACGGGGGCGAATCCCTGGCCGCCCATTTGGAACAACTATACCCGACACTGCTTTGGATGCTGGTAGCTGTGCGGGCCTAGGGGAAGGGTGAAAAATATGTCGTTTCGGTCCCTGCCTACGCTTGTAAGGAAGATCTCAAGCAGGTGGTCGAAGACAACATGCTGATACTCAACTACAACTTTTTCCAGTTGGCGGAGCTGGTACGTTCATAACTGCTATGCATTATTCTAGTATCATTACCGAGTTATTGCTTTATTCTAATTTGTTCTTTTGTAAGATGTTACGGCTATCCGGAACATGACCTATCAGAATCAAGAGTTCCAGACTCGGCTGAGGGATGCAGAGAGGTTGCGGCTCTACGCTCAATCGGTCGTTTCTAACCACAGGGCGCTGAGTGCTTCCTTAGCTGAAGCCGAGTCAAGCTCCCGGGGCTGGGAGAATGAGGCTAAAGAAAGAGTTGAAAAGTTGGCTCAAGCTGAGTCATAGAGAGATTTTGCTTTCCATGATGCCTCGATGGCTCGTATGGATGTCGATGCTGTAGGGAGTGGCAGGGTAAAGGTGGAGTCCGAGTTGGCTAGGGTCCAAAATGCCTTGGCAGTTGCAAAGGAGGCTAGGCGGAAGGCGGAAGACAAGGCTAGCCGTCTGGCCGACGAACGAGTCTCTCTGCTACTAGAACTCGGGACTTGTAAGGATAAAGTCTCCGCTATCCGCGTAGAAGCCCTTATAGAGAAAAAGGCCCTGGAGGAGGCTTACGAAGAGGGCTTCGACGTAATCTTCAACTATGGTTATGGTTGTTGTGATTTTGCACATAATATTTACGGAAGTCAACCCAAGATTTCGGAAGGGATGCCGGACACGTCTAAGCTATTATCTCCAGAGTTTTTTTATTAACCCTCGATGCCCCTCGGGTGTTGTCCCTGTCGAAGTTGCATCCATCGATGTTCGTCCTAGTGAAGTGACGAATGCGCCAGAGAGGGAGGCTCCCGCTACAGTTCTTAAGACGGATAATAGTGAGGCGGGCGAGCATCTCTCTGCCGCCTAGGTTGGGCAGGGTAACGAGCCTGTTTTCTCCGCTTAGAGTAACCAGGGAGAGTGAGGAGCATGATGTTTATGGGTTGTATTTTGTGATTGCTTGTTGAGCCTTGTTCCTTCACCCATGTTTTTCTGCTCCGATTTTAGTTGTTTTGAAACCAAGCTTAATAAAAAAGCATGTGTTGTTATCAGTAATAAAGCATGTGTTGTTTACTAATCTAATATGGGTGCTTTATTTCTATCGAATCACATAATTAAGCTAATTTAGCCGGGCAAGAAAAAATGTACGTTGAGTAGGATATAGATCAGCTCTGGATGAACACTCCGGTAAGCAAGGTTTATTGGCCCCTCTTCTACTGCTTCCTTACCGGGGCTTTGTGATGTAACAGCTAGGCATTAACCATAACTGGGCTGGTAAGACATCAACCTTACCTGGGCTTTGTAATGAACCAACTGGGCATCAACCATACTGGGCCGGTAGGAATCAACCTTACCTGAGCGTTGTAATGAACCAGCAGGACATCAACCATATTGGGCCGGTAGGACTTCAACCTTACCCGAGCTTTGTAATGAACCAATTGGGAATCAACCATACTAGGCCAGTAGGACATCAACCTTACCCGGACTTTGTAATGAAGTAGCTGGGCATCAACCATACTAGGCCGGTAGTGTAGCGTCCATTGCACTACCAATACTTTTACTTTTAAGATATAATCAAACACCATTTTAGCAATTTAACTATAGCTCTGATACCAAAATAATATGTAAACTCCAGCGCTACTAATACGAATACAAATACGTTTTTTCGCATATTGTAGAATATATAATAATATGCATCAAAACATTTTCGGTAGGCCCATCATTTTGGGATAAATCCCAAAATTGTACAATATGGCATTATATGCCCTTTTCAATAAGATCATTTACAAAATATATTAGAGTTTGCAATATTAAAACATTTACAAAATAAAATCAGAGTTTATACAAAATGGTCAAATCCATTTCATAAATGATTGGTCGGATCTTTACTTCGACACCGCGGAGCTTTGATGTGACTCGAATCTGCGGGTCTTTGTCCATTACATGTTAAACGATACCTACGCGATGACAAAAACAACGCGCTAAGCATTTTCATGCTTAATTGGTTCTATGCAATTCTCTCTTCATTTCGATTTAAATCAATTCATGCAATTTTTATAAAACAATGCTTTTGTACATTTTAAATGACCAATGCGTCTAATACACACACACACACACACATATATATATATATATATATATATATATATATATATATATATATATATATATATATATGTATATATATATATATATATATATATTCATTTACATTGAATTACATTTCAAGTTATGCAATTTCATATGTACTAAATCATTCAAATCACAAATCATGCACTTTTCAATCTCATTATCATTTTGCCCTTATCGAATTTGACTTATGCTTTCGATGCATAGGATGTGAATCACCGACCGCAGTCAGGTTAGGTACATGCCGGTATAAAAGCGATTTTATAACACGATGCAGATCATTGGGTTCTTGTTGGATTATTAAAATAAATTTCGTGAACACTATCGATCTTGTCAGTATTTTATTGATTGGGTATTTTCATTACGATCGGTCTGATCTTGCTAATTTATTATATTGGTATACCAATCTATCCTTAACTTCGAGTTTAACGATTTAATATTCTTTTAAGGGCCATGATCATTCAATAAAATTTACAATAGTGTATATACATTTGGATACAATAATTTTCTTTTCAACACTCATGCAAATTTTCATATACAATTTATTTATAATAGGATTTGTCTCAAATCAATTTAAAAAACAAATAAATATACAATTTATCATAAATCATTTGTATTTCATAATATTTCACAAACAATTTTGAAACAATGAAAGAAGAGTGTAGATCAAACTTTCACAAATTTGAAACAAGAGAGAGATTGAAGAACAAACTCAAAAAGGTTGTCGTTCTTCGATTCCTATCCTCCGAATTCCGTTCTTAGGTCAAGTTTCCTCATCACCAACCCCTAATCCATCACAAATATGTCACAATTAAAGAACAACCCAAGAAAGAAAAATCAGTTGTGCATTCTAGGATTTTAGTTGAGGTTGATAATATCTACCCAATACTCATTGACTTGAAAATTTTCTGGGGACACATAATTATATTTTTCTCATCTTCCTCCAAGAAGAAAATGATACCTCCTATGAGTCTATTTTCAGTAAAGGTGGAATCATCTTATTTAGATCACTCAAGACTCAAATTACGGCATTTCATTCAAGCGGAAGTCGATATGCCCAACTCGATGGATCACCTACTGTATTTTCGATTTTGGGGTCTTAACTCCCATAAATTGGTAATGGTTCCTTCACTCATTTGAATCTATGGTTCTAAGGTTTTTCTCAGTAGATCCCATCCAATTTGGATCACCAACACTGGGATTATTGCATTTTACATCTAGACTACTCTAATTTGCAAAACAGAATCTGCACATAGCTCCACTTTGACAGATTTCTAGGCACTTTGGGGTTACAATTTAATTATACTTCCTTCAATTAAATTATTTCCCTAGAAGTCTAGTTTACCCATAATTTTTAATCACTCAATTTGGATGAGTGAAACTCAACTTATGGCCAAAACACTACAACTACACCCAAAACAGAGCATACCCTTGAGCTACCCGAAACTCACCTTTAAGCCCATATTCGGGAGCCTTAGAGCTACAATTTGCTCCTAGTCCCTTCTATACATTTGTAGCTCTAGCTCTTATGGTTCTTTACACATTGGAATCACTTCATTTGAATGATTATAACTTATCCTATAGGCAAAACAAGAATAGGGGTTTTGACATATTTTTGACAACAACTCCTTTGAAAACACAACATTTTCCTTTTTACAAACATTCCTCAAAACCAATCCAAACCAATACCAACCAACAATACCAACCAATCAAAATCACCTTTACATAAGGTTAGGGTTTTTCCCCAAATCCAAACATAAGAAAAGAGTTATAGGGTTTGTGTTCTTACTTCAAATCTCTTGAAACTTCTTGCCCTAACTTCCTCCTTGGACTTTCTTGTAAGATCTTGCACCAAAGAGCAAGTTCCACACCAATCTCTTGATTTTCACTCAAAAACCTAGCTTTTCTCTCTCTCAATCTCCAAATACGTTTTTGCACAAATGGCCATTCAATATACCAAATGTGGTCTTAAGTCACTTAACATCATAAGGCCGTATTTGGCTCACAAAACCCGTTTGGGTCAAATTCTCCCAATTTTCCATGTAACCCATATACATTCTCTATTTGAACTTCAATTCTCACTATTCACACTTAGACATATTTTCTTTATCATAAATGACCCTTAGGTCCTCATTTGATAATTTTTGCCATTTTGCCCTTAACACATGGGTAAATTCTGGGTTCATTCATTGAATCATAATCAATCATTTATCATTTAACATTTAACCTATGATCATTTAACAATACCTGGAAAATTTGGTTTGCTCAATTTATACCCTAAACAAATAATAAAAATATTATAAAAATACTAGGGTATTTTTGGGGCGTTACAGGTAGGACATCAACCTTACCCAGATTTTGTAATGAACCAGTTGGGCATCAACTATACTACGCCGTTAGGACATCAACCTTTCCTGGCTGGTAGGACATCAACCTTGCAGGGCTTGGAAATGAGACATTGGCATCAACCGTCTTGGTAAAAAGATTGGGACATCAATCTTACCTAGACTTTGTAATGAACCAGCTAGGCATCAACCTTACTCGGACTTTGTAATGAACTACCTGGGCATCAACCATATTGGTCCAATAGGACATCAACCTTACCCGGACTTTGCAATGAACCAATTGGGCATCAACCATACGGGTGGTAGGACATCAACCTTACCCGGACTTTGTAATGAACCAGCTAGGCATCAGCGTCTTGGGCGGTGGACATCAACCTTACGAGCTTTGGCAAGAACGGTGCGGTATCAACCATACTAGGCCGGTAGGACACCATCCTTACCTAGACTTTGTAATGACCCAGTTTGGCATCAACCATGCTGGGCCAGTAGGACATCAACCTTACCCAGACTTTGTAATGAACCAGCTGGGCATCAACTGTAACGACCCCCGAGCCAGACCCGACTTGATTGGCGAGTCCGAACCGAAACCCGGGGACGCTCGGTTTATTTCTTTTATTTTCCGTGTTATTAAATTTTCTTTTTCAAAAATGTAGCGGCTTCGAATCCAGACCACGATCGAGATAGCGGTCACGACCGAGAGCCGGTTTACTCCGACGTTTTCATTTATCTTATCAAAACATTTATTAATTCATTTAGTTCTTGGAGCGGTTTTCAGTTTTGGGCAAGAAGCCCATAATCATTTTACAAATTCAAAGCAATTCGGTAGGCGTAAACATTAACAAAATACATTTACAAAGAAAGGCATTATATGCCCTTTCAAAATGATATACAAAAATCAAGTTTCAGGGTTTAACCCTTTTGTTTACAAAATACCACTTGTTCAAAAGATGATATGCAAAATTTCGGATTATATACTTATACTCCGTACTCTTTCTATGACTCTGCCCTGAGCGATCTTGGCCTTCTTTTCTTTGCTTACTCGATACCTGCGCATAGATAAAACTACACGCTAAGCATTTTCATGCTTAGTGGTTCTATACAGTTCTATTCCAATATTCAATTTAACTTTCGGCAGCCATTTAACATTAAACCATGCCTAATATATCAACATATACTCATGCTATTCATTTCCGCATACTTTCAATATACAAATCATTTACAATGTCATATCATGCATTTTCAATGCAGCAATTCATTTCACAATTCAATTCATGAGATTTACGCATATACATAAAAATCCCATTACACTCGTCAATGTTGGCTATTTCACCTTGACTATTCAATTCACACTTTTTGGCGGATTCCGTTTGATGAATCCCGCCCTTATTATCAACCGGTAATGTGCCACCATTAAGCAATTGATCTCACATCATGTAGCCGGATGCCGTTTAGTGCATCGACACGTGGTATCACTTAATCGGTCTCCGTCATGCAGGATGCGTTTGGTGCACCACGACATGTGGTATCAATTAAATGCCATACGCATCATGGCGGATCGGTTGGTGAATCACTTGAAGTGGGACATTTCTTGATACCGCACGCCCGTCATGGCGGATGCCGTTAGTGCATCCGCGAGTGGGACATTGGAAAATTTAGGTGCCTTACGTGGCGGATGCGATTGGTGCATCGTAGGAAGCGGTTCATTCGATATCATTAAATTCACATTTATGACAGATTCAGTTTGATCAATCCCGTCCTTATCATCATTCACATTTATCCGGTTTTCAATTATCACATTTCATATTCCCATTTGTATTATCTTTTCAAAGATATACTCAATCTATGTACTTATTCCATATACTCATTCATGCACTCATTTCATAGTTACTTGGTGATCTACCAAAATACTTGAAATAAGAATAGAGTCAGAGAACAAACCGAAGCTGTCGAATCTAGCTTCCTTCTCTTCGATCTCAGTCTAGGTTAGGCGATCATCCCGTCCTAATCGATAACATTAACGCCACTCTTAGTGGATAAACAATTGTTAATACCCCAGTGAATTACAAATTTATTTTTGTTAAAAGTCTTGGGTTAAGACACTAGAAGTGCGCTTTCCGAACGAACTTAAGCCAGCCCAGGGCGCGAATCTGATACATTTTCACCCAGCTCCCAACCTTAATTGGACCCTGTGTCGTTTCTTAGGGTCCCAGACATTTAATTACGAATCACGGGACTTAACGACTGAACATGTCAAAGCAGACTCTTTTGGAACAACTTTATCACCGTGCAGGTGCCCACTACCATTTTGCACAAGATACCCCGGTACGGCTGACTGTGCAGTGCAGTGCTTCGTTTACCTTTCGGGATGTTACGGATTTGCAATTTTTCATTTTCATCACGATCTTCTCGATACATCCCATATCAAAAATTCACCATGGAATCACTTCAAAACAACTCCAAAAGTGGTTTAGAATCAATGAAAATCCATTTTCCTCAAGTTAGGACTTTTCTCCCAAAAATCCAAATCATAGAAGATAAGGTTAGGGTTTGATCTATTACCTTGAACCTCTTCCAATCTCTTCTTGTATGGTGTTTGGTCTTTTAGGAGGAAGAAATGGGAACCAAACCCAACCAAAGTTTGATCTCTTCCAAACCCTAGCTTTTTCTCTCTTTTCTCCTCCCCTTCTCTCACAAAAACGGGATTGCTCTTTAAAATGAGCCCTAAGACCACATTTTGGCCTTTAAAACTCCTCCTTTAGTGTAAGGCCATGTTTGGCCTTCCACCTTACTCCTAAATTCTCATTTTCCTTTTTGGCCTTAAGTCATGAATTCTCATAAGGCCTTGTTTGGCCTTCTGATAAATCCAATTCTCCATTTTGGTCTCTATTATACTTTTGGCCATTCATTTATGCAATTTCACTTAAACAATCTATTCTTTATAACAATTGACCCTTAGGTCCTCATTTACAAATTTCACATTTTTCCACTTTTCACTTGGGTTTATTTAGGGTTCAATACATTTCTCAATTTAACATGAAATTCAATTATATGCTCACTCTTTCAATTTACATTTTCAATTTATCAAATTGCAGGAAAAACTGAGGATTTTATTCAATTCATACCCGGAATATATAATAAAATTATTATAAAAATTCTAGGGTATTTTTGGGGCGTTACATCAACCATACTGGGCCGGTAGGACATCAACCTTACCCGGACTTTGTAATGAACCAACTAGGCATCAACCATACTGGGCCAGTAGGACATCAACCTTACCTGGGCTTTGCAATGAAAAATTGAGATGGGAACAAAGTTAGAAATTGATTCATTCTTTATTGATAGTACATTTTGAGGTGCATAACATTCCACATTCTAGGTACAGGCGTCCCATCTAGTTTATCTAATGCATACGATCTGGATTCGCCGACCCGTGTTACAATATATGTTCCTCCCGAGTTTAGCGCTAGAACTTCCGGTGTGGATCGGCTGTTCGAAAACTTTCTTAGGGCCAGGAGTCCTAGTTGAAACATTCGGGGTTTCACGCGTGCATTGTCTGAGGTTTGCTAGCTGTTGTGGTATGATGCTATTCGCATGATTCTTTGTAGCGTGGTCGTGCGCCATGTCTGGAGTCTTTAATCCTGGATTATTCGGTACTCGGGTGTATCAGTTCAGAGCGTGGGCATGCCGATTTCTGTTGGGACTATAGCCTCCATCCCATAACTGAACGCGAAGGGGGATATACTAGTTGGTCGGCAGGTTATCGTTCTATAGGCCCAAAGCACCCCGGAGAGTTCATCCACCAATTTGCCTTTAGCTGAGTTTAATCGTTTCTTTAAGGCGGTCAACAGGGTTTTATTAGAAGCTTCAGCTTGGCCGTTGCTCTGCGGATACCTCAGCGTGGAGTATAGATTCTTTATTTTCAATACTTGGCAAAAGTTCTTGTATGCTCGACTATCAAATTGAGGCCCATTTTATGATATAATTGATCGGGGTATACCGAACTGGCAGACAATATTCTTCCAAATGAGCTGAGTGACATCCTTATCTTTAATTGATGTGAAAGCCTCGGCCTGTCCCGCTTCTTTGAAATAATTAGTGACTCACAGGTAATAATTTTTTGAGCGAGAAGCGATAAGGAAGCTGACTTTGACTATGTCAATTCCCCATTGAGCGAAAGGCCAAGGGCTCGTAATGGAAATTAAATCTTGAGCTGGTGATCTCAAGACAGGGGCTAGTCGTTGGCATCGATCACACTTTTGTATGTGGTCGGTGGCGTCAAATCTCATGGTTGGCCAATAATACCCCTGAGTGTGGGCTCTATGTGCCAGTGTTCTGCTGCCTGGATGATTACCACATATCCCTTCATGCAGTTTGGCTAATACATATTGTCCCTGTTCGGTAGTTAAGCACTTTAGGTACGGCCCATCTAGGGACCGTTTAAACAGTTGCCTGTTAACCAAAGAGAACTTGGCCGACTGTTTTTGGATCTTGTGAGCTTTGTTCCTTTCGTTTAGGAGTTCTCCCGTGTTGATATACTAAACTATGGGGTCCAACCAGGAAGGGGAGACCTCGTCCACATGACTTACCTGGGTAGTGATAATTGAAGAATTTAGTTGATAATAGATGGGCAAGAACACTATTTTTGTTATTGGAAGAGAAGCGGCTACGACGGCTAAGGCATCTGCTTTCTCATTGCAGTCTCTAGTGATGTGTTCGAGCTTCCAAGTTGAAAAGCTACCCAAGCGTTGCTTAACCAGGGATACATACTTTGCCATTCGGGGGTCTCGCAACTCATATTCTTCGTTCACTTGCCCTACCACCAACTGAGAATCACTTCAAATTAGAAGCTTGTCGACTAACATAGTAGCTGCTAGTTCAATTCCGACTAGGATGGCCTCATATTCTGATTTGTTGTTGGAGGCGTTGAAGCCTAAACAAATAGCTTGCTCAATTTTCTCCCCAATTGGAGATTTAAGTTGCAAACCGATGCCGGCTTCGGTTTACCGAGACGCCCCCGTCTACATTAAGGGTCCACTAGTTCAAGCTGTCTAGGCACATTCTGGATTGGGGGATTTCTGCTAGAAAATCTGCCAGAACCTTCCATTTTTTAGCTAATCTTGGTTTGTATTGAATACCGTTTTCTCAGTTCAATGTCCCATCGAGCCATCCTCCCGGACAAGTTAGGCTTGTGAATGGTGCTCCGAAGAGGAAGGTCGGTTAGCATGATAATGGGGTGTGCTTGGAAGTATGAGCGGAGCTTCTTCGTTGCTACTCGAAGGGCTAATGTCGCCTACTCGAGGTGATTGTATTGGGCTTTTACGTTGGCTAAGGACTTGCTGACGAAAAATACTAGCCTCTAATTTTTATTCTCATCTTCCTTGAACAAGGCAACACTCACTAAGACATACAAATTTGCCGTGAAGAGTGTTTCTTCGGCTTTAGGGCTATGGGACGGGAGGTTTGAGATCTTGTTTGATGGTGCCCAGTGAGCTTCGTCACATTCATATACCATGGACGGTTGGCCCCTTTGAAGGTAGCAAAGAATGGCTTTAGGCGGTGCATGCATGGAAGTGAGATGAACCGCCCGGGCGACAATGACGATCATTGTTGGCCTTTCCCTTTCTAGAGGCGGGAGCTGGGGACTCCAAAATAGCTCTAAGTTGAGCGGGGTTAGCTTCAATACCCCTCTGAGTCACCATGAAACCCAAGAATGGGCCCGCATTGACTCTGAAGGCACACTTTGAGGGATTGAGCTTCATACCGTATGCCCTTAGGAGTTCAAAAGCCTCTTGCAAGTGTCTAGCATGGTTTGGGAGTTCTTTGGACTTTACCAGCATGTCATCAATGTAAACCTCCATGGTTTTTCCGAGTAGCGACATGAACATCTTGGTTACTAACCTCTAATACGTTGCCCCGACATTCTTTAAGCCAAACGACATCACATTGTAGCAAAACAGTCCATGCGGGGTGATGAAGGTTGTTTTCTCTACGTCTAACGGATGCATGGGTATTTGATGATATCCCAAGAAGGCATCCAGGAACAAATGATATCCGTACCCGACGACGTGTCCTTCTCTGGTCTCCGGGGAGTAGAAGGGAAGGCGTCTTCGAACATACCTCGTTGAGATCTATGTAGTCCACACACACTCTCCATTTTTCACATTTTTTTGGGACTACCACTACATTGGCTAGCCATTCCGCATACTTTATCTCCCTAATGAATCTTGCTTTCAAAAGATTATCCACTTCTGCCTGAATAACCTGATGATGTAGTGCGGGAGGAAGCGCGCGCCTCA
The DNA here is from genome assembly GCA_016808115.1 of Tetrastigma voinierianum. Classification (NCBI taxonomy): domain Eukaryota; kingdom Viridiplantae; phylum Streptophyta; class Magnoliopsida; order Vitales; family Vitaceae; genus Tetrastigma; species Tetrastigma voinierianum. The sequence continues at coordinate 391,293 of JAEQBH010002205.1, read as the reverse complement.
CTTTACGCCTAGCAGAGCTGGTCGAAAGGATGACATTCGGTTTGTGAGAGACGTAATAATAGGGTTTAATGCCCGGCCCGTGTCACGAGTGAGTCCCAAGCGAGGAATACATCCATATTGCGGAGCGGGAGCACATTGTATTTGTTCCTTCTTCGTCTTAGGACGGGAGGGAACTAACATATCTAGATTTATCAGAGCCCACGTAGGCATATTGATTCCAGGGGTTTCGCGGTGGTGCTCCTGTCTTCCACCCGTTGGCAGGCGGTGGTGTAATTGCTGATACGGGAGCTGGGTCTCGGGGATGAACCATAGGGGGTTTCGTTTTCCTCACGCTCCTGTCTTGATGGTGGTAGCCTTCTTGGTTTGCTAGTTGGTTGCTCGGGAGGTCGATTTCCCGACAACGGGTGAGTAGGCGATCATTTGATGGTAGGTTGAGGGCACGACTTTCATCGCATGCAGCCAGGCTCGGCCAACAATGGCATTGTATAGGCTTAGGTCCTCGATAACTGAAAATAAAACCTATTGAACCATCGGCCCTAATTTGACGAGGAGATCAATGTACGCCGGTATTCTTATGGTTGCCTATTGAAGTCGAAACAGATTACGCGACCCGAACTCGGCTGTGCAAAGAGATCTTCATCTACACAGGCGAGCAGGTATGCTTGGTCGGTCGTGCTACGGGGAGTCGACCGATTGCTACGTACATCAAAATCATTGATACATAAAGTAAGTACAAGTGCATCATGGTGTGGAGTAATGACCCTGGACGGGTTAACAGGGGGAAAGGATATAAGGTCGTCAATCGGCTGGATTGCTCTACTGTTGTCCGGGATGTGGATGGTGTTTACCGGGCGATTTGTGGGCACACAACAACCTCTTCTTACAGGCGGCAAGTACGATACTAATTATCGAGTTGGGCATGGTATATGGTTATGGTGGGTCGAGATTCAGGTGGGAGTTTTGCGCGGTCATTTATTCTTTCCCGACCACGAGGGCGGCCTCACCTCTGGCCGGCCATCTTGGGAACATATCTCTGAGGTGGCCGGCCACTGAGATAATCTTTCCACCGGGAATTTCGGGGCTTCCTTCGGTTGGTCTCATGCTGTGGTCTCTATGGTAATCACACCTGGTAGTTCTGTTGTGGGATCACGGCCCGAGATGAGTGTGGGCGGAATTTAAAGTCGGGAGTGATCCCGAGATAAAGCGGAGGAGTGCATCAGTAGAGATGTTCAAAAGGGTAAACTGCGGGGGTTCCCTCTTTCTCTTTAATTGGTTTCTGGAGTGTTTTTGGTTCTTACTCTGGCTCCCCTTTTGTTCAAGCTGACCTTTAGTGGCCGGCTTGCTGCTTTGGGTTGTGATCATCACGGTCTAGGAGGTTGCCCAGATATTATCCTCCAGTGTTGAATATTTATCCGCCCCTCTGTACAATTCTTCCATTGTCACAGGCGAATCCAAAGATAGCAAGTGGAAGAATGGGGTGGTCGGCCCAAAACTTCTTTGGAAATTTTGGAGGACCGTATCCATACTGTACAAATTAATCTGTTGGACGGGCCCTCCAAATCTTCTAGTGAAATCACTGATGGACTCGTCCTCCTGCTTGAAGATGGTTTGTAGAGAACTGATGTTTCCCCTTTGTCGAACTGAGCACGGGTACTGTGAAACAAATGTAGCCCACAACTCACTGAATGTGGAACCAAGCCAGGGCGGGGCCTTTCAAACACTTTGCATAGTAGTTGGTCGTCTCTCGTATTGAGTATCATCGCCTGATTGAAGTGCAGCATGTGGTCATACGAGTCGGAGGAGCCATCATATATGATAAATGACGGTATGACAAAGCCACACGGTGGTTCGTAGCTTAAGATGTCTTGGCCCAAAGGGGAGGATAGCATGTCTTCAGGTCCCCTGACGGTGGTGGATGTAGGCATGTATGAGGCAGGTGCAGCCCCGAAGGTAGGATACATGAACAGAAATGATGGTGCCATGCCCCTGTACCACGTGGGCACATTTTCGAGGGCTTGCTCCGACTGTCGTTGCTCTCTGTTGATTTTTTTTCGTGCTCGACGATGCATGCCACTCACAGAATAGCTGGAACGGTGTAGTGACCTCTTTCTTGACTCAGCCTCCACGTTGTTCTCTGGGGGTTGTAGATCAGGAAGCGAGGAGCTTCTAGAGGATAACTCGTCATCCGCTGCTACGTCATTGTCGCCCGACCGGATAGGCTCCTTGCCTTTATTTTGTTTAATTGGGGGTGCAGGGTGGCTTCTCCCTCGTGCGTTTTCACCTTGATCCTCTTCCAAACGAGCCCACAGGCGATCGTTCTCTTGCTGCAAATGGTCAACACGACTCTGCAATTCAGCCATTTGTCTGGCTTGTTCTTCCTGCTTTGTCTCCATATCCTGACGCAAGCGAAGGAACTGGTCTTCAAAGGACTGATTTGCTAGGTTGCTGGCCATAACTATAAGATCCAACGAATCGGATGAATGAGTAGGAACTACCGAATCTTTGGGGTGTGGGGGATCGCTTGATAGCCGACGTAGCCTCGCACATTCCTGATGAGATTTTGCTTAGTCGTTCTGAGGCGGCGCGGTGTGGTCTCTCAGTTCGAGTCTCGGATCGTCGGGCGGTAACACAGCGGCAAAGACTTGCAAAACAAACAAGGCATCGACGGTGGTGTGCCCGCCGGCTCTCCAATGCTTAAGTCAGACAAAGAGATAAAGAGCGCAAAATGTCCGTCTTGCAGTCGTATATTTTTCACATACCTTCTGTTCCCATTCCTTCCTTATTTATGAAGGAGGAGGATGATCCACTTTTTATGGAAAGTGGGTGATTGGTTCCGGAAGGGAGGAAGGTGCTTCATTTGCGCATTAACCGTTTTTTCTTTTAGATAACTAAGTTGTCTGAATATTCCGCCTCAAGGATCGTTTGATCATCCTAAGGGCGGTTACGTATGTGGTTTGTGGGAGGATATGTTCTTGAGCTGTGAGAGATCAATTGGGAAATCATTGGTTAACCATCTTCTTAGAGACGACAGCCAGCTAGAAGAGGGCGTGCAGTCGGCTATAAGAGGATGTGCATGGGCAATAAACCTTGGAGGCCTTTGTTGTGATCGGATAGCCCACAAGCCGAACTTTAGGCCATGGTCCAGATCCATGTTCGTGTAGGGATACTTGGGCCTCCTGTGGACTTTGATCCGTCTGGACCTTCTGAATGGGGATGCTGGGACAAAAGCCATGGTACCCACACCACTAAAAGTTTACATTCAAAAAGCTAAACAAGACCAAGAACCAAAAAGGGGAATAGAAAGAAGATGAACCGAAACCTTGTCAGAGGGAGCATCGGGGGAATCGAGGTCAACGTCATCGGGAGAGTCATCGGAGTGGTAGATAGAAGAAACAACATTAAAAACGTCGGGAGGAAGAGGGAGGTTAGGAGAGATGAGGTTGAGGGCACATATGAGTGTCTTGGTATTCTAGATAGGGTCGAGAGAGGGATGGTTCCATCAGCCAGTCTTCTCTTATTTTGAATTTTATAGGGAACAAATCCAGTGTTTCGCAACTACCATACTTATTAAATTATAAGTCATTACAAATAAAATAATTTAAAATATCGGCTAAATTAATGTTTGAGCTTCCATTTGTTCTGATTTACCGTTAGGCTAGAACTCATTAGGAATTGAACCTCTAACCTCCCGAAACCTCTCCAATCCTTTGTCGCTTAAGCCAGGACCGAAGGAATGATTCACTTTTTAAAATAAATAATTTTAATTTAAAAATTATTTATTCATATTCAAATTTCACAAATATAAAATTTTTAATTAATCAATTAAATATACCTTCAAATTAAATTTATAAGTATGTAGTTTTTTTTTGTAATAAATATGTATCTTTTATTTCTCTACAAAAAAAGTATTTAGTTTTTTATATTTAAAAACTAATTCATTTTAATGATTGTTTAATATGATACTAAAATAAAATAAATTATTTTTACTTGTATTAGTTTTCTATCCATTTCATACCATAATGTTTCTAGAATGGGTCAACTTAAAAAGCATCATTAAACATAATATAAGTATCAAGTGTCAAGGTTGAACTAATTCCTTGATATTTTTTTTTAAATTCCAAGGAATTAAATGTCATAAAATGCATTTTTTTTTCTTATAGTGAGAAAGGGGATATGAGTAGTGGGAGGAAGAAAGAGAAAAGAGTAGAGAGAGAAATTGGGAGGAGTTGAGACCGAGAGATAAAGAGGTGGGGGAAAAGTTTGTCGGGAGCGATAAAAAAAGGACCAATGGGTGGGAGGGGTGGGAAATGACGGGTTTTGCGTGAGAGATGAAATTGAGAGATAGAAAGAGGTGGGGGGTGAGGGGTTTCTCAAAAGCTAGAAGGATGGGAAAGAAAGTGGGGAGTGTTTTGGAAAAAAAAATTATTAAAAGATATATTTATTTTTAAAGTTGATTTATTCAAATGAAAATAAAATTACAAAATAATTTTTAACGGTTTTACTTCAAATATATTTGATAAAATGTATATTTTTATTTTTTTGACATCTAATCACTTGCCATTTACTTATATTGTAAGTTAAAGTGATGCTTATCATGCTTAGCTCATATGATAAAGCGCTCAAAGTTTCAAAAATATAGGGCATAAGGAGGGGAGGGGTCCCGTGTTCGAGACCCAATGTGAACAATGTACTACATTGTAACTGAAGTGTTAAGCTGTTAAAAAAAACCCATTTGGCATCACAATATTTTAGTGTTTTGTTCCTATGGAAACTCGAATCTAGTCATTCCTTATTCCTTATCCAACCCTTAATCATTGAGTCAGACCTTGTTAGCATAAAAAATATATTTATATTTTTAAGTATGATTTATCTTTATTTAAATAAATATATCATAAAAATAAATTTTATTTACCTTTTTGTTTAACAATTAACAAGAAGTGATAAATATTTTTTTTTTGAGTCTATTTGAATATGCTTTAACTAATGTAGAAACAATATTTTTATTTATTAATTAATTTTTATTTAAACAATATTTTGAATTAAACTCAATACCAATAAAATTAGAAGCTTAATTACACGAAGAGAAAAAAAGGAATTGAAAAAACCCAATAAATCGAGGCAGGGCGAGGCAAATATCTAGTCTTTTTGCAACAATTTCTTGGTCTGTCACCTAGTTTCTACGTTAGCGGGTTGCTTATCTTTCTGAATGGCCCGGCCCTTTGGTGAATAAGAAGAAAGCAAATATCTCTTATTATTCGACCATCACAACATCTCCTTGTAGGATACTTGAAGAATGCTTCACAATGTATTCTCTTAATTGAGAAAGGAAAGTTGCAGAGTGAGCTAGACAGAAAATAGGGTTTTTCTTCCCTAATTTGGTGTTGAAGTGTTTTTTGTTGATGGTGGCGTTGAAATGTAAAGCCCTAAAACGATGCATTTCAAACAGAGCAAAAGTTATGTTTTTTTAAAAAATCATTTTTAAAGAAAAAAAATAATCAAATTAAATTTTAAATAAAAGAATTTACCAATGGAATTATTCCGTTAGTAACTTTTATTAAATTAAAAAAATTTATTTTTACCAACGGACAGTTCCGTTAGTAAATAAAGTAAAAGTAAAACAATGATTTCTAAAACTAATTTTCCTACTAAAGATTATTCGTCGGTAATTCGTAGGAAATTTACTGGTAAAAGTTGGAGCTAAAATTACCTACGAAACACTTCCGTAGGTAATTTTCCTTAGGTATTCTGTTGGTAAATTTCGTCGATAATTTGTAGGTAATTTATAGGTAAAAGTTGAAGCAAAAATTACCTACGAAATACTTCCGTCGGTAATTTTTTATAGATATTATGTCGGTAAATGGTACCTAAAAGTTAGCACCTGCATACTGAGCAAAAATTACCAACGGAACACTTCTATCAGTAATTTTTTATAGGTATTCCATCGGTAAACGGTAGCAAAAATGTGGAAAAAATAATAAGCCTTGTTTTGGTGATATTCCATGGTAATTACCAACAAAATTTAATTCGTTGGTAATTTTCGTCGATTAATTGTGAATTTCTTGTAGTGAAAGTAGATTCGATCATACACATAGAACAAATCAATGGTTTTTATTATGTTTCAAAACTGAAGTAATAAGTATTTTAGCCACTATATCAAGGTTGTAAGCTTTAAGCTGATTTATTGTGCTATTATGATAGCTATTCACTCTACCTTATATTCTTTCATTCCATTTATTTGATTTATTAGGAGTCGAATTCGGGACCATTCCATTAATTATATCTTGTCTTATTACTCTAACCACATGACTTAGGCTTGTTTAGGGATAGCAAAATTCGTGGGTCCCCTCCCGACCCGACCCGACCCTATTGGGAAGGGTATGGGATTCCAGTTTAAAACTCGACTTGGGTTCGAGTATATGGCCAGAATCTTCCACCCCACCACGACTATGAATTATTGAAATACACCAATTTATTGTGTTTTATATTAATATAATCTATTTTCATAAATTATTTTCTTCATTGTTAATTTAAGTAACTTTGTATTTATTATAAATAATTAATTATTTGATATGCTTGATGAATTAAGATAATCAAATTTTAATTTATAAATTGATATTAATAATATGTTTTTTACAGCTTCATAATATAGATTTTAAGAATTACCATGTCAAAAAAAAAAAAAAAAAAACTTAACTATGGTGAACTTTAAGTTATAAAAGTTATAAATATTTTTCATAAATCAGGACCATTCCTTTGGAAACCCTAATACCCACTACATGTAGCCCACTTTACCTTTTCTTCTTCTTTTCTTCCTCCCTCTCTCAATACCCACGGCCTTCACCCACCTCCATCAATGTTGTATGTAGTTGGTCTAGCGAAGATATCTTCTAGTTCCATTACTAATTGAGAAAACTAAAATTTTCACCGACCATCATTTCATAATGGAGTAATTTCCACTTGGTTTCCAGCCATAACATAAAAAAAAATTCTAGATTTCGGTGTATTTTGGTGAAATTTTCTCACCCTGTTTTCTCTCTTTATAAATGTTTGCATTTTGTTCTCCAATCTACAAGAGAAACCTATTATATTTATTGTTATAGTTTCTACTTATCATTTGTGGTAGTGGGTATTAAATAATAAATATAAGAGCTATGGTTGCATTCAAAGATTTTGATCTAGGCATTTCTTCTTTAATTTTCCCCTATTTTTTAGATTTTCTAATTCCTGAGATTTTGATTTGATGGAGATTCTTCTATTATCGTGTTTTTTTTTTTACTTGCATTTAATAAACTGTTTGGTTTAGCAACACCTCTTTTTGTTGTGAATCCAGGGCTTCTAATTTCTATGAATTTTGATTTTGAACGAAATTTGCATGTTTGTGAGACTATTGACTTAGTAACACCTCTTTCTGTTTATTCATGACCTATAATCACCTTCCTTTTCATTCTAGTTTTTACTCTGTTATTTTCATAAATAGTCCATTCAATTCTAATGACTCTCATTTCAAGTCAAGGAAGGACATCTCTAGGACCCATTAAACCAGTAGCAGTTAGGTGGCCTGTAGTAGGTAAGTATGAGCAGTGAACTGATTTTTTCTCATATTTGGTTACCTGAAGCAAGTTTGCTTTGGTTTGTCGGCTATTAGTCGCTTTGGTTTTGGGTTAGCCTAGTACTAGTACCCACTCTTTTGAAGATATGTTTCTTTGATTGAGCTACTCATTTCAAGTGAATCATATTTTATTTTAACTGTAGAAAGCATTAACATTAAATTCTAGTTTATCTTATTGATGAAACAAATTTATTCTAATCAACTCAAGCACTTTCATTTTATACGTCTTCTTCCTAAGAAGAAAATGGCCGCGAAAATGCTAGCTACCTTTATGAAGCCTAACCCCATTGTTAAATTAGAAACTGTCTTAGACTTCTTACAACACTATTCAATTGTTCTTATAGTGTTTGTTAGTCAAAATCTCGGACATGATCATTACTTGCTAACCAAGAAAGAGGTGAGTGGAGAAGAACAAATTGGCTGAGAAGTACAGGGCTTCACTTTAAAAAAAAAAGATCCAAAGTGTAGTGAAATCAGTTTTTTGATAAAGAAATCGGTTTCTTTATCTTTTTATCATGATAGACACTACTCATTTTTTATTGCTTTAATCTTATCATGTCTATGGTGATATTGGTGCTTGAGGCAACTAGTTCTAGTAGACCCAAAGCCAGAACTAATCAAGCAGCCTCTTAGGACTTATCAGAAAATTGAGTGTGAAAATGAAGATTTCTCTTCACACTCCAAAAATAAACTCTAAGCTAATGTTTAAACAAGAGAGGCCTTTGCTTATTTACACTTTAAGGTCTTAATACCAAAAAAGGAAAAAAAAAAAAAAGAAAGAAACTCAGCACACACACACACACACACACACACACACACACATATATATATATATATATATATATGGGGACTAGAGTCTTCTTAGGTATAAAAAACGAATTATTTTATTTTAGTTAGCTTTTTACTATAAGCATCTTACTCATATCTGATTCATTTATAGGGCAAATAAAAATATTATCCTAGCAACAGCAAAGCAAGGTGGACATTTGGATTTTTTTGAAGGGCTCGTTGCAAACAACTTGTGGTAATGGGTGCTTCCATTTCTATTTACTTGTTGGGAGTTTAGTTGATTTTGATGGTTGCGATTGTAGAACCCATCATTGTGGGATGAAGATGTGTATTTATAATTTGGTTTGATTTGTTTGTTTGTATTGTGTGGATGATCATTTTTTTTTTGGAAATTATACTTGTGATTTTACCTTTTCGTTGCTACCTAGAAATACAGGTCATAGGTGTTTGATTCGATTAGAGTCAGTCGTTAATTATTGAATCAAATCACTCATCATGAATTTAAGGCTAATAACAAGGATTTCTAAATAGTTTAGTATAGCTTGACATAGAAGTTTTAGTTCAAATTTGTAGTAGAGTCCATTTCCATAACTTTTTAATGTTTTTTTTGGCCAAATGTTGGTTGGTTTAAGAATCTCTATTGTGGAGATATAATTATTACACAAGTTAATGGTTGTTTGATATTTTTCCATTAACTTTCTTGATATACGTGTATGACACTGAATATGTTTTAATTTGATTACATATTGGAAAATTTTGTGCTTAATTCTTGTCATCTTATTAATGCAAATGTGAACTTTATTATGATAATGGTTGGAGTCTTTGCATCACAAGGAATTGGCTAATTGTCATTGTGACTTAAGTTGAGGCCTTGAACTTATCACTGGAATTTGTTTTCCTTTATTTTCAATATGGGTTGTAACCTAGTTTGAACCTTCCGGTTCATGAATATTTAAGACTTAAGGTAAACTTGCTTTCCTCATAAAAGTCTAACATAGAACAACTTGCTTTTTTTTTTTTTTTTTTTAAATCTTTGACTTCTCTTTCATGTTATGTATTTTTCTTTTCACATTTATCTCTATTTATCTCTTTCTTTGATGGCATGTGTCACGGTACTTTGCTTTGTGATATGTAGCTTGCGATTAAGAGTTCTTTTTAAAGCTTTTACGGTTATGTTTATAGAATATATATATATATATATATATATATATAATTAATTAATTAATTGAATGTCATGGGAAGTAGAGAAAATATGAATTTCCATGCTCATATTTGCTGGATATTGTGGTTTTAACATCATGAAAATTTAAGGAGAATGAGGGCTATAACTCGGGTTGAGGTAGAGTTCGACGTTTACTAAAAATTAAATGAAAACAGAGAGCTGAATCAAAGGTAGAAGTTTGTTGAAGATTTAACGAGAATAATGATTGAAAATGGGACCAAAGTTCATTAAAATTTTGATCAAAACAATGGGTGGAACTAAGGTAGTGTGTGTTGAAATTTTAATAAAAACATGGGTTGAAGCTTAAATAGAAGTTTAATGATTTTTTAATGAAAGCAAAGACGAAAACTGGGATGGAGTGTTTGTTTGAAAAAATGGTTAATTTGAACTCTTTAACCCTTAACCCTAAACTATAGTCCTTAAACCCTTCACCCTAAACCCTTAATCCAAAACCTAGATCTTAAATCCTAAACCACCTCAAACCCTAAACCCTAAATCTTAAACTCTAAATCCTAAACCCTAAACCACCTTAGACTCACCTAAACCCTAAACCCTTAACCATAATTCTCTTTTTTTTCTCTTTTATGATTGCAATCTAAATGGGCAGGTTCTCTTTCAAGTTTATGAATAACATAAGCCAATCATATGCTTAATAATTTATGTTACATATCAGGGTGTGTAAAATGAGTTCCAACGTTCGTAACACTTCCCCAGCCTCACTCTCTACTTATAGATTATATAAGAAGAGGTCTGAAGGAAAGACTCGTGATACCCTATAACTAACTAAAGAAACTATACAATGTTCATAACACTTCGTAAGCGTCACTCTTTGCTTATAGATTATAAAAGAAGAGGTCTAAAAGAAAGACTCCTAATACCCTATAACTAACTAACAAAACGATACTACGTTCGTAACACTTCCAAAGCATCATTGAAAGAAAGACTCTCGATACCCTATAACTAACTAAAGAAACTATAGAACGTTTCTAACACTTCCCAAGCATCACTCTCTGCTAATAGATTATATAGGAAGAGGTTTGAAGGAAAGACACGTAATACCTTATAACTAACTAAAGAAACTATAAAATGTTGGTAACACTTTGCAAGCGTCACTCTCTACTTAAAGATTATAAAGGAAGAGGTCTGAAAGAAAGAATCCTAATACCCTATAACTAACTAACGAAACTATACAACGTTCGTAACACTTTAAAAGCATTACAAAATCAAAGACTCTTAATGCCCTATAACAAACTAAAGAAACTATGCAACGTTCATAACACTTCTCCAGCCTCACTCTTTGCTTATAATTATATAGGAAGCGGTCGGAAGGAAATACATGTGATACCCTATAACTAACTAAATAAAATATACAATGTTCATAACACTTCGCAAGTGTCACTATACAGCATTCGTAACACTTCCCCAGCCTCACTCTCTACTTATAGATTATAAAAGAAGAGGTCTGAAGGAAAGACTAGTGATACCCTATAACTAACTAAAGAAACTATACATTGTTCGTAACACTTCGTAAGCGTCACTCTTTGCTTATAGATTATAAAAGAAGAGGTCTGAAAGAAATACTCCAAATACCTTATAACTAACTAACGAAACTATACAACATTCGTAACACTTCCCAAGTGTCACTAAAAGAAAGACTCCTGATACCCTATAAAAAACTAAAGAAACTATACAACGTTCGTAACACTTCCCCAGCCTCACTCTTTGCTTGCAGATTATATACGAAGAGGTCTGAAGGAAAGACTCATGATACCCTATAACTAACTAAAGAAACTATACAATGTTCGTAACACTTTGCAAGCGTCACTCTTTGCTTATAGATTATAAAGGAAGAGGTCTAAAAGAAAAACTCCTAACACCCTATAACTAACTAACGAAACTATACAACGTTCATAACACTTCCCAAGCGTCACTAAGAGACAGACTCTTGGTACCCTATAAAAAACTAAAGAAACTATACAACATTCGTAACACTTCCCCAGCCTCACTCTTTGCTTGCAGATTATATACGAAGAGGTCTGAAGGAAAGATTCATGATACCCTATAACTAACTAAAGAAACTATACAATGTTCGTAACACTTCGCAAGCGTTACTCTTTGCTTATAGATTATAAAGGAAGAGGTCTAAAAGAAAAACTCCTAATACCCTATAACTAACTAACGAAACTATACAACGTTCATAACACTTCCCAAGCGTCACTAAGAGACAAACTCTTGGTACCCTATAAAAAACTAAAGAAACTATACAACGTTCGTAACACTTCCCCAGCCTCACTCTCTGCTTATAGATTATATAGGAAAAGGTCTGAAGGAAAAGACTCTTATTCTACTATAACTAACTAAAAGAAACTATATATATGTTCGTAACACTTCGCAAACATTACTCTTTGCTTATAGATTATAAAGGAAAGAGAGGTCTAAAAGAAAAACTCCTAATACCCTATAACTAACTAACGAAACTATACAACGTTCATAACACTTCCCAAGCGTCACTAAGAGACAAACTCTTGGTACCCTATAAAAAACTAAAGAAACTATACAATGTTCGTAACACTTCCCCAGCCTCACTCTCTGCTTATAGATTATATAGGAAGAGGTCTGGAGGAAAGACTCGTGACACCCTATAACTAACTAAAGAAACTATACAATGTTTGTAACACTTCGTAAGCGTCACTCTCTACTTATAGATTATAAAGGAAGAGGTCTGAAAGAAAGACTCCTAATACCCTATAACTAATTAACGAAACTATACAACGTTAGTAACACTTCCCAAGCGTCACTGAAAGAAAGACTTCTGACACCCTATAACTAAGTAAAGAAACTATAGAACGTTTCTAACACTTCCCAAGCGTCACTCTCTGCCAATAGATTATATAGGAAGAGGTCTGAATGAAAGACTCGTGATACCCTATAACTAAATAAAGAAACTATACAATGTTCGTAACACTTTGTAAGCGTCACTCTCTGCTTATAGATTATAAAGGAAGAGGTCTGAAAGAAAGACCCTTGATACCCAATAACAAACTAAAAAAACTATCCAACGTTCGTGACACTTCCCCAGCCTCACTCTCTACTTATAGATTATATAGGAAGAGGTCTGAAGGAATGACTCGTGATACCCTATAACTAACAAAGAAACTATACAATGTTTGTAACACTTATAGCGTCACTCTGCCCCATAAAGATTATAAAAGGAAGGAGTGCGAAGAAAGACTCCTAATACTCTATAACTAACTAACGAAACTATAAAACGTCGTAACACTTCCCACTCGTCATTGAAAGAAAGACTCCTTATATCCTATAACTAACTAAAGAAACTATAAAACGTTTGTAACACTTCCCAAGCATCACTCTCAACCAATAGATTATACAAGAAGAGGTCTAAAGGAAATACTCGTGATACCCTATAACTAATTAAAGAAACTATACAATGTTCGTCACACTTCGCAAGTGTCTCTCTTTGCTTATAGATTATTAAGGAAAAGGTCTGAAAAAAAGAATTCTAATACCCTATAACTAACTAACAAAACTATACAGCGTTAGTAACACTTCCCAACCGTCACTAAAAGAAAGACTCCTGATACCTTATAACAAACTAAAGAAACTATACAACGTCGTAACACTTCCACGGCACCGCTCTCTGCTTCTGATTATATACGAAGGAGTACATGGGGAAAGGCTTCGTGATACCCTATAACTAACTAAAAACTATAAGTATTCGTAACACTTATAGCGTGCACTCACGCTTATAGATTATAAAGGAAGAGGTTTGGAAGAAAGACTCCTAATACCCTATAACTAACTAACGAAACTATACAACGTTCGTAACACTTCCCAAGCATCACTGAAAGAAAGAATCTAGATACCCTATAGCTAACTAAAGAAACTATAAAACGTTTCTAACACTTCCCAAGCATCACTCTCTGCCAATAGATTATGTAGGAAGAGGTTTGAGGAAAGACACGTGATACCCTACAACTAACTAAAGAAACTATACAATGTTCGTAACACTTCGCAAGCGTCACTCTCTTCATAAAGATTATAAAGGAAGAGGTCTAAAAGAAAACTCCTAATACCCTATAACTAACTACCGAAACTATACAACATTCATAACACTTCCAATGCATCACAAAAAGAAAGACTCTTCATGTCCTATAATAAACTAAAGAAACTATACAACGTTCGTAACACTTCTCTAGCCTTACTCTCTGCTTATAGATTATATAGGAAGAGGTCTGAAGGAAATACAAGTGATACCCTATAACTAACTAAAAAAAATATAGAATGTTTGTAACACTTGGCAAGCGTTACTCTCTGCTTATAGATTATAAAGGAAGAGGTTTGAAAGAAAGACTCCTAATACCCTATAACTAACTAACGAAACTATACAACGTTCGTAACACTTCCCCAGCCTTACTCTCTGCTTATAGATTATATAGGAACAGGTTTGAAGGAAAGAATCGTGATACCTTATAACTAACTAAAGAAATTATACAATGTTCGTAACACTTCGCAAGCATTACTCTCTGCTTATAGATTATAAAGGAAGAGGTATGAAAGAAAGACTCCTAATACCCTATAACTATCTAACGAAACTATACAACATTCGTAACACTTCCCAAGCGTCACTAAAAGAAAGACTCCTGATACCCTATAAAAAACTAAAGAAACTATACAACATTCGTAACACTTCCCCAGCCTCACTCTCTGCTTATAGATTATATACGAAGAGGTCTGAAAGAAAGACTCGTGATACCCTATAACTAACTAAAGAAACTATACAATGTTTGTCACATTTTGCAAGTGTCACTCTCTGCTTATAGATTATAAAGGAAGAGGTCTAAAAGAAAAACTCCTAATACCCTATAACTAACTAACGAAGCTATTAAACCTTCATAACACTTCCCAATCGTCACTAAAAGAAAGACTCTTGATACCTTATAAAAAACTAAAGAAACTATACAACGTTCGTAACACTTCCCCAACCTCACTCTCTGCTTATAGATTATATAGGAAAAGGTATGAAGGAAAGACTCGTGATACCCTATAACTAACTAAAGAAACTATATAATGTTCGTAACACTTTACAAGCGTCACTCTTTACTTATAGATTATAAAGGAAGAGGTTTGAAAGAAAGATTCCTAATATCCTATAACTAACTAACGAAACTATACAACGTTCATAACACTTCCCAAGCGTCACTGAAAGAAAGACTTATGACCTATAATTAAATAAAGAAACTATTTCTAACACTTCCCAAGCGTCACTATCTGCCAATAGATTATATAGGAAGAGGTTTGAACGAAAGACTCGTGGTACCCTATAACTAACTAAAGAAACAATACAATGTTCGTAACACTTAGCAAGCGTCACTCTCTGCTTATAGATTATAAAGGAAGAGGTCTGAAAGAAAGACTCTTGATACCCAATAACAAACTAAAGAAACTATACAACGTTCATAACACTTCCCCAGCCTCACTCTCTGCTTATAGATTATATAGGAAGAGTTCTAAAGGAATGACTCGTGATATTCTATAACTAACTAACGAAACTATACAGTGTTCGTAACACTTCACAAGCGTTACTCTCTGCTTATAGATTATAAAGGAAGTGGTCTGAAAGAAAGACTCCTAATACCCATAACAAACTAACGAAACTATACAACGTTCGTAACACTTCCTAAGCGTCATTGAAAGAAAGACTCATGATATCCTATAACTAACTAAAGAAACTATAGAACGTTTCTAACACTTCCTAAGCGTCACTCTCTGCCAATAGATTATACAGGAAGATTTCTAAAGGAAAGATTCGTGATACCCTATAACTAACTAAAGAAACTATACAATGTTCGTAGCACTTCGCAAGCGTCACTCTCTTCTTATAGATTATAAAGGAAGAGGTCTGAAAGAAAGACTACTAATACCCTATAACTAACTAACGAAACTATAGAACGTTCGTAACACTTCCCAAGTGTTACTGAAAGAAAGACTCCTGATGCCTTATAACTAACTAAAGAAACTATAGAACGTTTCTAACACTTCCCAAGCGTCACTCTCTGCCAATAGATTATACATGAAGAGGTCTGAAGGAAAGACTTGTGATACCTTATAACTAACTAAAGAAACTATACAATGTTTGTAACACTTTGCAAGCGCCACTCTCTTCTTATAGATTATAAAGGAAGAGGTCTGAAAGAAAGACTCCTAATACCCTATAACTAACTAACGAAACTATTCAAAGTTCGTATCATTTGTCAAGCGTCACTAAAAGAAAGACTCCTGATAGCCTATAACAAACTAAGGAAACTATACAACGTTCGTAACACTTATTAAATCCAAGTATGTTTTATAGTTTCACTCACGAACTACCTCGACTCTCTACTTTATGAAATCCTCCCTTATAGTTATATAACCGTCGAGGTTGGAGAGTTTGGATTTGACATGGTTTTGACTTTTTGTGAGGTTTTGAGAAGGCTAGGGTTCGAATGTTTGGAAATATTGATGTGACAATGAAAAGTTCTCAAAGTCTTCCTTTTATAGGTGATTTTCCCTAATTGCGATGTCGCGACATTGACATGATACCCTAAATGTCTCATTACAATGTCGCAACATTGCTCTTCTGATGTTGCAACACTGACTTGATGTTACGACAATGTCATGGTGGTGTCACGACATTGTTCTGATTTTCTAATTAGCCTTCCTGGATGTCGCAACATTGAAAATGTAATGTCGCGACACTGACTTGATGTCGCGACATTGCATTTTAAAGCTAGTCTTAGTGTTGCTCTTGTATCTTTGCAATGTTGCGACATTTTCATTTTGATGTTGCGACATTGATGCAATGTGCTCTTGTATATTTGCTATGTTGCGACATTTGAAATTTGATGTCGTGACATCGAAGCAATGTCGCAATGATGTCGCGACATTAGGGAAACTGTTGAAACTTGGAGTCACGACATTGAAGCAATGTTGCGATGATATTGCGACATTGGGGAAATTTTTGAAACTTTGTGTTGCGACATTTTTGTTGATGTTGCGACATTGAGTGGGAGATTAGCCTTTTAAGTAGAAAATTTTCACTTGTTTTTCTTATTTTATTTCTGCACTTCCAATTCATGCTAGAGATGTTGAAGAACCTCAATTCAAACATGAACGATAACACTTTGATTTTTTCACTTCAATCTATTAAGCACTGATTCATGGTATTGCAGAAATTTCCAAACAACTATTTAACAAAGGACAATTAAGCTACTAGGCAATTTTCTAACTCATATAAATCAAACTCCCCCAAAATTAGTCATGCCTCATTTCTAAAGAATAAGAGTTAGAAGCAAACTCCCCTTTTATAGCAATCTCTGCATAATTCAGTCTAGTTGGAGATGATTTAAAATTGACTTTTATATATCCTTGTAGCTTCTTCATCCTGGCATTCAGGAGATTGTAATTCAATAAATGGTAAATAATTTCTAACAAAACTAAACTACTTCCACACTATTAAAAAAAACACAAAATTTTAACCAAATAAAGTTAACTATGAATAATTTTTTTAAAAATTGTTTGGGTTGCCTCCCAAGTAGCTGCTCATGTTTAATGTCTTTAGCTAGACATTTGTTGTAGTGTTTTCTCATTTCAGCAATTCTATCGATCTCTTCAAATCTGGGACTCTTCCTCATTTGATCTTCCTCCTAGGTAGTGTTTCAGCCTCTGACCATTCACCTTAAACTCATCTCCAGAATTGGTTTTCAGTGTTATTGCTCCAAAAGGGGTAACTACAACTACTGTATATGGACCACTCCACTGTGATTTGAGTTTTCCTAGAAAAAGTTTTAGCCTTGAATTTAACAATAGGACTAGATCTCCTACTCTAAACTCTTTCCTCAAAATCTTTTGATCATGCCGCTTTTTAGTCTTATCTTTGTATATTCTGGCATTATCATAGGCTTCATTTCTCAGCTCTTCTAATTCATTCAATTAGAGAAGTCTCTTTTCTTTTAAAGCTTGGAAATCAAAGTTCAGCTTTTTAATTGCACACATTGCTTTGTACTCAAGTTCCAGAGGCAGATGACATTGCTTTCCATAGATAATTCTATATGGGGATATTCCAATAAGGGACTTATAAGCAGTTCTATAAGCCCACAATACATCTTCCAACTTTGATGACCAATCTTTTTTGTTGGCATTGACCATCTTTTCAAGAATATTCTTGATTTCTCTATTGGATATCTCAACTTGCCCATTTGGCGAGGTGATAAAAGCGAAACTCGACATGTCAACTCTGCACACCATATGAGTTTGCAAATAGCTTGTTTACAAAATGGCTTCCCTCATCACTTATAATAGTTATAGGGGCTCCAAATCTACTCAAGATTTTCCTTTGAATAAACCCCACAACTATATTGGCATCATTTCTAGGGCAAGCTATGGCTTCCACCCATTTGGATACATAATCCATAGCTAGGAGAATGTATAAGTTTCCAAATGAAGGTGGGAAAGGCCCCATGAAGTCTATCCCCCATACATAAAAAATTTGTACCACCATAATTCATTGCAGAGGCATGTCATTTCTTCTATTGATGTTGCCCATTCTCTGACATCTGTCACAATATTTGACTCATTCATAACAATCTCTGAATAAAGTTGACCAATAAAGCACGACTAGAGAATTTTACATTTATTCGTCTGCAAAGTGTTCTCAATATAGTGATGAATGGCATTTATCCACAATTCGGGCCCATTCTGTCTACGTACACATCTTCCTATCGATATGCTTTTCTTCTAAAAAGAAATGGGGCATCCCATATATAAAGCCTAGCATCAGTTCTCAGCTTTCTTTTATGTTGGTAGCTGAATTCTAGTGGCATAATTCCATAAGCCAAAAAATTTACAATATCAGCATACCATGGTTTTTGAACTGACACTTGAAAAAGCTGCTCATCAGGGAAATTTTCTTCTATTTATGTCATTTTTTCATCTTCAGTAGATTTTTCCATTCTTGAGAAGTGATCAGCTATCACATTGTCACTCCCCTTCTTGTCATTTATTTATAGATCAAATTCTTACAGTAGTAATACCCACCTAATTGGCCTTGGCTTAGCATCTTTCTTTGCCATTAAATATTTAATTACTGCATGATCAGTGTGTATGATGACATGGGACCCCAATATATATGGCCTAAATTTTTCGCAAGCAAAAACCATTGTCAACATCTCCTTCCCTATGGTAGAGTAGTTCTCTTGTGCCTTATTGAAGGTTTTGCTGGCATAGTATATAGCCCTGAAAATTTTCTCTGCTCTTTTGTCACAAGCCTCTGATTGCATAGTCAATGGCATCACACACATGATTCAAACTCTTTGTTCAGTACGGGTGTTGCCATGATGAGGTATAACTAATCTTGGCTTAATTTCTTCAAATGCGAGATGCATGAGTTCATCGAAATCAAATCTACGCATCTTTCCAACAGCACATAATGAAATTGAAAATTTTTTGAGAAGTCTTTGATAAATCTTCTATAAAATCTAGCATGTCCCAAGAAACTTCTAATTCTCATCACTGTTGTAGGGTGGCAGTAGAGTTTTTATGATAGAAGCTTTTTCTTGGTTTACTTCTAACCCAACTGAAGATATCTTGTGCCTTAAGACAATTCCCTCTATTACCATGAAATGACATTTTTCCCAATTCAAAGCTAGATTCTTGTCTTGGCACCTCTAAAGTAATGTTTCCAAATTTTCTAAACATTTATCAAAACTGGATCCGTATACTGAGAAGTCCTCCATGAAGATTTCCATAGCCTTTTCTACCAAATCTGAGAACATAGACATCATACATCTTTGGAAGGTGGTAGGAGCATTACATAATCCTAATGGCATCCTTCTAAAAGCAAAGGTGCCATAAGGACATGTAAAAGTAGTCTTCTCCTAATCCTCGAGAGCTATGACAATCTGGTTATATCCAGAATATCCATTAAGAAAGTAAATGGGGTGTCTATTTAGCACATCCGGCTTGTTTTGGTGATGAAGGTAGAGGATAATGATCATTTCTTATGTGATATTTAGTTTTTTATAGTCTATACACACCCTCAATCATGTCACAGTTCTTGTAAGAATCAGTTCATTCTTCTCATTTCTGATCACATAGAATCCACCCTTCTTGGGAACCACATGAACTAGGCTCACCCAAGGACTTTTTGAGATTGCATATATGAAACCTGCATTTAACCACTTCAATACTTCTTTTCTGACAACTTCTTTCATTACTGGATTCAATTTTCTTTGATGTTTAATGAAAGTCTTTGCATTCTTCTCCAAGAGAATTTTATGCATACATATGGAAGGACTGATTCCTTTCAAATCTTCTATAAACCAAGCAATTGCTCCTTTATATTTTTTGAGAATTTCCAGCAGTTTATGTTCTTTGTGCTTTGTCAAGTCAGTTGATATAATTACTGGTTTAGATTTTTCAGCATCAGAAGGCATCTTTATAATGTTGAACAATTCTTTTAGAATTAAACCCTCACGAGCTTGTGTTTATTTAAAAACCTTCTCTTCATAACTACTTGATTTTTCTTCACTGCTTTCATTAAGACCGAGTACTTCTTCTTTTAATTCAAAATTGGAGTTCAGAAATTCAACATCAAGATACTGGAAATTCATCTCATTTTCATTCATTGAACTTTGAATCTTACAATCTTTTATTGGTTTAGAACTGATGGGAGCTTTTGTTTCTATAATCTTATAATCAGTACTATCAAATTCTGGTTGTTTCAAACTCTGATTGAGATTAAAGTGCATGTCTCATCTCCAACCCTTAGAGTAAGCTCTCATTTCTTCACATCTATCAAAGTTGCTCCTATAGCAAGGAAAGGTCTTCCTAGCAGCAGTGGGACTTGCCAATATTTCAATGATCACTGAAAACAATCTTTCTGTATTTGATGTGCTACTATCTTTCTGCATCACTCCCAAAGTTGAAATAAGGTTCTCATTCCACATCCACAGAGCATAATGAGCAGTCCATATTAAACTTTAATCTTCACTCACAGATGAAGGTCTCTGCTTTCTGATATTTACTCAGATCTCACACATATTTCATTCTGCAAACCCCACAGCATGAACAGCAAGTTTCTGTTTATCTTTATTCTTGATAAAAAGTCCTGTAATTATCAAAATCACAGTTTCTCTGCCAAAGTCACCTTCTTGTACTTCTTTCTACCCAATATTTTCACAGATCTTGAAGATGCCATGCGTATTTGAGCTGAAGTTCTCCAAAAACATATTAATTCTTATTCTTCTCTCATCATATAGTTCCACAATCGATAACGTTCTCACTGTTTCCAACCCCGTGAAATCTTGATCATATAGACTCGTGTTTCAAACCTCTTCTTTCTTTCTTGAATCATCCTTGGCTGCTTTTGCTGCACCTTTACTATTCTTTCTTCTTCAGTAACTTCAAAACTGTACTGCTTTATTTCTTCTCCAATTCCTGTATGTTTTTCTTCCTCATTCTTCTTCTTTTCCTTTTTTTTTTCCTTCAGTTCTCTACCACTCCTCAGAGTCACTGCCATACAGTCTTTAGGATTCTTCTTAGTATCACTTGGGAAGCATCCTCGACCGGTTCAAGATAAGGCCAACTGCCCTACTTGTGTCTCCAGATTTTTCAAAGACGCATTTGTGTTGGCTTAACACACATTTGTGTTTGCTTGGAATGATGCTAGCTCAAGGCATCCTTTGACTGGTTCCTCAGACAAGTAAGGCAATCTCTATCAGGTCTCCATTTTTCAAAGAGGCATTTGTGTGGTTACTTGAATGGCCACACTCAGGTTTGCTCGGGAATGATGCTAGCTCAAGAACTTCAGATTCATGCAGATTCAACAGTCTTTTATTTTCTCCCATAAAGCTCAACATCTGTTCTTCAAAAGACCGAGACCTTCTTTAGCCCCCCATTTTAAGCCCTTGGTCGCTCTACTCATTGCTTATTAATTCGGTACTCACTCTTCTATCCTCGTCGTGTTGCAGGTCCATATGAGAAATGCTCCATAGTTTCCTCTGGCTATCGGTGTAGTATTTGAAGATCTTGTGTCGGGCTTCTTTAAGTCAGAACTTCCATTGCCATTGATAAACTGAACTTCCTCCTGCCGATAAGAACCATCTTGAGCAAGTCCTTCATCATTAAAAACTTTTTGTTGATCTTCCACTATTTCAACTAGATGGGCAGACTGGTTTCTTCTTTCCTGCATTCACACTTTGTTCATCAATGCGTCCAGTTTTGCCTCTATAGCTGACATTTTGTTCAACTCTATCATGCCCCTTCCTCTTTGCATGCTACTGCTCCCTGAAGTCTCAAATGGAGCTTTGTAGTTGCTCTTTGCTAGATCTTCTATTAACTGGTTTGCCTCTTTAGCACTTTTTCTCTTAAAAGCTCTACAACAGCCTGTATCTATGATCCCTTTGGATGTGTAGTTTGTGGCATGGTAGAAAATAGAGTCCGCAGCAGATCTCGTCAATCCCATGTATCGACATCTCTCGAAAGCAGCCTCTCATACTTTTCCCGAGCATTATAGAGACTTTCTGCCTTCACCTTGATCGAATATAATGATTTCCTTCTCCCAGAAAGCAGATATCTGCCACCACCACAGATCCTCCTTCCAACCATTTCATCCTATGTTCATTTATCCCTGTGGGAGTGATTCAAAAACCAACTGTCAGATCCCTTAAGGAGAAAGGGAATAGCTGCAACTTAATCACATAAGGTCTCACCCCATTTAACTTCACAAGAGCAATATCTTAAGAAACTTCACTCAATGTGCCTACCGGGGTCTTCACTATGATGACTAAAGAAAACAGATTATGCTGTAATCATGCTTTGCACTTTGCGGGCAGCTGCTTCAAAATTGCTCGCTCAATCGCAGTCGCCCGATTGCGTATCAATCATCTTTAACAACAGATTTCCAGAAATCTTCCATGCGCTTCGTCTCTCGAGGTCCGGCTGCAACTTCTCGCCGAATGTACCGCTATATCTCCCTACCTTCATAATCATTGCTTCAACAAATTTGACTTTCTTCAGGTTTTTCAGTGTCCTTTCCAATTCAGTGTCCAATGGTATATTCTTATTCTGCTTTCTATGCATGTGAGGACTTTTGAAATGGAAACACACTGAAATCAAATAAGATCAATAGGTACAAAAATATATTATGATGTGTTTTCATTAAAGATCAAAGAGCTACCGGGCCATCGCAGTTAAAAATATTTTGGAATTTTTTTTTGGATAAAAGTAAAAAGAAAAATATCCAAACTAGCAATTTTCTTTCTGGTAAGAATATTAATCTTTAAATTCTATTTTCATTTTGATCCCCGACAACGTCGCAAAAAACTTGTTGACTGGTTTTTAACATAAACAAAAACAACTTATTCTTGATACTATTGTTAGGACAGATTTTTGATATAGCTACCAAAGACTAACTAAATCAGTCCCCAACAATGGCACCAAAAACTTGTTGAGTAAACCAAAATATGAAATTTCATCGCTCTCGTATGTAAATGCTTCATTTAAAATTGGTTTGGTCTAGATCACTGTAATTGCACATGTCATACAAGTTATACAATGGATTTTAAGTCCAGATATCATTCCCACGAGGATTGATTAGAAAAATTTAAAGATTTACTACCCTCACTACTAAAGATCCTTACTATTTGAATTTCCAAAGATCTGGATAGATTTATCTTTGTTGATAAAAAGAAATCCAAAACTAAAGAAATCTCTAGCACATGATTAGGAGAGTTCACCGAATTAAAACACAAGGAAGAAAAAACAAGAGCCATGGACCATTACTTTGCAGTTCTAAATAAGATAAAGTAATGGATATGAAATTTGAGTCATTCAAGAGAAAACTAAGGTAGCAATGGATTCTCCTAACACTACACATTTCACTATCCGCCTTACCACACTTCTCTATCTCTAAACAAAGGGGTCCTGGTTTGAGCTACTTGTGATTTGTTCCTCTTTAAGATCTCGACTATTTTTCCTCAAGACTTCACAAATTATTTTCAGACTGAATTTGCTTTCGCTCTCATAGATAGATTTTAGCAAAGCCCTCTCCAAAATAAGCACCCCAAATCCATTAATTTGATTAAAGAATTAGTTTCCCCTTTTCCTCGATTAAAGTCTCAACTAACACAGGGTTGAAGTCATTCCTCTCAATTGAAGTGAAACTCTCGTAATTAAGTCAAGCAAATCGCAGCGGGATCTTATGCCCGCACACACTTGTTGTCACCCGTGAGGAAGCCTTGAAAGTGTAGGTTAGATCACCGTGATATACTGAAAGCACCAAAAAGTGCATTAGTTCAAATAATATTAGTGTAATTTTACCCACAATTGACTACTCATTACTCTCAGGTAGTCTCAACATTGTGTCACTCAGAGGGATTCCTGGAAATCATAACAGAAATACAACTCTTTCTGGGTACCAAACACTGATATTCAAAACAACCCCAATGGAGTAATACCGCTAAATCACTCCAATTTTCTTACCCAAAAACAACGTTAATCCTCATAATCAATAACCCAACAAAGTGTTCTTCCCAACAGAGCTTGAACCTTTCAAATCTGGATCACAAATCATAATGACTGGTTGATTAAACGAATTCCTTTAGATTGCAATCAAAATTGAAGAAAAATGATTTCCAGAATAAATCCTATATTTTCATTTAAGTTCAGACATAAATGAAATATGATATACATGAATACTAGCTCGGCATTCCAAATAAAATCACTACTTTAATCCTAAAAGAAACTGAATCTAGAAACAACTGAAGGAAAAATAAAAATAAAAGAAAAATATATACAATGAGACTTCAGCTTTACCAAAAAGCATAAAGACTTGTTGAAAGCCATTGGAAGCTACACACTACTCCCCAAAGGCTTCTATTTATAGGCTCAGGTCTTGGGCCCTAAAAACGAGGCGAAAATCACGTACTTCTAAAAGCCCAGAATTGTTGCCCTAGTTGTTGCTGTTATAGTGATGTCGGGAAATCGAGGTTTTCGATGTCGTGGGTTGCTGCTAAAGTCGCAACATCAAAAATCTATTTGGCACTTCTCAGTTTCCAGTGATGAGTCCATGTCGTGATGATGTCGCGACATGGAGATACATTATCGTAGATTAATTCCGATGTCGCAACATCACCATTTTCGTGTTTGCCACATTTAGTCGGGTGTTGGTGACATCACGTGATGTCGCTGGCATACCGATCGATGCCCTTCTTCTGTACACACTTGCCCTAATGTCACAACATTACTAATCTAATGTAGCAACATTGGTCGTTTAAGTTCATTGTGATCACCTCAGGCTGATGTTGCAACACTATTGTGATGTCACGACATCATATCTTGTTGTTATGAAGTCCTCTACTAATGTCGCGTCGATGTTACAGAAATTTATTCGAAGCGTCGTAACATCGACTTCACTATACAAGCTTACTTGATATGATGTCGCGATTACTGACATGTTGATCACTAGCGATGTTGCTACATTGACTCGTGATGTCCGACTATTAAACTCGATGTCGCTGACATTTCTACCTAAGGTCATATCAATCTCATACTCAAGTACTCAATGTTTTCGGCGTGATGTCGCGATATTTATCGGGGTCGCGATACTGACTCGCGTTCTTCATCATCGTCGCTTTTGATCAATGTCACGACATTTATTCCGTGTCATTTGACTCATCTCATCATCGTCGCTTGGATTGAATGCCTTTATTATTATCTATTCCGATGTCGCGACATTCGACATGTGCATTCCGTTGCTTAAGCTTTGGCCACGTCACAACATTTCTGATCCAATGTCACGACATTCAAATGATTCAATCTTTTCCTCTACAAGCAATGTTGTAGCCATGTCTTATGATGTCGCGACAATGGATAGTCGCCATACCACCGCCGAGTTGTTTATATGCCTGCCATCGCTGCATCTTTGCTTTCCCTTCTTCAATTGATGTTGCGACATAGCCATAATTTCAAGACTTTCTCCACATAATGTTGCGACATTGAAACCTGCTTAAGCGATGTCGCGACATTGGCTTTTTTGTTGCACCGTGTTGATTTATGCTCATTTTTATGCTGAATTCTGCTTATTTTATTTAAGTTTCTGCAAAACAGAAAATTTGGGTGAAAGCTCCATAATTCCGCATTAAACTGCACTTTTAAGCCTGAAATATACTCAAAAAATGGACTTAAAAATAGATGAGTTTTAGACTCATCAGTATGCCTTGTATCGAGTGCGTACATATATGATAAAAATGACCTCTAAAGTAGCCATGTCCCAATGTCATAATGTCTCATAATTCATTAAAGATCTTGATTGGTTGTAATCACTACAAAGCGCACGATCGCATGTGCTAATGCAAAGCCGCGATTTTCATTAAGTCTCGAGACGCTACACGGATCGAGAATGAATCATAAAATCAACTACCCCAACTACTCAAGATCCTTACTATTCGAACTCTAATCTTAAGATGATTGGAAAAATGAATTAAATAATACTAAAGTAGATTCATTAGTGTACACAAATATTAATAAGAATAGGAGTGGAGAGTTCATCGAGCGAGACAACATCAGAACGTAGATCAATGAATAATTGTCAATTTCGCGATCATTTTGAATCTTATCTAAGCCATAAGTCGAAAACTAAATTCTTGGTTTAAAGATGCATTTGCGGGTATAGCTCGATTTCCTCCCTTAACCATACCTTCACTAATTGCGATTCAGTTCAATTATGAATCATGAATTTAATCGCCTACTTTAATATATAACCCTCTCTTTCTAAGATTTAAGTATTTTCCCTTTTCAAGACTTCATACCCATCTTAGGATTGAGAATTTTTGCCCCAAAGACGTAGAGGTTATCGCAAGCCTTCTTCAATTTGATTGACACCTCATCCTTCATTTCTGATGAAAATTTCCATCTCCTGACAGATCCCTGCTAACATGAGATCACAATCGCCTATCATGTAGATGAGGAACCTTCGAAAGATTTAACCGACATTTCATTCAACTATCCTCAAACCATGAGTAAGTTGGCAAGATCTATCGGGCAACTCACTGTCTATTAGTTCCACAATATTAGTCTACCATACCCACAAAGAATCGCTTATACTCGTGATTCTCCATCTCTGCGGTCACGCAGCAGGGCCTCCCGGAAATCAAAGAGCAAGATACAATATACTTTTGCTTGGGTACACAAAGATGATCAGTCCTCGGGAATAATCAAGTTCAGAAATAATACCAATAAAATAAATTCAAGAAATCTAGCTAAGGTGTTCTTCCATTTTGTGCAGAACAATGACGATCATTATTGACCCATTCCTCAGAGGAAGCTCAACTCTTCAAAATTGGTTCACTCATACCAGTGACTAATTGATCAGTATACCCACTAAAGTGTAAAATGAACTCGAAATAAATAAATCCAGAATTTTCCAACCCATTTTATTCAAGAAATGAATGAAAGAGAAAATTAAACAGAACCCACCGGTCAGCATCACGCTTCATTACTCAACTCCTAAAAATAAAAAGAAAACTAACTAAAACTAATACGCTTAAATCAAAATCTACTAAAAACTTAAATAAAAGAAAAAATAAAATATACAAAGAGTCTTCAAATTACCTAGAAATCCTAAATGCGTAAGCCGCAAGACAAAGGCCTTAGATGCTGCCTATTTATAGATTCTTTCCAATGTCACACTTCAATACTGAGTTGTGGACCCCCAAATTACCAAATTGGTAGCTCATGCACCTAGAAAGTTTTGTCGCGGATAGGTTTTTTGTAAGTCTCTTTGTCGCCGCTCGCCGCTGTTTGCTGTTTTCGTCGCAACCTGATTTCTAAGCTCTTTCTTGGATTGTTTCGCAACAGAGTTTGTATGCAACAGTCTTGTTCTTATCGTGATAGAGATATCTTATGTCTCGACATAGAATTTGTTTGTAACCAATTCTTTTTACACTCCTGCCTCTGGAAACTGTCGCGATAAACATTTTTCTTTTCATCTTGTCTACTCTATCGCGACAGATTTCTTGCTCTTTCACAATTTGTCATGTATAGAATTTTCTTTGTCATGGATGCACTTCTTTTATGGTCCTCGGTCTCCTGGCCGAAGCTCGTTATCATGACGAGGGATCTTTGTTGCGACAAACTTGACATTACTAATCTCAGTTCTTTTTCAATTTCTATTGCAACCGAGTTTTCTTCTATCACGATATAATTCTATCAACCAACAGCTTTTATTATCACGACAGAAAACTTCTTTGTCGTGACAGAGATTTTGCCTCTACATTTACACACATGTCGCGAACATGAATTTCTTTCATACCATTCCTCTCAGACGCTTTTAAATTCTATGTCGTGACAGAGAATTCCTTGTCGCGATAGAATTCACCTCAACCTCATGTTTTATTTGTCGTGACGTAAATAATCTTGTCGCGACAAAGACTTAAGTTGTTTTTCATTGTGAACTGAATGTAATGTCGCGATAAGATTTTCTGTCGCGACATAAATTCTTCCCTGAAGCCGCTCCATGTCGAAAAACTGTCGCAACATAAAAACACTTGTCTCATATGACTTGTGTTGTATTCTTGCCATTTTCTGTTGCGATAGAGTTGTCTTTTGTCGCGACATAATTCATCTAATAATCTTCAACCTTTTATGTTGCAACAGAGGAAGGATTGTCGCGACAAAGTTCCTTTGCCATTTGCCTTGATTATTATCGTGATAGAGTTAATGGTGTTGCGACAGTATTCGTTTCATTATTCTTTAGCAATGTTGCAACATAGAACTCTTTTGGCGTGATTACAAATGCTCTTTCTTTCAACCTGAGTTCATCAAGGCTTTGTTGTGACATATAGTTGCCGGGCTGCAACATACTGACCGCCGAAATTCTGGCCGTGAGAAACAAAAACTATGTCACGACAGATCGCCGTACTCTACTTTTTTTTTTTGCTTCTTTGTTGCTTGAATTATCTCCTTTTTCAATTAACACTTGCAAAACACAAAGTTGGTGAATATTCCATAATTTTGCATAAAAATAGATATGAAACTGTTAAAAACATGCTAGAAAAATGGATTAAAAATAGATGAGTTTAAGACTCATTAGTGGGAGTGGGTGATAGCATGAAGGGAAATCACATCTGAAATGGATGGTGTGATGGATAGGCAATGATCTAGATATCCTAAATGAGGTCACAAGTCTCTCTCAAATGTCGCACCATCTAACTCAAAGGGAGAGTCATTGCATCGAACTCTCACCACATATATTTAAGAACAAGATGTCACGTATACGCACAGTCTCTAAGAAGAATGATACAATGGAATATATAAACAATTTTTTTTTTTACACATACTCGAATTAACAATAACTGATATATAATATACAACCACATGAATGAAATCACCTCAAGTACTAATGTAGCCACGAATCCTCACTGATAAGATAATATCTCATAACTAAGATATCTAGATCACTGCATGGGATGAAATGAAGGAAAGATATGTCCATCCTCTATATAAAAGATTGTATATTCACCACCATGAAAGAAAAAGTAATGTCGTAAGTGAAATGAAATGGGATAGAAAGGGGGTAGGAGGCTAACGGTGACATGTGATATGAGGGAGTAGTGATGATGTCAAAATAGGAGGATCACGGTGGCAAAGAATAAGGTGGATCACAATATGTCTATCAGGTCCAAAGCTCATGAGATCTCTAATCAAAGCATCCATATTCATGATCTCAAACTCCGCTGTAAAGATAAATAAGGTGATGAAAGAAAAGGCTATAACATCCATGTGAACACAGCCAAAGAATGATAACTTATATGCGCATGGATAAGGTAGTACTAGTGAAATGATGGCCACCTCATCATTTCCACCACAACATCACATCACGCTCTCGAGATTACACACATGGTCAACACTTTAAAACTGTACTCACCAATGATAAATGTCAACTTTCTGGGGCAAATCATTTAAAGCTCATGGTATATGCTCTATAAAAAGCTCTAAACCATCTTGATCATAGTATAGCAATAACAATCTCATTGAAATCGCCTTAATCAAGCAGATATACAAGCTACCATCATGTCCATGTAAATCAATCTTTATAGCCGAATCAAACTCCTGAAGTCATATGTAAGTGTCGTAACTGAATACCATGTAACAACTCATTTTCTCATCTCAGCCATAGAATAATCAATTATCTCACCATGTGACGCCCCAACTCGGCACCCCGTGTCAGGAAAGGGTGTCACAAATCTGAGAACTATAAACTTGTTAACTTACATCATCCTAAACAATTATCTTGTAAATATATATATATATATATATATATATATATATATATATATATATATATATATATTATCATATTACAAATAATATCATAATTCTCACCATCGAGTGATCAACATGTTCACCATTATTTATATACAAACTTTTCATTTTTTCATAAATATATTTACATCATCTTAAATAAAACCAAAAACATCATCGATGTAAGGCACCACTGTCGTGTCGCATCATAATGTGAGACGCCCCATCATCGCCTCGATACGTACACGGATAAACACCCGTGCTAAGCTTTATAGCTTAGTGGGGATCCATAAATATGGACGACCACTATAACGATTGTCACGAACACATGTACAAATGCATCTAACTATACATACACATATACATTTAACCATTTATCACTAAAATTTCAACATAAGGTAATACATCATAACAATTCCACTAATTGATTTATTTGCATATTCATGACATTCATTAATCTTTAGCCTTATGAGTTATGATTCATGTATTATATCTTGTCATTTATAATTTCATTACATTTTTCATTGCATGTAATTTCCATGTTTTATGCCTTTTATAAACATTACAAAATTTTCATCTCATCTTTTGTCATGCCTACATATTCCAAAGCAGTGGATCATGGGAAGGAACTGTATGTATCATAAGGTACTATCACTGTACGAGATAGTGATTTATAAACTACACTGTATTGTATGACCCAAACGGGGCTACTGTAATAATCCAAACAAGATCCATGTTATCGACCCAAACGGGGCAACTCTGTTTTTAAACTATATGCTACAGTATTGTTATCCCTATAGGCATGTCTATCTATCCAACTACCCAGTCATAAGCAAGTAATCAGTTTTATTATGTTTTCTTAACAATCTTTCAGATATCAGAAAAAATATATCATATATACATGAATAACTATTGATATCATGTATACCTATGAAATATTCATTATCAAATAATCTTTTATAAACATTTAACTATACTTTGCACTTTTTCATATAACAAAAATATACGTGTATTCTCTTTTGCTTTCATAACACATGTTATCATGATCACCTTACTATGATACATTATTTCATATAACAATAAATTTATATAACCCTTATACAATTTCATTTTCCATAACCAATTCTGCTTAAACAATTCGAGGCAGCTCCCAAGTCCATTTCAACTACAATTTTGACCCTGTAAACGGGAGTGATATTCTAACCCAATATACCCATATGTCTTAAGTTTCCTATGGTTCAAAAATCATGTCTTTTGGACTTTTAATTTGGGAGATATGGTCCTAATATCCAGACTACTCCGAGACAGTTTTTAGGGACAGAATTGTTCCCTTACTTTGAAAAACTTCATGGGAACAATGGGAACCAATTTGGTTACACTTTCTTCATGAAATCTGTTATCTTAGATGTCTAGTTTACCCAAAAATTGGAATCACTGCATTTAGATCAACTTATCCCCAAGATATGACTCAACAACTAAGGTTGGTCCGACTAACTCTTAACTCACGTAAAACAGAGCTCTACTTTGATGAATTTATGGTGCACGGGGTTCAACTGAGATACACTTCCTTCATGGAAGTTAGTTATTCTACAAGAAGTCTAGTTTACCCAGAAATTAATCACTTATTTTCATTAACCAAACTCTAGATACACAAACATCAAGACGGTCCGATTGGCTTAACCAAATCGTGGGCTGAACTTTGACGTAAATCAGGGTCTTTGAGTTACCAATCTACCTTGAGGTCTTCAACACATTTATATTGGCGAATTAATTTGGAGGTCTTTAGCCAAGATATGCCAACAAACTACTTAGAGTTTTTGGGGAAAATTTGATAGCATCTCCTCTTACTAACCCTACTTCTCCTTACACCAATTTCTTCCTCATTTGAAGAACCCAACAAACAACAAATACCAAGCAATTAAAAATATACAACAAACCTAACAAGATTGGAAATCTCGTACCTTTCTTGACAAATCTCTCAAACCTTAGCTTATTCTTCTCCTTGTTCCTCACTTCTTCTCTTGTACAAGGCTAGATCTCCAAAGCAAATGAAGAGAAATCACCAAGAATGGCTTCTCCTCTCAAACCCGTAAATGCCCTAGCTCTCCAACACCAAGTGGGAAATGCTTCTTCTATTAGGCCATGTTTGGCTTTATCCCATTTTTGGCCTAATTTCCCATTTTGCTATTTAGTCCTCACATATCATTCAATTTGCAAAACAACTTATCAATATCTTCTATCTTATCATAAATCTTTTAAATTTTACTGCTTTCTAAGTCCCTAATTTGACAATTGACTCGTTTCTATTTTTTTTACTTTTAATAATGATTTATATCATTTTTCACACTTAGCAATATTAATTTCCGCAAAATTCAGCCTAATCCTTATATTATACCCTAAACCATAACAAAATACTGTAGAGCACTGGGGTGTTAAGCACACCGCATTCAACCGTCTTCGATCATAAGTCACATCTTATAAGATAATACTCTCCTCAAATCTAGTCATTTCAAACCCTACATGGTCAAATCGAGGAAGTGATAAAAAAGGCTAGGGTATATATGGGAGGGGGGAAAGGAATGAGAATGTAGTGTTGCTCAGGAATGACAATGTAAAGCTCATGATAATAGGTCATTAGATTCGAAAAGGCTAAGGTAATAATACAAGTGTGAATGAGATGCTACTCCGATCCGGGTAGAATGACTCTCAATCTCTAACTCCTCGAGTAAAGTCTCCAATCCAAGGCCAATAAGCTCAATACCCTCCATAATGGGTCGTAATCTAAGTGATCGTCATGATGCGGTAAGCAAAAGTACCTCTCACAAGAAAACATTCTATGAACCAAAGATGACAAACATAAAGCAATATCCATAGGAAAAAAGACCATATGCTCATAAGAATAAGATCACATGATGTATATAATGTAAATAAGTGGAACTGTAAATACATCATTTATGAGAACAAACGACTCAATAACCACTCGACCCTCAAAACTGGACTCTCAAACAAACTATATATATATATATATATATATATATATATATATATATATAGGCAGAGAGTATATATATATATATATATATATATATATATATATAACAAAGCATCGAAAATACAAAGGGAAACAATACTTTGAACTTAAAAAGATCGATGAAAAGCCCAAAAAGTTCTATTTCAGCCATGTTTATCGCAGTCTCGAGCACTTTTTGTACTAATCAACGTAATTAACCCACCGCACATTAATGTCCCTGGGCGATAATACTAATCACATTTTGTGACTGCTTTTTGTAGTTTTTGCAAGATAATCGCATCAAAGTTATCAGCCAATCCAAGCACGAAGAATCCAGTTTCAACCAGAGCTCACTTACGTAAGCCTAAGGAAATTAGAGCCACAAGCTAAAGAAAATTGGAACACTATAGAAATTTTGCAGGGTTGTGAATTTTCGCAACCTGCGATGCCTCCATTTTGACCTGCAGTTGACCACTTTTTCTGACTTTTTCCTAAACTACCCCCTATGTATTGATGGTAGTTCGCACGCTAGACTTCCCCTCGACTTGAAAGCAAGATATGCTTCCCGCCTGGCTCGTGATAAGATATCACTGATGCAATAAATTGGCGCGAAAGCTTTCAGTTTTCCCGCTTTTTCTTCTTTTTCTCTCATTTTTCCCTTTCCTTCACTTTCACCCGCTAAACACTCCCTTGCTGATGACAACTCAAGGGATGATCCCTCATCCTCAAGAGGAAGGCCACTTCAGCCAAAGTTTCGAGGTAAACCGTGTCCCTCCGTTTTCAACGCTTTATAATCATTTATGTTTCGCATCTCGTCAAATTTAAATCCTTCCTCGATGTACCTGATCACAAGATTTCTGGCAAGCTTTTAGGGCTCAGTGGATGCTTACCACTAGATCGACTGAGCCTCACTTAGTTGCCATTTATTTGCCTCTGTAGGTTAGGTCAAAGGATCGTTTTTACTGCTTTGAAACATAAAGGACCAATAAATGCTCTATTTCAAGAGAAAAACTTTTAGGGTCCAGTTTTTATGGCTAAATGAAGATCCGGTTCGGGAAATGACTATAGGTCATCCTCCCACCCGCAGGAAAAGGCCCGAGGACCCTACCACACCCTAAAACCCCAAACCCAAATGGGCCTTGAAGACTGGGCGCGAGTTCTTTTACATTCTATTTCATTTTGTTTGTAGTTTCTCAAAACACCAATCAAGAATTGCAAAACCCCAACCAAAGTGAAATCACCATTTTACATCAACTATGAATCATTTTACGTGAAGAAAACTCATCCTTGAGTTCGACCCTAAAACCACTATACTGCAGTAGCTTCGTTACGGCAATAGGAATTTACGTTACAAATATTGTTGATTTTGGGTACACTTACTGTGGCACGAATCAAATGGCGCTCGCTGTTTCGGATGGTGCTTGTGAGCAAGTGAGGTCGCCAACTCTGCGGATCCCTCACTTCCACAAGTGTTGGTGAAATCTAATTCTTTATCTTTTATCAATCCTCTAGAAGTTCACCGTGATTTAATTTTTACACCGGTCCATACATAGATTTTTCATTTTTTTTTATAGCTAACCTTAACCTTTTGCTAGCTATGGCTGCCTTTTTTAGTTGTCTGCTTGTGTTGATCGGGCCTCAAGTAGCCTATGCACCATCGGGATAGGAAATACTCACAGTAGATTGGAAAGGTTCAATGCTCCACTTGAATAGGCTAGTAAAGTCAGCCTGAACACTAACCAGATGGACCCTCTACTCGAGGAGCAACAAAGGCAAATAAGGGGTATAAAGAGTTCCAATGCCTACAAAGTCAATGAGGGACCATATACACCACCAAGGGTGAGTGCACCATGTATTATACCTCCCATCGAGGATGTGAGTGTTAGGCCTTATCTCGGTGCCCCAAGCCCCAACCTTCCATGGTATGGAAAATGAAAATCCATACACACATCCGGATTGGTGAAGTTTGCACGACTTTCGGAAGAAGCGGTGCACTGAATATGGAATTGCCGGGTCAAAGGCCTACCCTAAAAGACAAGGCCAAGATTTGGCTTAACTCTAAGGCCAAGGACTATCGTAAATCGATGAAGATGTTGTGCCGAATATCCTAAGAAATTTTTCAGCACACATAAAACCAACACTCTAAAGAGGCAGATTTATACCTTTGCAGCATATGACAATGAGAAGTGTTACCAGTGCTGGGAAAGATATTTGGAAACCATCAACCATTGTCCTCACCATGGTTTCGATACTTGGATGCTGGTCATCCATTTTTATGATGGGATGTCCCCTGCTATGAAGCAATTATTGTGAGACCGCGTGTGAGGGGACTTCCTAAGCAAGAATCCAAACGGCCATGGATTTTCTCAATTATGTGGTTGGAAACTTCCAAAGCATGGGATTTAGCCTAACCTCAGGAGGCAACAGGATGAAACCTACAGCAAATCAAAGGGGAGGCGTGTACTCATTGATAAAGGATATGGAAATGGCTGGCAAAGTCGCCCACCTTTACTGTAAGGTTGAAGAATTGGCCGGAGAAGGTCAAGATGAGGTACGCAAAGCAGGGCGAGGCACTGTGATCCATCCAAATTCGTCAACCGCTACCCACTCAATTCACCAAAGTGAACACCGCCTATGGTTCCTTTAGTAAGGATATAATGGTTGAGCATAATGTTGTAAATCGTTATGCTTCACCAACCAATACCCTATATGGCAATACCTATAACTCTAATCGGAGGAACGATCCTAACCTCTCCGAAGCCAAACCCATTCCATATGTGCCTCTCACGCACAACAACAAGGGATCCCTATCCTAGCCTTCGCCCATCACTCATCCTCATCTCTAGTTGAATAGTAATTATGAACTTCGAGCAAGGTGGTGGGCACCTCTATGAGGAACATGCGTGAATGCCCAGTTAATCGTGAGAATCGACACAAATGAAAGCACACTCAACAAGAAACGAACAACCTCAGATAAGTACTTCCAAAAATATGACATCCCCGCAGATCTAACTTCGAGGTAAACTAACTGGAAGAATAAGTAAAAAGAGAAAGGGAAATTTCTCCTAACACAACCCAATCCCAGTGGGAGTGCATGAAGTGAGCCTTTCCAAGACTCTAAGTCCCAGGACGGGATGAGGTCAAGGCAATTATCACATCGAAGTGGTAAAGAGCCTTCAAACAACCATTACCCAAAGCAATGTAAGGCGCCGTGAAGCTAAAGAGGCCGAACCGTAAGAGGTGGCTTAATTTAGAAACCAAGTAGCTGAAAATAAAGACATCCCCACCTTTTTCCTCAAGCACAAAAGCTAAGAAAAGCGCCATCAACTGTCGAAATATTAGAAGCACCGAGACAAGTAAAGTCAACATTCCTTTCGCTGATATGATCAAACAAGTCCCCTACATATGCTAAAATTTTTAAGGATTTGTACGCGAAGAGAAGTTGGATAATGCTCTTTCCACAGCTCCTCCTGACCGAACGTATCGCGGCTATCATCCAAAGGCAAAACCCGCTGAAGTATAAAGATCCGTGTCATTCCTACCATCTCAGCTTAATATCGGGGCACTTATGCAAGTTAATCGCTGACTCAAGGTGCTAGTGTAAACTCGCTTCCTTATTCCTCGATGCACAAGCAAAATGGCCGGGAGAATTAAAGCCCACTTCCATCACATCGTTCTCAGATAGATCCATAAAGATACCAAAGGAACAAAGAGGAAGCGTTCTAATATTGCCGACAAATTCTACTATCTAGTAGATTTTGTTGTACTTGATACATAACCAGCTGCAACAAGGGTTAACTATGTGCCTATCATTCTAGGGAGACCATTCTTGGCCACTTCTAATGTTATTATCAACTGCCAAAATGGGGTTATGCAGCACACATTCTAAACATTTACCTGTAATCCAACATCTTCCACTAAGTAAAAACACATGCAACCTCAGGGAAGATGTCCAAGAAGAAGTCTGCATAATTCATACAATCCTCGAAGAACAGTTATCCAACAAAGAACGCAGATGTGTCAATCGAGGAACTGTCAAGTGGTCTGAAAAGAAGCAGGGAACCCAAGACATGAATATCAGAGGCCATCGGGCTAAAGCAAAGAAATTTTCATAGCTTATGATCGAGTGGCGAATCAGCTGAACTCAAAATCTGACCTTAAACCTTTGTCAGGAATTAAAAATATGCCTATCTCGGAAGAACATGAGCGCACCTGGGGCCAAGCCATTTCCTCCCCGCTTAGTACTTTATAGGAAGATAGCCCGCCGGACATCCTGTGAGAATAAGCAAAGCATGTGGTGGGAGATCACGATCTTAAGGGTATCACCAGAGGCTCAGACCCATCACATCTACTGAGGATGAGTGAAGTCAAGAAGGGCCCGTAGAGTGAATGATCGCAAATCCTCATACGCAGAAGTGGTCTCGAGCGTGTAAGTCCTAAAGCGTTTGCCGGTATCATTTACCCTATATCGATAGCACTCGGGTGAGTCTAACCCAAAGTCAGGCATAAGAAATCGTAAAACTACTGCGGCTTTAATGAAAGGGAGAGGAAATGTCGCCCCGAGACACATGTGCGTTGAGGGTA
Source organism: Tetrastigma voinierianum (assembly GCA_016808115.1). Taxonomy (NCBI): domain Eukaryota; kingdom Viridiplantae; phylum Streptophyta; class Magnoliopsida; order Vitales; family Vitaceae; genus Tetrastigma; species Tetrastigma voinierianum. The sequence continues at coordinate 353,721 of JAEQBH010002205.1, read as the reverse complement.
TGTATTGATCACCAAAGACTAAATGAGGTGACAAGGAAGGATCACTTCCCTCTACCCTTCATGGATTAGCTTCTCAAAAGGATTTCTGGCAACCCCTTTGTTTCCTGGATGGCTATTTAGGATTTTTTTCAAATTGAAATTAGTCGAGAAGACCATTTAGGTAATACTTCACCTTCATATTCTATATTTGGCACATATGCCCACAGGAGGATGCCCTTCGTCTGTAATTCTTACCACATTCAAAATATGCATGCTTAGTGATTTTCGCATGGATTTGGCAGAGCCATGACGCTACATGGATGATATTACGCCTATGGTTGAGCTGAAGAATGTCTCATCAACTTAGAAACCGGTCCCGCATTGTGTGTATAGAGAAAAACTTGGTATTGAACTGGAAAAATGCTGCTTTATGGTCAACTTCAGTGGAATTTATGTCAGCATATCATTTCGTAAAAGCACTGTTTATAAGGAAAAAATTGACATGATTTTTAAACTTCCTCCCCCCACAAATGGCAAGACTGTAGGCAATTCTGTGGCACGTGTGCTTTTATAGAGGTTCATCATGGACTTTCAAAACTGCCAAGCCTCTTTACAAACTACCGGAAAAGATGTAATTCATTTCAGTAGAAGATCACAAAGGAGCTTTCAGGAGCTCAAAACCTATTTGTTCCACTGCACTAATAAGTAGTGGCCCCTAAATCGGGTGCGCTACCTTTCAAGGTGACGCGATGCAAGCGCATCTCCCTATCAGGGCAATTCTGCAGCAAGGGAAGGAGGAAAGCCCTATGTGGTCTGCATCACTATGCAAAGCAAGACATTGAACGGGGCTACACAAAGGAATTACACCACCACAGTAGGAAGTGGAGCCATTAGCAATGGTCTATGCCTCGATAAGTTCCGAGCTTACTTAGTCGGGTCTCGACATAATCATATTCACGTATCACCTGTACCTTATATTTGCTCACCAAACATCGCTAAGGCTGGGGCTTATCAGATGGCCCTCCTAACACCGCAAGAGTTCAACCCGCAGATCAAGGATAAAAAGCGGTGTGGAGAATGTTGTCGAGATCGGCCCATCGAGATTAACAATAAGACACAACACTCATGATTCCAATCAATGACGAGTTCCCAAGGAGTCCCCCGCTTCGGGTTGAAAGAACACCCCGTATGCCTTTTCACATTGCCAATTATTTGACAACAGGAGCTACCACCGATTAGAAAGCTTAAGACAAGAAGTTCTTTCTTCTCGCAAAATTCACTCCTATTATCAAAGAACCCTTTTATACAAATATCAGGTTGATCGATAATCGTGAGATGTGTGCCCTGGGTTATCAACAAGGGATACTCAGCCACTACCATGAGAATGCTTGTGGAGGCCATTTTGCTTCCCATAAAACTTCCAGGAAGGTGCTACAATCTGAATTACATTGGCCCTCTCTTTCAAGGACGACCATACCATGTGCGTAGAATGTGACAAATGCCAAAGATCAGGGAAAATCTCTCGTCGTCATATGATGCCCCGGCCCAATTTCGTAGCGTCGACCCATTAGATGTTCGGGGGGCATCGCTTTATGGGACCATTCCCTCCTCCTTTCGGGATACATCTGCATTTTAAATGAGTCGACTATGTGTCAAATGGGTCAAGTCGTGCCTTGCGCAACGTAGCCACCACGTGGTGGCACTGAATTCCCAAAGGAGAACATCTTCTCCGTGACTGGGGGTCCCTAAAGCCATAATTAGTGATGGAGGTTCACATTTCTACAACAAACCTTTTGAGATCCTCCTAGCTAAATACGATGTCAAGCATAAAGTGGCCACCCCATACCATCCTCACACCAGTGGTCAGGTTGAGTTAGCCAACAGGGAAATCAAGACGATACTAATGAAAGTGGTGAACCCCAACCTAAAGGATCGGCCCTCGTCGATGACTCCTTTGTGGGCATACGTAACATCCAAACCATCCTTGCACGTCCCCTATCGCCTAGTTTATGATAAGGTGTCACCTACCCGGAAATCGAGTATGTGAGCATGCAGGGGCGCGAAGAAACCGGAACCTCGGATATGTGCGAGAGTCGGGTCTCAAAAGGCTCCTGGATATCAACGAGCTGAAGAACTAAGGAATGATGCCTACTTCAACTCGAAAATTGTGAAAGATAGTTAAAGAAGTGGCATGATCAATAAAGCTCGCAAGAATTTCAAACAAGGAGACCGAAAGGTCGCTTTACGACTCAAAGCTCCACCCTTCCGCAAGCCTAAGTCGAGACGGATCGCCATTCACCATCCTGGAGGTCTATCCCAATGGATCAGTGGACCTACTCAACTCCAAAGACAATAGGGTGTTCAAGGTCAATGGGCAAAGACTGAAACCCTATGCAGCACAACACTCAGCAGACAAGGAGGAGATTCCCCTCCTTGACCCCCCTTGAATTCAAAAGACTACCTGAGTGGGAGTGGCTTCAGTGATCTCGTAAGTCACAAATTTGTTAGAATTTTGTGTGTTTTATTTTAAATTTTAGTCATGGATTTTCTTAATTTCTTGTCTTAGTTTTGTTTTCCTTCAAGAATTTTCCTCATTTACAACTCCGTGTTTCTCGTAATTTTGCCCTCTATTTTTTGCGTGTGTCATTGGCCGGGAAGCTTCTGCTTTATGAAATTTCCTGTGTTTGCGAATTTTTCTAGGGTTGCGAAATTTTGTAGCTCATAATTTTCAAGAGTCGCGAAATTCCACCCCATTCATCTTCTTTCCTCCTCGCCTCTTTCACTTCCTGGCCAACCTTCTTCCCCGCGCCTCCATTAATTTTTCTGCATTTTTTGAGCCACAACCACTAACAATCCGCCTTTACGGTACACTAGAGCCAACTTTTCAGATGCCTAAACCTATCTATTTAACCCACCCCCCTTTTCTCCTTTTCATTCCAATTCATTTTAAACCTTTCCTCCTCCTTCTCCAACCCAGTTTATGGTAAAGACGCGCTGAGGACACGCCTTCAAGCCTGGGGGTGAGGCGCTCTCTCCTCCCCATGCCGCAGCCTCCAACCCGCCATCCCCGTCGCCGCCGGCCGCCTCTAGCAGCCCCTCCTACCGCCGTCGCCGTTGCTCCTATCTTGCGCTCGCACCGCTCGCCGCAAACGGCCTGCTCCGCGCCACCGCTGCCGCCGTCAGAGATCCCTACCATGGGCTCCCCGCCCTCGCACCGCCGTCCCGGCCCGAGAAGGTACCATACCCTGTCGCTCCCATTCCCCCCCTGCGCCACATCCTAGGCCATCCTGGAGGGCCCCACCGTCCAAGAGGGCACGTACATCCGGCCCAAGAGAGTCCTCCAATTCCAGGCCCCGAAAGCCCTAATCACCACCTACTCGTGTGGCCCGCTGAGATCTCCTCCCGGGACTGTCCCCCGGCATCGATCACAGCGACCCTATTTCTACTCCAAACTCTATTCTGTGGAATACCGATCAGTGGGAGTAGGATGTGCATCGCAGAGATTTATTATGATCTCCCACTTTCTGGCTAAAGATCCGAGCCTGAGATGCTATGCGCCTAGTGTAGAGGTACTCCCTGGAGCCATTCATGACTTCATTGTTTTACTACTCGGGAGCGGTCATCGAGTTTTACCACACGTACACCCTCCAGCAGAGCCCAATCCTACAAATACCCATTCATTTCCTCCATGACGGGCTGGGCCAGGATACTGTGCTTCTGACATAGCAATGCTCCATCTCCCCGTATGGTCCTTGCCAATCCAAGCTAATTATAGCAAGGGCCCCATCCCCACCACAGGAGATGGTTCGTCATACTGACACGACAAATGACCATCTTGCTCAAGAGGCAAATTGTCACATGCTTCGATGTAATCACATACATGGCCTAATCTTTTCCCTCCAAAGAGATATACCTGCAGGAGATGAGCCATTCGAGGCTCTACCGCATCTTGGGAGGGTTAATGTCTAAATTTTACCGAGTTTATCATGACAAAATTTTGCTCCACTCTTAAGGATCGAGGTTCACTGAGGAACCCGGACCAGAGTCAGTCCACACCCCCTCCCGGTTCCGAGACCCTATGCTGGGGTGTTAGCACATCTGGGCTTCCCGCTAAGCCTAGCTGTGAGCGCCCATCATGGTGGACTACGAGGCCATCCTTTCGCCGACCGGCGCATTATACCCCGGCTCCTATCACCTTCCCACCTCCGCATCCAGCCTCGGGAGGACCGCCAGAGCTCAACCCTTCCTACTCAGAGGAGCCGGCCACCTCCAACAAGCATACCAATGGAGCATCAGTCTCGCATCCCCTGCTCCTACTCTATTAACCCGTCCCGTCCCTCTGTACTCCAAAGCCTTCCCTACCTCAGCACTACTGCATCCTATAGATATCGCTTAGCCCGAAAGCACTTCAAGACCACCTTCGCAAGATATCACTGAGCATCTACTGGGACTTCCCGCCATCACGGATGCAAATCCGCACCTCTCATCACTTCGGGCATCATTTACGATCACCCATGTCGCTTCCAGCCGAGGATGACTCACATCGAGGTCGCTATGGCTCCAATCAGCCATCCTCATGCGTATCTCAGTCACCCGGCCTCGCTCCGATTTCCCACAAGGCTCGCCCAAGCCTCGCCCCTCCAGAGCCAAGACTCGCAGCCCTTCGACTTGCTAGCAAGCAGCTGTTAGTCAGCAGCTCACTCCACTAGTAGCACCTCATTCGTCTGTGGCGCAGGGCGACCTCCACCGACCACACACCAGCAGGTAGATTTCCTCCGCTAACTTTCCAATCCGGACCCTATTGCGGACAATGTCACATTTGGTTGGGGGGAGAGTTAGCGAAGGAAGTAACTTTTACACTTTTGATTTCACTGCCCTTTTAAGCAAAGCCCATTTTGTATGTTTAAGGGCTTCACGGTTGTTCATTTTTATTGAAGTCAAGATTGTTTTGTAAAGACGAAAATATAATGACAGATATCTCTATGCCATACCATACAACTCATTTTTTCAATTCAAAGTGCATCCATTTTTGCCCCCATTTTTTTTTTTTTTTTTTTTTTGGTTTCTCACACCCGTAGTTGGAAATTGAAACACCCAATGCCATTGATGTTAAATCGCCTCCATGCATGATTAAGTAGATGATCGGGCTTGAAGTCTCATGGTGTTCACCTCTTCTTCTTCCACCTTTAGCTAACCACAATACGCTGAACACGCTTTCTTCAAATATGCCGAGAAACTCGTGATAAATTTCCTTACTTTGCAAAACCTACCCTAGTTTCGTTGACCACCTGTAATAGGTTGAGGACCCCCAAGAAAAGAAGGCCAATGAAGTCTTCCATAAAGAAAGAGAAAAAGAAAAAGAAAAAGAAAGAAAAAGAGTAGAAAAGCCACGACGCTTCTCCTTGAAACCCGAGCACGGTCTAAGTGGGTATAATAAAGCTTCCAGTCCAAAAGGCCCTAAACCAACTCGGGGCTGGGAGCCAACCGACTTAGTGCTCAAGTTAATGGGTGGATGGGTGAGGCTGAAGGAATGTAGTGCCGGAGTCTCGAAATCATTCGTGAGTCCGGTGAAACCTCGAAGAGGGTCTAAAGATCCTTTTGACTTCCGATGCCCTAAGGCCTTAGTCAATGGGAGTCACCCAGGATCCCCTACATGGACTTTCGTGAGGTCGATTCCTCAAAGACGCACCCTACAATCCAGAGCCGCAATTTGAGCTCCGCCCCGTCAAGGTTAGCCCGACCAACCAAATTAGGCCGGCCGGGCTCTATTTTTTGGCCCGAAAAACCAAGCAAATTTAGCCGGGCCTGAATACCACGCCAAATAGTACTGATCTGGCCGTTCCGGCTTTTTTCTGGCCGGCCCTGCTTAAAAATTAAAATAAAATACCCCCTTGCTACTTCACTTTATTACTTATCCTTCTAAGCTCCAAACCCTATTTCCCTTTCGCTTTTTGCAAAAACCAGAGCCTTTCCCGCCTCCTTCGCTCCATGCCGTAGCCAGAGTCTCTCTAGCTGACCACCTCCTCGACGACAATCCTAAGCATTTTCCACTTCATTTTTTCCATCATTTATTTGTTGAGGAGTAAATCAGAGAGCTGAGGACCGAAAACGGGAGAAGGGGTTTCCCTTCTCTCCCCCCTCGAAAATGGGTTCCAGCTCAAACCTCCTCTCCAGCCGCTTGATCTTCGCTTCCTTACAAGGGATCATGTCATTCATGTGAGAGAAACTTCTATGGGGTTCTCTAACTTGTCGACCGATTTGAGAACTGGGCTGCACTGAGTCGCTCGATCTCGTCTCATCGGGAGTCAAGTGCGTAGGAGTTACTAATGCCGTGTTATCAAGCCGCTTAAACAGGTAGCGACGGAGTTTCATGGGCTCCATATGTGGTCGACGAATCGCGGCTCGACCGCAGTATCAGCCTCGTCTCGAATTCGATCCAAGCCGATCTAAAGGATGAAGGGCTGTTTAATCTTCCATCATCGACCGTGGGATACTTGGATTCGCTGCCTGAATCTTCCATCATCTAAACAGGATACAAATAGCTTCCATCTCGTGAATGCTCCAACCTATCGATGGGCATCCATTTAGACAAAAATTATGATTTGTACCTCTAGATGCTAGAGCAGAGTTTCCAAAATATGAAACCGTGGTCCTAATTTCTTCCTCTATCTCCACAACTACCTTAAAATTTATTCATTCTCCCTTCTCCCTTTTATCTGCTGCTTCTTAAACAAAAGATTTTATTTTCGTAACGTGGCTTCATGGAACTCGTAATCTTTAGGGTTTGCTTATTTGTAATTCCTGTAAAATTATCTCGTAATTTTAATTGTGCATGTTTCGTGACATTTTATAAAAGAATACTAAGACGTAATTATTATTTCACCGGGGCTTCAAGGTTCGTCAGAGGTACTACAGTGAATTTACAACTGATGATTTTTTCCCTTTAGTCGACTCCATGTGATCTTATGATCTTAAGGAAGAAATAATGAAGAAACCATGTGTGAACTTAACATACTCACAAGTTAAAATTTTGCATATTATCCCGGGGTTGGATATTCAAATTCAATTGTCTTATTTCATTCTTCTTGTCTTCTATTTTCAAGGATGATCTGCACTCTCAAGTTCTTAAGTCATGCACCATTTGTCGTGGGAGCTATAGTTTTCATTCATTTACTTAGTCTCGACATTTTCATTTGAAAATAATTTAAATTAAGATTTCTTTACTCAAGCAGATGCTTGTTTGATCGATCAGAAGCTATCGACTCAAGTATGCATTAATTTACTGTGTTTATACTTTTAAGTCTCAAGGATATCTAAGAAGTCATAAGATTTGGCTAGTCATCTTTCTAAATAAAAAGGAAACTAGCAAAGATTTTTATTCGTCGCTTCTGAATCCGTAGAAATATATTCGTGGCAGAGTCAGTTGCAAACAATGCCGCAAATAAAGAGCATGCTTGATGTAACATATCAAGTAGCTTGAGAATCTGAGATCCCGACTTCAAGAAGCAAGAAATAAATTCCTGATCGAGCGAAAGTACAGGTCGTTGTTTTTGATAAGATCAAATAAACCTGAAATTTATTTGATTAAAATAATTTTAAAAAATTTCACATAGGGTGGGTCGTCACTAGCCCACGACCTGATAGAGCCTGTCACAAGAAATGGCAGTCTTGCTTAATCAAACTAGTCCGATCCACCGATTATACCCTCGGGGTCTCTATCGGTCTCTGGCCAGCCCGATAAACCCGCTCGACTAAGCCAAATTTCTACCTACAACATAAAAAGAAGTGTGGAATAAGAGCAGAGCTAGATTTATTTAGGTTGGTCATTCTTCTATGTTTCGCAAAGAGCTCGTCAGGAGTGAAGTTCGCAGCTATATCTAAAATTCGATCGCTTAAACACTTAGATTTTGGTGGAAGTTTTAGGTCGATTTCCTTGAGTTAGATACTCTTCTAAAAACTTGATTCTATATGGCTTTCATTCTCCCAAGATGGGTATTGTGCAGAAGCTTGGTGATTCATATTGAAGATTAAGCATTACTCATTCACAACCTTTTTGAAATACCATTTGTCTTGTAAACATAATTTTGATTTTGTTTTGTTCACTCTCTATTTCTTTCATTGCTAAGGGACTAGAAATGTGTAGTTTGGGGGGTATGATTATTGCCCAAAAAGTGCTATTTTGAGCCATGTTTATCGCAGGTCTTGAGCACTTTTTGTGTACTAATCAACGTAATTAACCTAATTGGCACATTAAAGTCCCGACTATACTACTAATCACATTTTGTGGTTGTTTTTGTAGTTTTTGCAAGATAATTAGGCCAAAGTTATCGAGCCAATCCAAGCACGAAGAATTCAAGCCGAACTTGTAGCTCACAAATGTGTTTCCAAAAGAAATTGAGCCACAAGCCGAAGAAAAATTGGAACACTAAGCATAAATTTTTACATGGTTTGCAAATTTTCGCACCTCGCGATGCCTCCAGCTTCTGACTTGCAGCTGACCACTTTTATGACTTTTTCCTCTAAACTACCTCCTATGTATTGATGGCGCTCGTACATTTTGTAATTTCCTCGACCATTAGTATATAAGTCCCGCCAAGCCCTCAGACAGATATCACTTGGATGCACAGGATCGCAAAGCTTGCCCCGCTTTTCTTCTTTCTCATTTTCTCCCCTTCCTTCTCACTTTCACCCGCCAAACACCTCTTAAGGATGACAACTCAAGGGATGCTTGGCCGAATCCCCTCATCCCCGTAGCAAGAGGAAGGGGCCATCAGCCAAAGTTTTGAGGTAACCGTGTCCTCTATATTTCAACGACGCTATAAATCATTTATGTTTCTCAGATTCGCTCAGCCTTTAAATCCTTCCTCGATGTACCCGATCGCCAATACTTGGCAAGATTTTAAGGCTCATTGGATGCTTACCACTAGATCCACTGAGGCTCGCTTAGTTGCCATTTATTTGCCTCTGTAGGTTAGGTCAAAGGATCGTTTTTATTGCTTTGAAACATAAAGGACCAATAAATGCTCTATTTCAAGAGAAAAACTTTTAGGGTTCACTTTTTATGGCTAAATGAAGATCCGGTTTGGGAAATGACTATAGGTCATCCTCCCCGACTCTAGGAAAAGGGCCCAAGGACCCCTCAATCACCCTAAAACCCCAAACCTAGTGGCCCGAGACTTCAAGGAGTTCTTTTTACATTCTATTTCATTTTGTTTGTAGTTTTCAAACCACCAATCACACTGTTTTTACAAAAACCCCAAATCCAAAGTGAAATCACCATTTACATCAATTGTGAATCATTTTATGCCAAGAAAACTCATTCTCGAGTTCAATTTAAAACCACGAGTATCGAGTAGCTTCGCTACGGCAGTAGGAATTTAGGTTACAAATATTGTTGATTCCGGATACACCTACTGTGGCACGAATCAAAGACTCAATGCAAGACCAATGAAAAACTAAAGTAAAACAAGACTGAAACGATGAAGCAATATCGTCTTCGATGTAGACTATGACTAGACCCAAGAAAACTCTATGCTAGCTCTACAAACCAATGTAACTCAAATCAGATGAAATGAAATCTCAACTCAAAAAGCCTCAAAGTGTGCATCGATGCCCAAATACTTTCATCACCAACCAAAGCCCACCGCAACCAGCGGCGGGGAACCGTAGGCAGAATAAGGGGCTAGAGGGTTAGTAGCCCCACACTCTTCGCCATATAGGTGACTTCACCCCAAAATCAATCAAGTCTTGAACGGTATGGTGGGGTTTGATGACAAGCAGACTCAATATAATGCCCTTAGCCTCGGGTGATATGCACAAAACTCATGTAGATCTGTGAATGAGGAGGCAATAGTCAGGGTAAGGCCTAGTGGATACTGTGAGTAATCGCTGCATCCTTCACTCTCAAAGCCCGAACAATGGTCACGCCCAATGGGGTGAACTGCCTTATGGTCCTCTAAGCTCAGGGTCGAGGTTGCCGGGAGGAAGGCTCTCTCGATGTGCTGGTCGAGGTCGTATATTAGTCTGTTTACACGGCTGTTGAATTATAGGTTGGCCAAGCTAATAATGAGGAGTGGGTGATCGAGCTCTGAAAGTAGGAGGCCTATAAGGTAACTGGTGAAAGAGCCTTTGATGATAATTGATAGCTCTAACCTCTCCAAGTCTCCCACTAAATGATCCCATAGGCTACTTCCCCTTGGAATCATGGGAAGAACTATCATCTGACCATAATCCTTTGGAGTTAGCATCCTCAACACTGAATGTGACATGAAATAAGCCCTAACATCCTCAAAAGCGGACACCCAAATAAGACGCTCTAGAAAATCACAAAGGTTCAAGAACCATATATCCGCTTCGCTTCCCAGGGCCGACGCATCACACCAACCACCTTATCCCTCAAATGGCTAACAAACGAAGAAACTATCTTATCATGCCTCTTTCTAATGGCTTCTAACTCTTGTCTAGATACATCTATACTAGCATTGGAAGTAAACTGTGTCAGAAACTCGTGGGTCACATCCTCCCATGTACGGAGTCTAGAAGACTCAACTGATGCAAACCATCTCTGTGCTACCCCACTAAGTGACATAGGAAACAGAGCAACCAACTGTGTATCATCTTATTTATGCGCCCTCATGATAAAGCTATAGAAAAGCGAGCTTCGGGCTCGAAAAGGAAATAAAACATATTAGGGCTGAGAGCACATGACTTAATGAGGCTTAAGGCCTAAAAAGAAAAAAGCAAGCTCCGGGCTCGAAAATGAAATAAAACAACTCAAGGCTCGACAAGGCTCAGGGCCTAAAAAGGAAAAAGCAAAAAAAGTGAGCTTTGGGGCTCAAAAAGGAAATAAAACAACTCAGAGCGGGTGAGTGTGTGGGAGCTCAGGCAGTGGAGGTCGGCACAAGTTGGTAGAGCGGACACTGACGGACTTAATGACCAACTTTTCGGCAGCCTTGGCACTTACCAAGATACGGGCGAGACAGGAGATGTGATGAGGTTGGCTACAAGGCTCGAGGTAGCTGCAGGGGTCGCCATGATCATCAGGCCAGCAAGAGTGAGAAAGGCGGTACGGCCAGGGCCCCGGTGGTAGTGGATCGGAACGAGGAGGACTCCGGATCGCGATTGCTCAGCCCACTCCCGGACATCAATTTTTCGTGTAATTCATCAAAGAGAATCAGAGTGTCAAGACCTTGGACAATATTGAAAATGGATTTGTAGTCTTCATCCAAGCCATTCAAGATTCTATCAATGAGATCCTAATGGTCATGGTTTCTAAGAGCCGCAAGTTGATCACTTCATGACTTGATGCAGTTCATGTATTCGGCGATGGCTCGGGAAACCTTTGATGATAGCCTCTGAGTTGGTCCTTGATTTGTTCGATATGCCCACGCAGATGGATCTATACATGTGTCGGGCAAGGGTTAAACATGCATCACGAGATGGTGATCAGTTGGAATAAGAGGGATTAAGGGAACCAAAATGGATCCAATAAGAGCACCAAAAAGTAGTTTGTCTGGAGGATCTAGGAGAGAAAGTTCGACTTTAGGGTTTCCTTGTCGACGGAGTGAGTCGTGGCTGGGGGACAAGGATGAGAGCCATCAATATATTTGTAGAGGTCATAGCCAATGAGGATAGCTTCAATCTGAAGCTTCCGGGAGAGGTAGTTTATGGAGGTGAGTTTGATGATGTTTTGATGCGAGATAGTGATGAGGGTGAGGTGAAGTGGACCCGAGGAATTGGGAATATGATTACCGTTGTTCTTAAGTCATGATGTTGGTAGAGTAGGAGATGAGCTGAGGCTAGGGAGAAGGGCGAGGTCTGAATCGTGGCTCTAATACCATGTAGAATACTCAAAATATTAGAAGATTGATTAAATTTCTATTGAATCACATAAGGTATAAATAATACAAATGAATGAAACGAATAAGGTGACTAACCTAAACTAGGTATAGACAAATCCTAGAATCAATCTAAATCTAAATATTACAAATTGGAAATTACAGGGTTTACACCGGGACACTTACTTATTCGATGTAGATCGGATTCTCCAATACGCCCGTAGTTGTGAGCTCTAGAGGAGAAACCAATCTTGAGTAACTAATGAAATGAGTGCGGGTGTAGGTTTGTTGAGAGTATCTACAAGCTTATCCGCGAAACATGTGGGTAATATGAAGATCGCGACTGAACTTGTTCGCGAATGAAGTAGTAGTCAAGTGCAACATGTTTCATACGCGTAGTGGAACAATCGAGTTCAAGTAGAGGTCGCCAGATCAACATTGTTTAAAGAATGACGGGGTGTCTGTAAACCCGAGAAAATTTCTAATTTTAAGGAAAATGGTAAAATGGGGTAATTTGCGTCAAAACCAAATTTTTCTAGATTCGATGACTAAACTGACTTCTCACCGCTGAATCGTCTCAAATCTGGGGCCTACCACGACCGGCCGACTCGAGACGCACTAATTTCACATTTTATGCAATCGTGTCCGTGCCACGCATCTAATTGCGGAGAGACATGCCACGATGTAACAAAGTCACCTACTACATATATTCATGCCACATGCTGTACGACAGTTTAGACGATGGAAATGAATGGGCTTAAATTAAGCTATGTAAAAAGGGCCCTTAAGTCAAATAATAATGAATGATTGGCGATGAATTAAGTTAAAAGATTAAATGAATAAGACAAAAGAAGAATCTTGTCTTCTTCACCATTTCGCAAAACGCGCAGCCAATGAGATTTCAGATTTTGTTGTCGACTCTCTGTGATTTTCCTGTTCTGACCGGGCCTGGGCTCTCGTCAGAGCAAGAAGCAAAGTTGTTCTACGCGACAAGGGCTATACGTGGGCACCGATTCAGGGAGTTCCGACAACCCAAGAGGTAGGATCTTTTCCTCACTGGCTAATTTTTCTACGCAAGAGTCATTATAATGGACGATTTGTCGAGGCTTGAATGGGTCGTACATCTGGCCCCAAAATCTTGAACCGAGGAGAAAACCTATCAGGTGGCCGTGGAACAAGGTCGAATTCTAGGTCTCTACTATTCACGTGATATGTCGCAGGATTTTTGTGTCATTTATGATTCAAATGAATTCCTTTTGATTGTTATTAAATTCCATGCAGCTAATTTTCGTGTTATTATCAGGAATCAATAACATGAATTGTAGAATTAAAAATTTTATTAATATATACAATGTGAAAATATATTAGCATGAATATTTGGAATGACATAACGACCTATATGCACCCGTGGAACCCTAGAACGATAGTGTGTGAAATGTATGACACGAAATGAAAAGAAAAGTGAAATGGTCAGTGAAAGGAATTTCATGAAGATTTTCGAAGAATTGCCTCGAGAGGGTCCAACAACCATCTCTGGAGAAGTGCACTCCATGACCTGCTCGAAAATGATCCACACTACCTGAGTATAATAGCCCAATATATTTCACCGAAACTCCAGAGTAAGATTTCGAGAACAAAAACCTTTTGTTTTGAAAACGATGTTTTTCTCGCATTTGGCTTAGGCATGTGTGAGGAGTCATGGAGGACTCAAGACATGGGATCAAGTACGCATATCCAAAGAGTGATCACGATTTGCTAAGCAGGTTCGTTGCCATGACATGTGCACTTAGGTGGGGAAAGTAACCATGTAGAAGATTATCACCACCGGGCTTCTTTGCTCACCCAAATGAGGGATCATTACTTCGTGCACAGTGAGTGTAATAGGAGGACGACGCTACCAGAGGTCGCTGCTTTTAGAAGAAGCTCTGATTGCCAAGCTAAAGCGGATACTTTTGTAAAACATGCATGTAACTCTAACTTTCGATATATTACGTTTTATAATAGAATGTGAATAACTCTTCAACTATTGTTATATAGTTGAAGTATTTCTTCATGAGTATTGATGTAATGTGGGCCTGGGCGTCGTTTTTACTATGTATGTGTCTCATGATATGAGACACAGGTATTCCGCAGGTTGACGGTTGTCAATTAGACACCCTGTGATTCAGTATCATTGCTGCACGTAGCTTAGGTTTATAAATACCTAGAGCTTACTGCCTGATACCAAAGTATAGCTTTAGTATCAATAATAAGTTAGGTATAATATTAGCCTAGACTTGACGTGGGCACTAAGTTAGATCATGCACTAATTGTGCATTTTGGATGATTGATGTGTGATCATTTGTTGTATGACCAAAAATTGTGCTTAGTGAATAACACATGAAAAAAATTTTATTTTCTCGAGGTTTTACAAGTGTGTAAAATTAAAAATATTTAAAATAAATATTTTTGGTTCTATCAAGACATGAAAAGAAATAAATAAATAAATATATATATATATATATATATATATATATATATATATATATATATATATATATATATATATATATATATATATATATATATATATATATAGCAGGTATATATATTGTGGTCTTACAAGAGCAGGAACAAAGAAAAAAAATGAGTGAAAAAAAAAAAATTTATTTTGTGCAGGAGATTGGATGGGCTATTGCCCATTTTCCGCTCCGACTTGGTATACAATGGATCAGGACAGACACAGGCGCTGGGCAGCCAGGTGGCCACGACACGCCTGGCCCCGCAAGCCAGACAGAACAGCGCCGCCGCACGCGGCCTAGCCGAAGGAGGAGTCGCGACATACAAACAAGTTGTGACGTGGCAGCAGGGGGCGGTCCCTAGGTCCGGCTACTGTGCGGCGCCGACACGCACCCAACGCCTCGCGACACGGCAGGGCGCTTACACGCGCAAGAAGGCATGCGACACTCCACACAAGAACAGGTTCGTGGTTGCGACACAACCAGACGCGGGATGTGGGGCCCGCGACAGGCGCCAGGCGCCGCCGCCATGGCTCCGACACGGCCGAGCCCTACGACACACCCGCGACACCTACCGCTCGAATTGATGATACGGCGCTGGCGCTGCGCCATGACACGTTCCCAAGGCCGCGACACGACACCGCTCGCGCCTCGCGCGTACTCGCTACGGGTGTGCACCGTGCACTCGACCCGCCAACTCGCAGACCACTCGAAGTCATCGTTGGATCACTCGCTCATGAACACTATCTGGCGAACACTGATCACGAGGTTTTCTAAAAATCAAATAAAATAAAATCAAATCAAATCAAACAAAATAAAAACTTTTTGTTGCGTATGAATTTATATATGGAATTATTGTCTGAGATACCTAAGAATGCATCGACATTACGTATAGAAATTCTTTCTGCGCAAATAGTGTCTCGAGGTCAGATTACGCCTCATGATATCGTTAAAACTTAACTTGCCATTTGACATGTGTGTGATGGCTACGCTGGAGAGGACGTGAGGTCGTCCACAAAGTGCTACCTAAGCACCACCAAGATTCGACCAAACAGGCTCATTGAGGTCAGGATCGCGATCACGCTATCAGACAAGCCAAGGCAAAGAGGTAGTCAGGAGGTCCGAGTAACTCCAAAGGTTGTGTGCACATCATCCCTCCGACATTCACAGTGAGCAGATCCGAATTTCTGGGCACCATCGGTCTACGCAAATGAGAAGATATCGGAGGTGATGTAGGACAATCCGATACTACTAAGATCGTACTAGCCAGATTCCAACTAGAGGGTGAGGCCCAAGTGTGGTGAACTGAGAAGACTCCTAGATCTAGAGGCAATTACTGAAAGCAGAGTTCCGCTGATCTTTTCATGGGCAAGTATTTTCTGATCGCCAATATGCGAAAGCTCAGAGTTCCCAGAATGGGCGTATAGGGACTATGACCGCATATATGTGGCTAGATTCACGGAGCTAGCCCATTTTTCTGATGACTACGTGGCCACGGACATGGCTAAGGTCAGGAGATTCAAGAATGGGCTAAAGTTGTCCATTCGAGGCAGGATTGTAGGACTTCGCCTACAAGACATGGACTCTATTTACGGACTGCCCACCATAAAGAGTAGAGAGATCGAGGATGCCCAAAGCACTCAGATGCGTGTGTCGGGCAAGAAGAAGGAGAGTTAGTCTTCTTCCGTGTTAGGAAAGAAGAAGGCCTTGGGCTCACGCTGGTTCTAGAGTCGCGCCATCTGTGCCAAGGACATCAAAGAGCACAATGCCAAAGTGCATGGTGTGCTACCACCACACAACAGACATATGAAGAGGGATCAGCCTTGCAGACAGGGATCCCATGGTTTTGGGACAAGAATCCTGGCCAATGGACATGAGAGACAGGTTTATCCCTCCACACCAAAAGATAGGCTAAATGAGCTAATATTAGTTTCAGGGAGATGCATGGGCACCTCCCCTGCATACGTAGGCTGCAGAGGCTAAGTTAAGGGTCGAGGCACAGGACGAGGCCCACAAAGTGTGGATGTCAAGGGTTTGTGGCGTGATCTACATCACACCACCATGAGCCAATGATCAACTAAAGCCATATATTGCACGTTTTGCTATCTCGCCTATGGGCAGAGTAAAGGTTTGATCTCCTGTGTCAGATTCATTCATCACATTAGTTATGATAGAGTCATTTAGAGGTCGAGGCCTCGAGGAGAGCCCTCAGATGTGAGTTCTCCCCCAGGGATTAGAGCGAGCATCAGTGGATGATATGTCATGGTCATGAAGTTAGAGATCTCCGATTATACTCACAAGTGACCCCGAGGGTCATGGACATGTCAGTTTGACAGTCATCCTGGGACGGATTGGGCCGACAGCCTTATAGAGTCGCATCGATCAGGAGCGTAGGAGGGCTACCATCTACACACAGACAAGACTGTTGTATTTCAAAGGGGACAAGCATGATATTTCGCCCCTGCATAAAGTAAGAGTCCGTAAGCCGCGGATGTTTATGAAGTCATAGCAAGCCCATTGGAGGATGATAAGGAGACCGCACTAGATCTACTCTAGAGCAGTTTATGAAGGAGGATGTTTTTCCCGATGAGCTACCAGGATTGCTCGCGTAGGTTGTAGACTTTTAGACGTAGTTACACTGTCCTTTTGCCCATCTCTCATGACTCAAGATAGATGGTACAATGATTGTAGAACTCAGAGTCCACCACGAAGCATCGATTAAGGGGTTCATTAGACCAAGCACTTCACCATGGGGCGCTCTGCTCTATTTGTGAAAAGCATGACGTAAGACCCTTCGACACGCATTGACTACCAACAAATAACAAGGTTACGATCAAGAATCTGCACTCCATTAATGTAGGATCAATGACTCGTTTGACTAGCTAATATGGCAAGAGTCTATTCCAAGATGACCTTCTCGCACTAGTTACCATCAGCCAGCCGTTAAGGAGACAGATATCCCTAAGACAAATAAGTTCAAGACGATGGGCACCTCGAGTTTATTATGATGCCCTTTGATCGACACGCGCCATCGGCATTCATAGACCTTTGCATTGTGGTATTCCAACCCCATCTAGATTAGTTTGTCGTAGCTGTGATGACATTTGACCTACTCCCAATCGTAGAGGGAGATATGAGGATCACTGAGGATTATTTTATAGTTGCCGAGAGATCATCACCTATACGCCAAGTTCGCAAGTGCGAGTTTTGGCTATTGAGGTGAGATTTTTAGAAACGTGTGTCGCATCGGGCGCAGCTGACCTAGAGAAGGTCGAGGCCGTGATGAGTTAGAGAGGTCAAGCCGCCTTCGAGATACATAGTTTCTCGATCAGTCAAGTACTACAGAGATTCACGAGGATTTCTCCCGACATGACAATTCCATTTACCTAGATCGACTCAAGGAGGTCAAGTTTGATTAGGATGACCGATGAGAGGAGGCATTCCAGGAGTTGAAAAGGAGACTTATTACTACTCCTATCTTGATAGTCCCGGATAGGGGACAAGGGTACACAGTGTATTATGATGCCTTGAGGACCGGACTGGGATGTGTTTTGAAGCAGTCTGGGAGGGTAGTAACTTATGGTTCCCGTCAGTTGAAGAATCATGAGCAAAATTACCCCACACATGACATGGAGTTGGCGGCCGTAGTCTTCGCCTCAAGATTCGGGCACCACTCATTTATAGCGGTGAACAAATTGGCGCACTAAACCACAAAAGTCTGAAGTATATTTTCACGTACGGACCTCAATATGAGGCAATGCAGATGGATGGAGTTCCCCATAGGATTCATGACTTCACTTTGCATTACCACCCCGGTAAGGAAAATGTGGTGGCTGATGCACTCAGCCTAAGTCACGGGAGCATTTGGGCTAGTATAGCTTCCTGAGTATGGATGCTCCTCAAACTCGGTGGGACAACTGGCATGTGCATAACGATAAGCCTGTGGTACGCTGGGAGTTTAGTAGCTACACCGCCTCGCTGAGCAAAGTGATTGATTCCAGTGGACGACGCTGAGATAAGTGGTCCATCAGTGGACCGAGTATAGCCGTGCATAGGTGATTCCAGGGTCGGACCGCCCACGTTGCATTGGGTAGCCTTCGCATGTGAGACAGTAAAGGGTTCCTCAGCTTGACCGATTCCGAGTAGTTGCATTCCTCGTGGGAGTTTAACGCTTCGATTCGTGGCAATCGAAGATGTTCTAGGATTCGCACACATACTGAGAGGAATGAAGAGACATGTGGGACTTTATCTCGACGATGTCTCACGTGTCACTGTGCTGTATCGAGCACCAAACACAAGCAGGCTACTTCAATCCACGGAGGTGGCTGAGTGGAAGTGGGGAGCACACACATGGATTTTTTCAATCCACTACCACTGACACCAGTGACACGATGCAGTATGGGTGATAGTGGACCGACTCACGGTCAAGACATTTTCTAGCAAAGGTGTATTTAATCTTCACATCGAGATTCGTTGGTTGTACATTCAGAGATAGTCCGACCTAAGGAGTGCTAATATCCATAAGAGATCTGGATAGAGACCCGAGGTTTACAGCAAGACCTCGGGTGCCAGCTTTCCAAAAGGCTAAGGCACACGACCGACCATGAGCACAAATTTTTCCACCCATGGCCGAGATGGTCGCAATGTGAGAGGATTGCTGTTAAGTATTGGGCGACACGCCGCGAAAGACATTCCGATCATAAGGGTAGTCGGGAAGAAAGATCTGGCTCTATGGAATTCGCCACAACAACGCTTATCGCAAGTATACGATGGCACCATATGAGGTATCAGATGGAAGGCCATGTGATCACCGATATGTTTGACCGAAAGGGAGAGAGCTCCATCAATCGGGTCTCCGTCTGATTAGAGACACCTCCGAAGGTGAGCTTCGGTACGCGACAACTTCTTCTCACTACCGTGAGCCTGTGAGGAAGAGCTAAGTGCCGATGTGCAACGCCGACTCTAGAGTTCGAGGTTAGAGATCACATTTTCAAGGTGATGCCTAATGAGGAGTGGTCGCCCGGCAAGCGCGGGAAGCGGTCAGCCGAGGTTCATTGGACCCTTCGAGATTACTCGAGAGGGTAAACATCGTAGCGTATCAATTAGCTTTACCGCTCAAAAGATGTCGTGTCCACGGTGGGCATTTCACGCTCTCCATGCCTCCGCGCACACCCGTGATCACTCATGTAGCCGGATCGGGGGACGAGGTCGACACCTGACGACCTTCGGCGAGGACCAAGGCATTATGGATAATGATTAGTTTTGTGACGCAAGACCGTGAGGCTAGTGAGGGTGCTAGGCAAGACCTGAGCAGAGGAAATAACGTGGAGCGCGAGGACATGATGCGCCACCATCCCTTCTCTTAGTTTAGGGATTTAAGGTACGTGGGTTTAGTCAGTTATCACTTAATGACTAGTTTACATGCATGGCATAGTGCATGCTGTGTTACGCATGCGATTCGTCAGGATTGTACATAATTTACGAATCTTTCTGTTATGAGAATGTAAAACCCAGAAAATTTAATTTTATGGAAAATGGTAAACGGCACTTATGTCAAAACCAAATTTTTCTAGATCCTGATGACCTAAACTGACCACCGTTGAATCGCCTCGCGAAATCTGGGCCTACCACGCCGACTCGCCGACCTCGAGACGCACCCACCTCACATTTTGAGGACCGCTCCCACAGCCACGACGACTCATGGCATAATGCTGACGAACAAAAGTCACCTACTACATATATCCACGCCGACACAGCTGCATGACAATTAGACGACGGAAACGGAATTCGGGCTTAAATTGGGCGTTCTAAGTGTGTAAAAAGCGGCCCTTTAAGTCAAATAAATTTAAATGAAGGGATTGGCTGAGGGAATTAGTTAAAGATTAATGACAAGACAAAAGAAGAATCATTTCTTCTTCACCATTTTGGCAAAACGTGCATGGCGGGAAAGATTTCAGATTTTGTAGAGAGAAAGAAATACTTCTCTCTAGATTTTCCATGCTCGACCATTTGCCTCGCTTCTGAGCAGCAAGGTGCTTGTTCTACGAGACAAGGGCCAGGCAAGACCGATTTTCATGGAGTCTCGATTAACTCAAGAGGTAGGGATCTTTTCCTACTTGGTTAATTTTTTGGCTCGCAGTCATTATAATGCAATGGGACTATTGAGGCTTGAATGGTCGTAAGCATTCTGGCCTCCAAAATCTTGAACCTTGTTTTTTCGAGAAAACCTTATTTGTGGTGGCCGTGAATAAAGGCTTCTAATCTGCGCTATACTATTCACGTGATATGCCAGGTGATTTTTGTGTTGTCGGGTGATTCAAATGAATTACTTGGACAGACAAATTTGGGCTGAAATTAATTTTGCTTATTTGACAAGTAATCAATAATACGACCATAAGTGAATTAAAATTTTATTAATATATACATGTAAAATATATTAGTACGAATATTTTAAATGACATAATGCATTCCATATGCACCGGAACCTTAACGATAGTGTGAGCATGACAATAAAATGAAAACAAAAAGTGAAAATGGCCAAGGAAGAATTTCACGAAGATTTTCCAAGAATTGTTTAGTATTCAACAAGCCATCTTTGGGAGGCGAACCCGTGACTGCTCGTAAAATGATCCACAATTCGCTTTCGAGGTAGTCCAACATATTTATCGAAACCTGTGAGTAAGATTTCGAACAAAACCTTTGTTTCAAAACGACAAGCTTAAAGATTCACAGGATGCGCGAAGTGAAACAATGGCGACCGGCATACTGATTTATTTGCATATCCAAGCAGTGATCACGTGATTATTAGGCCAAGGCTGGTCACATGACATGCGCACTTGAGCGTGAAAATCTAGCGTAGGAGATTATCACTACCTGCTTCTTTGCTCACCCAATCGAGATCATTATTTCGCAGACAGCAAGTGATATGAGGGGGCGCCACTGTGAGGTCATGCTTTAGAAGAAAGCTTGATTGCGGGCTTTCAGCGGATACTCAGAAACACGACAGAACTCTAACTCTTTGATATATGTTTGGGTTAAGAGTAATGTAATAACTCTCGAACTATCACATAAATGGATGCATTCTCGACGAGTATCACGTAGGGCCCCAAAGTGGCTGCTTATCACGATAGGTCCTTACAATATGAGACACAGTATTCCAGGCCGACGCAACACAACGACACCCGTGGGATTTGTGTAAGGCCACAGCCTGAAAAGTAGAGTGAGAGATCGAGCTCACGAGTAGATCGATATCCAATGAAGCCCTATGAGGCAGAAATGGCTACTTATTCTAGCTCAATGGAGGACCGAGTAATCGTATGCTATATTTCTTTGAACTCTAAGAGACTGGATTGCGACCGAGGTAGAGAATGAAGGCGTTGATAGAGGTAAAATCATCCTTATTGCCGGCCTAGTCGGTGTCCGAGTAGACATGTAATTAAAGTGGCGATTAGCCATGGAAAAGAATCCCATAAACAATAGTAAATGCCAAATGGATTGGACTTGTAGCTTGTCATTGATGTCGGTGAGGATGTAGTTCAAAGAAAGCCCATATGACATTGACCAACTTTATTATTGTACAAATATTTTAAGTATTTTTTTGGGTTTGAAAAATATGTCTTTTATTGTAATGGACCAATTTAGCTTCTCTCTTTATACCAATTTTTTTATATAATGGAATTTTTGGTCTTTCATCTGTAATTTTTCCGTAGTTATGATATATTGAGAGTTTTGTCTCAAACTAATGCAAAAAAACCAAAATGGTTTGAAAACCAGGATAATGCCCAATGCCTTTTTTCCATGTTGACTTACACATCATCAAAGCCCTACGGCTTTTTAAAATTTCTTTTTTAAGTTAAAGCCGCATGCAATGACGATGACTACGACTTTGATTTTTTAAAAAAAAATCCAAAGTCATAGTTATGTGCCGATTCAAATGAGAAAAGCTATAGAGCACAGATTTTTAACTTAGAAATTGTAAAATCGGGCTTTAGAATTTCAAACCCTAGTGTTATAATTTATTCAAACGAGAAAAGTGAGAGACCGATTAATTTCAAACCCTAATTGCTTCAATTCAAATGTATAGAAAGAGAGTAGAATCGATTTTTAACTTAGAATTGTAAAATATAACAAAATGATACATATTTATGAAGATTTTAAGTTAGTTGCAATTTATCGATCAGACTTTATATTTTTTTTTTTTTAAAGCCAAGTTCGTGAATAGCGACTAAGCGGCTTAATTTAAAAATTCAAAGCCATCGTCAGTTTTTGCGGTTTTAATAATGTGTATGTCAACATGACAAAGACGGTATTATTTTAGTTTTCAAACCATTTTAGTAATTTTTTTAAAATTTGTATTAGTGTGATATAAAACTCATATAATGAGATAATGACACCATACACAAATGCCAATCAACACGTGGCTTAAACACTGCCCTTTCATTTGTTATCTGTCCACCCAATCTCTGTAGTTAATATTAATTATACCGCTACTATCGGATGATGTATAAAGAAAGTGGATGCTTTAGTCTGTGGATGTGGAGGCAGCTGAGAGATGAACAAGGCGGAGCAGAGATGAGTGAAAGCAGAAATGAGAGATGGCCCTCCAGGAAAGACCGCTCTGTCACCGGTGGAACTTCGAGGGATTGGGTCAGTTAAACCATGAGATTTTTCTGTAGTTTGGCCTCACTGTATTTAATCATGGTCTAATTATTACTTCAACTTCAATTTTATGATATATTAATTAATGATTAATTATTTTTGATTGAGCTTGTCAGGCATGCGATCGTAGAAGAATTGGCTGAATTTGCGGCCATAGTTCATACGTGTTGTAGGAAGGAGAATGAGCTGAATCAAAGGTTAGAACAATGGAAGAGCAAGGTTTGGGAAGTGAGGGCCCGTTTGTGACTTGATATCGCGACCTCAACGTACTCCACCAGTGGAGACTGTGCCCTCCTTCTTTGACGGCAAGCTCCATATCCTTGTGAGTTTCCATAGACCATTTCTTTCTCTTGAGAGTCCCAAATTTTTAAAACTTGGTGATTGAATTGGAAAAATTATATGGTCATGATTACTGGTGTTAAATCAGTGATTGAACCACAAATTAGACAAGTGATTAAATGGTAAGTTGAACCAATTGTTGAAACGGAGTCGAACCAAACTGATGTTTGATTCGAAAAAGTTATCGGTTCATTATCCGTGTTGAACCAATGATCGAATCACGGTCAAACCGAACCGATGATTGAATCGGATAAGTTACCAGTTTACAATTCAAATGTTGAACCAATGATCAAACCGGACTGAAAAGGTCATCGGTTACTATCGACAATCTTAACTTGTTTTTAAAACATTGGTTGAGACTTGAAATGAATTTTTGGAAAACCTTATGACTTATTTGTAATTATGTCTTAAAAAATCATTCTAGATTTAATATTTATTTTTAACATTTTCTAATGTTTATAAAACTAACTTCTAAAATGTTTATGAAAATAGTATAAAACACTAGAAAACAATTAACAGGATGTTATTTAAAAACATTTCATCTTTTTTTATTATTAAACCCTTTTTTCTGAATTCTTTCTAACAATATAAACTATTCTAGAAAATAGTTATTAAGCAGGCCAAAGCATCCTGTTTTGATATATCTCTTTCCTTTTGTTTACAAATTTAAAAATTATATGATATATATAAATTCTAAAAGGATTGCATTAAGTTGGTGATGATTTATAATTTTTTTTAAAGTGAAGGTATAGAAAAGATTTCATTGTTCAATTATTTAACAAATTAAACTGGTTTGTTGTCCAAAAAAAAAAATTAAACTGGTTTTAAATATATAAGATAATTTTTATTTTTTACACCAAGTTTTTAGTATATAACTCAAAATAAAAACTATATCCAAACCCAACTGCAATGATATACTTTATTTGAGAATCATATACTTAAATTTTTTTCCATAATTTCCTTAAATCACTTTCTAATTGTCTTCTTTTAGGGAAGAAAAAGTTCTTTCACCTTAAAAGCAATA
The DNA here is from genome assembly GCA_016808115.1 of Tetrastigma voinierianum. Lineage (NCBI taxonomy): Eukaryota > Viridiplantae > Streptophyta > Magnoliopsida > Vitales > Vitaceae > Tetrastigma > Tetrastigma voinierianum. Next base: position 329,386 of record JAEQBH010002205.1, on the reverse strand, counting down.
CACTTAAAATTATCACAAATTTAGAATATGCGATTACACACAAATAATGGTATTTCTATAAATTACATTTCTAATCAACTTAACTTTAAGCTAGATTTATTAAATAGCCATGATTTATTCATGAAAATATTTATGTTCAGGTTGATACTGCTCATAGCAATGATCTTCAATTTTTACCATCTTTTGTTATTTTATAAATTCATAAATCTTTAGGTAAACAATGCTGGTATGGTCATACGTAAGGAGGCCAAGTAGAATATACAGAAGAGGATTTCTCAACTTTAATGGGTACCAATTTCGAGTCAGCTTATCATCTGAGTCAACTTGGACACCCCCTCTTAAAAGCATCCGGTAGTGGAAATATTGTATTTATCTCCTCAGTTGCAGGTGTCTTAGCCTTGTCTGCTATCTCTGTTTATGCGGCATCTAAAGGTATGTTGAGGTAGTATAATTATAAGGGAAACTTGTGTCACATTTGATTTGATAATAATTATAAAGATGACATAGAAAATATGTGATGCTTTTGTACGATTTAATAGAAAATATGGGATGCTTTTGTACGATTTAATAGAAAATAAATGCTGCTTCAAGCATTGTCTAATTTATAAACTATAGGTACTATTTTAATATTCGTAGGTATTATCATAATGAACAGTGTCATGTAATACCTACAGTTTATTAAAGTAGTATCTAAATACTATCATACCTTAAACACAATTATTTTTTATGTAATCGTATTGAACCATGTGTTTTACATTTTTTATACCCGCTTTATAATTTTCTCAAATCAATATGGGAATATACAAGTTTCACAAATTATAATAATTACGGCCTTATGATGCCAATAATTGAATCATAAATGTTATGATTTTGTATAGGAGCAATGAATCAAATCACAAAAAATTTGGCATTTGAGTGGGCAAAGGACAACATTCGAGTCAATACGATTGCTCCTTGGATTATCGAACCTCATTTGTCGATTTATTTGGAAGTAAAATCCGAATTCTCCTTTGCTTTTTCATCGAACATGTTCATATTTAAGTATTTCTTTCCATTAGAAAACAAAAATCAAAGGGCTGTTGAAATTTTATTAATTTTACATATATTTCTACAGAAGGATTCTCGCTAATGGCGAATCTTTTTACACGATTAATCTCTCTGACTCTATTTTCCGTCTGTGATGTACTTAGTGACATTCCCCGTCTGGTGGTAGTATTCCTTGCCTTCCCACGCTCATACTGCCACTGACAAGTAATATGCTTGATGGACACAATAACCTGGCGCCTAATTTATATTCATGCTAAGAGCTGGAATGGTTGAATAATTTGTTAAGAAGCATAATATTTATATTAAACTCCTAGATAGGAACTCGCTCGAAGAGATCCCGGATTCAAGCTATTCTGAAGCTGCAATTTGAATATCTATTTGTGACAAACCGAAACCCGAGGGTCCATTGACCATCGTCAACATGCGGAAACCTGTGTGTCTCATATCATAAGACTCATTCATGAGTAAAATAGCTTACCCGGGCCCATATCATACTCACCAAAATATAACCAACTATATTACAATAGTTTCAAGAAGCACTACGCTCTTACGTGAAACATGTTTTAACCATAACGTTTCATACATGTTTTGGCAAATATATATACAAAGCTCACATGTCTACTTTCTTCTCAAAAGCTATTCTGAAGGGAAATACCGTCTCTCCCGAACACCCTCGTACCCGAAGTAGGATCCCACGACGGCCGGGAAAGCAACGCAAGCACAAATGTGATAATCCTCTACTTATACACTCCCACCCAAGCTCGCGAATGCACTAAGAAACACACATTCAAGCCGACCACGATTCCTACCGAACGCTCACGCCCAATCTCACGACCCGAGTCCTCACCGACTCTCTCACACACACACGACGCCGCCATGTATTTTAAAATCCTTTCCAAACAAATCTATCTGCTTTATTTCATGACAACCCGATATAAATACACGGACAATTCTTCATGTTAATTTGTCATAACCCCTTCGAAACAATCTACGCTGACTGAATTGTTTGACGATTCTAACACAATTCTTCTGACAACTTTCTCCGATAAAATTATTATACTTCAGATGGAATTATTATTTTAGACTGACCCCTACGGTTATTTCATGTCTGCTCGCACCTACGATTGTAGGGTCTTGTCGTATGAAATACGATATGTCATTTATACAAATACGTATTAATATACCAGCGTCATGTATTAACAAAATTTCTCAAACAACATGTTATTCGTTCATAGCAACAATACCCAAAATCAGCTCACATGGGCTAATAAGCAATCCGACAATCCATCTTGGAACTACCCAAAGCATCACACAAACAACACAACATATTATTCAAATATAGCAATAACATGTCAACACACAAGCAACTCATACAGCCCACGGTCAGTTTCGGGACTGTCCAAAACCACTTTAGGGATTTTGCCACTCAATCCAAAGTTTTGGAATCGAATGAACGACCATTCCAGCCCCCGAACATCCCTAACCATTAACAAGGTCCTTAAAGCAAGGGAATTTAAACCAAATGGAGAAGACACTCTGCATAGGGTTTGTGAAACTAAAGCCGGGTACCCATGCATATCTCTTGTAGTGGGGATCAACTTTGCCTCTTGTCTCGCCGAGATTCGACGGACCGATCGCCTAAAAATCCAAAGAGAAGTGAGAGCTTCTCTCTCTAAAAGCTCTTCTCTTTTCTCCCTCATTTCTCAGTTTGCTCTCCCTTCTCCCAAACTGGTTGGTCAAGCATGGGTAAGGAGAATTGTCTTTTCTCTTGCCACATGTCAACCCCTCATTGGTTGACTTGGATTTAGCGCTATCCACTTATCCGTCTAACGCCGTTCCTTCCCGATGACATGATGCCATATGTCTCTCATGGCCAGCACTTGACTCATGTTTATTTGGCTCTTCACTTGACGTAGTGTCTCATCTTGGAGCCACTCAAAATCGTAAGTGTCCCACGTCTTCACTGCCGTCTCCGAAAAATGTGAAATTAATTTGTCTCGAATTTAATGAAATTAGACGTGGTAGCTAGATTTTGCAAGATGATTCCAATGGTGAGTAAAATTCGATTTGACCAAAAATTCGCTTTTATCCTTTTTTAGAAAATTAGAATTTTTTGGGTTCTTACACTATTTATTTATTTTAAAGTGTATGAATCACTTTGCTTGGTTTGTTTGACTCTCTAGTAAAAAAGGGTGTTAAAATCATGATATTCATGTTAAACATAAATCCTTAAACTTAAACTTTTTAGAGAGTTAGTTGTTTAACATAATTTTCTATTGTTTTTGCTCAACTGATTATGATCACTAAGAAGTCCTAACTCGAGAATAAAGAGAAATATGAACTCACCACCAAAAATCCTTTTTTTTTTTTTGCCCCCACTAGATGTTAATTATCACATTTTACTTTCGTGACCAAAAATGTAACAATTGGATTGGGACTTTATATTTTCATGTATTTTACTATTAATGGAATTAAGTACCTCTTTTATAATGTTTATACTAATGACATATGTTAAAATATATGAACTCGAATTATATTAATTTTATCTCTTAAATGAACACCTTTAGAGGGATAAGGTGTATAAATGTCCTTGACTTTTGGCCATATGTCCAATCTGATCCCTAAACTTTTTTTAGATCCAATTATGCCTTTAATGTTTCTACCATGATACACTTATACCCTTGTTGTTAATGGGATCAACAAATGGGCAAACATGGTGTTAACGACATTGATGTGGTAGCCTCACATGCCTTTTTTAGCTGATGTGACACTTTTGCTCATGATTTTTTTTTTAATCTCTAACATTATTTTGACCAAAATGCCCTAAAGTGTCACACGATACCCCCTTCTCCCCTCGCTTGATCAAGAAGACCATGTCATCATACCCCACCCTTCCAACAAGAGATCACACTCCATTGTAAATCCCCACCGCTACTCCTCTAATCCATTGAACTCCCGCGGCGTCGCCCGCAGATTGCTTTTAACCTCATATAAAAATTTTCTTTCTTTTTCCAACTCAGATTTGGTAAATCTTAAGTAGCTGAAAACTCGAAGAAGATGATAATCGTATAGGAAAATTCCAAATCCTACATACACAATTTACACTTTATCCAAATATGGCAACCAGCAACCCAACACATTCTCACAAGACTATACTATGTACATACATATGTTCCAATATACAAATTCAAAGTATTTTCTTACATAATATTCTTACTAACAGCACTTGTACAATGTCAGGACAAACCCTATTGTGCTCCAACGTCTTGCGTACCTGTACCTGGAAAATAGTTTTTAAAATAGAAAATAATGAGCTAAACGAGCTCAAGAGCCAGATGTTTTATAAAATTTTTCTTTTCCTAAAACGTGCCTCAAATAAATGTAAAACCCTTTACAATCTTATTTTCGTAAGCTTCTTTACTTCTGTCATTGCTTTAAAAGTTACTAAAACTTTTCAGACTTGCTTGCTTTTAAAAGTTTATAAACTTAATACTTGCCGTTTGTTCATTACTTTCTTTAAAGCTTAAAACTCTTATTAAGCTACTAGAAATTTATAAAACTTCTCAAAATTTATTTTGCTTCATTGCGATTCGCTTGAAAAGTTTCAAAACCTTTCACAAACCTTTTGCTTTAAAAGTTTCAAAACTTTTTCATAAAAACGGAGCCCTCGGCTCAACCGCTTTTTTTTTTAAAATCACCACGGAGCTCGAGCTCAACCGATCGCTTTGAATAAATATAAACGAGTTCGCCAACCGCTTGCTTTAAAAAACTTTACTGGGGCCTTTGGCGACCGTGGAAACAATGGTTGATTTTTCAAAACTATATATACGCTTATAAAACATCAACCATCGTGAGTCTATTTTTGCCATCAGATTCTAATGAACACTTTAAATGCGGCATCAACCGTGCCTGCGTGGAAGGACCTGTGGTCCGCATCACCTTTTCCGCTGAATACATGGGACCGACCGTCGCCATCACCATAATTTAGTTAACGCGTTAATCCTATATACTCCCGTATGTGTGCCACTCGCCCCTTTAAATGCATGATGTATGACCTAAGCTCGCCGACCAGCAAAACTACAACGACGACGAGATCCTAACACCACCGCCAGACGCATCTAATACCTTCCGACCTGCCATTGATGAACTAAAGGGGAAGGCCCGCGTTACAAATATTCTTTTTGCTCATTGCTGTCATTGTTTTTTTTTGAAAAATGGTTTTACAATTTAAAACCATTTGCTTGTTGTCATTTCAAAATCTATTAATAATTCAAAACCATTTTTCGCTTCTTTAATTATGTTTTTCAATTTAAAACCATTTGCTCAAGTAAATTCTCGCTTGCTTTTCAACATGGTTGAATAAATCAAAACCATTTATTTATTTGCTTTTCACATATGGTTTAAATTTAAAACCATTTACTTAATAACTCATTGCTTGCATTAAAAATATGGCTTAAATCAAAACCATTTGATCATGAAATATATTTTTACAACTCAAAACCATTAAATACGCAAACAGCTTTATAATAATCATACACTAAGATTAAAACGGTTTAACACTCACCTTTTCTCTGCTTACTAAAATTTCAGCGTATTCCACAATTTTCCGCTTTTTGCTTTTAAATTCCACACATTTGATTTATTAAATTACACGCCGCCGACAACCAACTAAATACTATTCGATATTTACTATGCGTGATTTACTATGTGCGATTTACTATGCACTATGCACTATGTGATAATGATGGCTACGTATTACTATTTGATAAGATTCATACGTATTCACTATTTCACGTGGAAATCGACTTAAATCTCGTGATTTTGGTACTCACGGCAGCCTCTCGTCACAGAGAGTAACTCTTACCCCACTGGTCCGAAAAGCACACCAATTAACGACGTAGGGATTCGGTAGTAAAAACCAAAATTTAGATTTTGAATATTTACCCCGAATTCCCTGAAATCCCGTGTTTTGGTATTCACTATGAAATTTCGTCGCAGAAAGACTTTCGTTGCTTATCCTAATAAAATCCGACTATTTGATTTTCAGAACTGAGAAAGAAGTGAAGAGAATAAAAATAAAAATAAAAATCACGTTCTGTCTCCTTCCCCTTCTGTCCCTTCCCATCTCACGTCCTCCTTCCTTTTCTTTGATTCTTTTTTTTTTTTTTTTATGTGGGACCCACATGCCCTATTCCACTTGTCCGCTTTCAGCCCCGAAACAATTTATTTCTGTCCTAAGCCAATTTTATTTATCCCATCAATATTCTTTAACTATTCGCCATTTTTCTAATTTTCAAAATCCCGTTTGTGTTTTCACTTAAAACTCATTACCTAGAAATTGTGAAATATTCCGATCGTCTCTAATTAAACGAAACTTTTTCTAGGTCACTAGATTTCTCGCGAGACCTAACTTAACGGCGCAGCCTTTTTCGTCATCCGAGATTCAGAATTTTCTAATTCTCTCGAACTATTTTTATAATTCATTATTACTGCTTTACTATTTAAACTTCTATTAATTATACTTTCAAATCCCTTAACTCTTCCTTAATTGTAAAAGTGCCACAATTTTAAAACTTTACAATTACATTCTTAAGCATTATACGCTCTCTTACAACTACGATCAGGCACCTCATCGGATGGGGTGTTACAAATCCTCCTCCTTTAGAACATTTCGTCCTCGGGAATGAACAAACTAAATCTGCTGAGCGAACGCCAATCAGAAAATAATTGAGGATACTGACGACGCATCTGAACCTCTGGTTCCCAAGTAGCTTCTTCCCTCTCATGATTCTTCCACAATACTTAACTAAAGAACACCTACTCAACACTTTGGTTCCTCGCGATCTATAATCCGCATGTGTGTTTCCCTCATAAGTCGTTCTCTTAGTCGTGACCGGTCAGTTTCACACATGAAGTTGATCCGGGATGTACTCTTCAACATCGACATTATTGAATGTCATGAATCCTTGATAACCTGTGGGTAACTTCAATTTATGTTACCGTCCCCTTGCTCAAAATCTCATAAGGTCCTATAAATCTCGGACTAAGCTTACCTTGTTTCCCGAATCTCAAAACACCCTTCAAAGGGGAAATCTTCAAAAAGACCCGATCACCTATCTCGACCGTAAGTCTCTCGCGACTATTGGTCCGCATAACTTCTCTCGCTTCATCTCTTGCTATCTTTAAGTTATCACGAACAACTTTCACTTTCTCCGAAGTTATCTCAAGCACAGCTCAGCTCACTAAGGTCTTCCTCTCACCAACCTCATCCTAACACACTGGAGTCCTACATTTCCTGCCATATAGTGCCTCAAATGGAGCTGTCTGGAGAATGGGCTCGATAGCCGTTGTTGTAGGCAAACTCCATTAGTGCCAAGTGAGTATCCCAACTTCCTTTGAATTCCATCACACGCTTCAAAGATATCCTCTAACGTCCGAATACAGCCTTCTCTCGATCACCATCCGCCTGGAGATGAAATGCCAGCCGAAATGTACAGTACCTAACGCCGCTTTGCAAACTGGGCCAAACCCGATGTGAACCCGGGTCTCGATCCGAAACTATCGAAATCAGAACCCCATGAAGTCTCACTATCTCATCCACATATAATCGCCAACTTTTCCAATGAATCTTTACCATTAATTGGCAAATGACCATATTTCGCCAATCGATCAACTATCACCCATATATAGCATCATGTTGTCTCTCGTGTCCGTGGAAGACTGCTACAAAATCCATAGTGATCTTCCATTTCCATAATCGGGAATAGGAGTAATCAGATCTTCCCGTGTGCTTCGATGCTCGCTTCACCTCGATAGGTTAGACATCCGAGATGAAACTGCAATCTCTTTCTTTCATCCCATTCCACTCGCAATGTTCTTTCAAAGTCTTGTACATCTGGTACTCACCCGATGTGCATAGCATATGCAGATGAATGTGCTTTTCCATAATGTTCCTCTTCGCCGCCATACCCGCACACACATTCTCCGGCCCTTTCATTATCATGCCGTCATCTCTAATTTGAAACTCTGCTTTCTTTCCTTTTTCTATTTCTTCCTTAAGCTTAATCATCTGTGGATCCTACGACTGCCTTACTAGAATCTGATCCACTAGAAGAGGTCTAACATGAAATGTGGCTAACAAGGCTCCTGAATCCTCAAACTCCAATATCACCCCTAATGCCTCGCATCCACCAACAAGGGAAGAGTAACCCGATCTCAGGCGAGACAAAGAACTCTCTAGTTGCCTACCTGCATCTTCTGGTGACATTAGCTTTCCCCGATGGTACTCACAGTACAATGTAGTCCTAATCAACCTGCCTCATCTTCTTTGCCTCAGTGCTTAACTCTTTCAGCAAATATATCAGCACTTTACGATCTCAGAAAGATCCCATGAACACCATATAAGTAATGTCTCCATATCTTCGAGAGCAAACACGATCACGTAAGCTCTAAGTCATGTGTAGGTATCTCCCATGCTTCTTCACCGCCTAGAGGCATATGCAATCACCCGGTATCATTCTGCATCAAAACACAAATCCGCGGCCTTGCCGAAGCATCAATTAAACCACAAACCCATCTCTCCCATCAAGTAAAGCCAGAACCTGGAGCTGAAGTCAATCTACTCTTCAACTCTAAACTCACAAGTGTGCATCCACCCAATCATACTTGACATCTTCCTTGTCGCCATCGGGTCAAGTATCTCTGAGAACCCTCAACAAACTTCCTATAATATCCTCGCTAAACGAAGGAAGTCAATCTCTAACACATTCTTCGTGGTTTCCACTTACCACGCTTCTATTTTTTGGGGATCCACACTCACCCCCTCGCCTGAGATCACATGACCTAGGAATGCCACCCATCGCTTTCAAACCGGTACACTTGCTCAACTTGCATACAACCGTCGCCTCCTTGTATCTCAACACAATCCTCGTGTGCTCAATGTTCCTCGAACTACCCGAATACACTAGGATATCATCAATAAAGACTATGACTAACCTATCCAAATACTCGCTGAAATAAATTCTGCTCATCAACCATAAAAGCCGAGCACATTAGTCAAGCCAAACGGCATCACCGTAAACTCATAATATCCGTAATTTGGGTCCCGACGTAGCCTTAGGAACATCACCTCCCCGCACCCTCAATCGATGATACCCCGACCTCACCCTATCTTCGAGTACACTCTTGGACCCCTGACATCAATAACTCATTGATCCTAGGAGTGGATACCACACGGATGGTAACTTTGTTCAAATCGTTCTGTAATCTATACACAAATGCAAACTCCCATATTTCTTTTCCACGAAGAGAACCGGAGCTCCCCACTGGGATATGTGCTCTACGAATGAATCCCTTTACTTAACAATTCCTTCTTAACCGAGCCTTAAGCTCTCTCAACTCGCAGAGCCATCCTATAAGGAGAATGAAATGGGCGCAAATTCCTGTGGATCAAATCAATGGTGAACCCACCTCTCTTCGGGAGGTAATCCCGCATTACCATCTGAGGAATACATCTGAACCCCCCTAACAACCGGAATCTCATCCACCAGAGTCCCCTCCTTTCCTGTTTCCACCACAAGCTAGATAACCCCGACAACCCTTACGCTAAAGATTCTCTCAAGGCCACTACGGCAGAGATCACATCGAAGATAACTCTCTACATATTCCCGAACTTAACCTCCACTTCCGGCCTATGCAACTTTACTTCCTTTATAACAATCTAACGTGGGTTTCATGGCGATAGCCAATCCATGCTGAGAATCACATCAAAATCCCTCATATCTAAGGCCACAAGATCCGCCGAAACTCCCCGCCCTCAATCGTAACTCTACACCTCCGACTACCGTCCGAGAATAACGGACTTAGCTGAAGGGTAAAGGGGGTCCACACTCTTCAGGACCGTGGTACCCTTCGTGGGCTTCCACCATAGTACTGCTTACGCCTGTGTCCCAACTGCCTTCTTTCGCCTCCCCCGCAGCTCAACCCATGCCCAAAGCGGGACTTATAGCAAATGTGGGAGCACTCTCACTAACACCGAGGTAGCTTCCCACGCTACAGAACTTTGCATGGAAGCTCAGCTTCACGAGAAAGAAAAGGCCACTGGACCCCGCGCACAAGCACCCACGAGCCGCTCCCACCGCACTCGAGGTCACGAGGGTGTGGACCCCATAATAAAAGGCGCCTTTTTATTGTGGAGACCCAAACCTCTTGGGTCCCACCACGACACCAAGCCGCTGGGGTCCAATCGCATTAGCCCGCAGCCAACCCACAAAGGCAGCGACTCTTATAAGAATGGGAGCACTCTCACTACCAACCGAGCTGCGCCTTTATTGTCGGGTTCACACTCCTTCTCGTAACCCCTCAGCATTCTCTCGTGGAGCCCACTCATAGGTAATGCACGCCAGTCCCAACTGCCTTTCTTTCGCCTCTCCGTGGAGAGCCCGAATCCACGCAAGAAAGGGACTCTTATAGCAATGGGGAGCACTCTCACTACCAACTGAGCTACTAAGATAAAATGAGTGTGTTTACCATCATCAAATCATTTTTCAAGCATTACTTAGAAAAAAATAAAAATAAGAAATAAAGAATGGTTGTAGCTATGTGGCTCAAGAATGATCGGTTTACCCACACTGAGCAGAACATAGCATAATACAAAAAGGAGAAAAAGTAAACTCTCCCATTCAACCTTTTAGTTTATGTCACATAAACTTAAATCAGCTTCACCAAACAAACAAACAAACTAGAAGTTGTTAGTCAGAGAAACACAACAAGATGCGTTGGATAGAGAGAGGACTTTTTTCCTTGTTACCACACATCCAATCGACCACTTAAATTAATAAAGAATCTCGAATCAAACAAAAAAAGAGATAACACAAATCCATACACTTAATCAAATAACCCAAGCAATCCATATATCATATGCATAAATTGAGATCCGATGAATCCATCAATACCAAATGTAAGCATTCATAGTCGAATCCGTAAACACAAAAACCTAATGACCCGGGATCTGCAAACATGCAACCAAAGAACAGATTAATTCATCTTATGTTTGGTTATTACAGAATTTAGAAGAAAAAAAAAGAATTACACTTTCAAGTCTTAGACTTTCAAAAAGAAAACATATTTAAATAAATTCCACAAATTCTTGAAGAAACTCAATCAAAACCAATCGTGAAACATGAGTTCAAAAAATTTACACTGTGTACTTCGCCCATCTCTATGACTCTCAGATAGATGGCACTACCGAGTCAGAACTCGCAGTCCAGCTACAGAGCTACCGGACTGGACAAGGGGTTCATTAGACAGCACTTCACCATGTGGCGCCCGGCTCGCTTAAGAAGGACAGACCTTCTCGACCGTGCATTGACTACGCATACTGAACAAAGGCTGCATGATCAAGAATCTGCACCCATTACTGAGGGGATCGACGATTGCTTTGATCGCCTGAGAGTGAAACGAGTCTACTCCAAGATGTACCTTCGCACCGCTACCATCACCGAGGGTTGCGGGAGATGTATTATCCCTAAGACAAAGATTAGACACGTTATGGCACTTTGAGTTTACTTATGATGCCCTTTAATAATCACGCACTAAGAGTATCTATGGATCTCATGCATAAGGTATTCCAACCCTATCTAGATCGCTTTTCAAAGGTCTTCGTGGATGACATTTTCGATCTACTCCAAATGAATTTGTTATATGATCACGGAGAATTGGGTTATAGTTGTTGAGAGACCATCACAGACGCCAAGTTCAAGAAGCGGAAGCTATTACTCGAGGCGAGATTTGGGACACGGGTGCTCTTATCGTGCGTGCCTGGACCCGCAGTAAGGTTTAGAGGGGCCGTGGATGAGTTGGGAGAGGGTAAGTCGGGCTTTCGAGATATGTAGTTTCTTGGGATTGGTCAGGGTATTGCCAGAGATTCATCGAGATTTCTCCCGCATAGCAAGACTCATGACGAGGTCGACCCAAGGAGGTCAAGTTTGATCGATGACCGATGAGGAGGCATTCCAGAGTCAAGAGAGAATTACTTCGCCTCCTTGATAATCCCATGTGGGACAAGGGTACACAAAGGTATTGTGAGGCGCCCCGAGGCTCTGACTGGATGCCGTGTTTTCAAGCGCATCCAGAGGGTAGTAGCTATGGTTCCTGCTAGTTGAAGAATCACGAGCGCACTACCCCACACACGACACGAGTCAAGGCCAGAGTCTTGCCTTGAAGACTGCCACTACCCATACGCACAGGAGTTCGAGGTGTACTCAGACCATAAAAGTCTAAAGTATATTTTCACGCAAATGACCTCAACACGCAACGATGGATGGAGTTCCTGTAGGATTATGATCACCTTTGCATTACCATCCCGGTAACGCAAATGTGGTGGTTGATGCACTCATTTAAGTCACACGGCAGGAGCATTGGCTGCATAGCTTCGAGTGGCAAGATGCTCGAGGACCGTGGGACAGCCTGGGCTATAGCACGCCGAGCGCACCTGTGGTATGTCGGGAGTTTAGTGGCAAGACCACCGCTGAAAGCAGGGTTATTGAGTCCCGCTATGACGCCAGTAGATGGTCTACCGTGACCGGATACGTCAGTACTGTGGCGAGGGCCGACCACCCACATGGACGGTAGTCTGCATAGAGACCTGCAGGGTTCCCAGCCGACCCACTTGAGAGAGGGAGATTCTCGTGGAGTTTCACCGGCTTCAATTTTCCGTAGCATCCAGTGGCACGAAATGTACCAGATCTTCGTCAATACCATCGAGCGGATGAAGAGACACGTAGGGACTTTCAGGCGACGATGTCTCACGTGTCACAGTAAAGGCCGAAACACCAAAGGCCGCCAGGTCGTCTAACCATTGGAGGTAGCTATGGAAGTGGAGCACGCCACAATGGGATTTCAGAACCCACTCTGCCACTGACAATCGTAGAGGCATGACGCGCAGATATGATAGTGGACCTGGCCACGGCCGACACATTTCTAGCCGCTAGTGATGACCTCTCATTGGAGAGACTCACAATCAGATATTCGAGAGATAGTCCTGCTACATGGAGTACCAAAGATCCATAGTGCCTGGGAGCAGGACCCGAGGTTTACGACGCACCCTTGGAAGAGTTTCCAAAAGGCTAGCGGGCACACCTACCGACGATGAGTACCGCTTCCACCCGACATGGTCGCCTAAGAGGACTATACAGGTGTTAGAGAACATGTTGCGAGCATGCATCCTGGATCATCAGGGTAGTTGGGAAGAGCACTTGCCTTTAGTGGAATTCGCCTACAACAACAGTTACCAAGCGAGTATACAGATGGCACCATATGAGGCATTGTATGGGAGGCCATGCAGGTCACCGTTATGTTGAACCGAGGTAGGAGAGAGTTCCATCACCTGTCCTCGACCTGACAGACACCTCGTAGAAGGTGAGCTTGATACGACAACGGCCTTCTCACCCGCCAAAGCCTAAGAGCTATGCAGGATGTGCGACGTCGAATTCTTAGAGTTTGAGGTCGGGGATCACGCTTCAAGGTGATGCCTACAGTAGTGAGTGCTAGGGTTCTAAGCTTGCGTTATCGAGGTTTATTGTGCCTTTCGAGATACTCTAGAGGATAGGCACCGTAGCTGCATCGGCCTGGGCGCACGCCAAAGATGTCGTGTCCACGAGGTGTTTCACGCTCCATGCTCTATATACACCGCATCCACCATGTAAAGGGATCGGGATAAATTGAGGTTGACACGATGGGACTCGAGGAGGGACCAAGCAGATTTTGATAGCCGTGATCAGATTTTGCGACGCAAGACCATGAGGCTAAATGAGGGTGCTGCGTGAGGCATTAAGGAGCCGGAGGAGTAAACGTGGGAGCGCGAGGACACAATGCGGGCCACCTATCCCTTCTTTTTTAGGGATGAAGGTACGTAGCTTAGTAGTTTAATGTTTAAATGACGAATTTACATGCATGGTAGAGTGCACGTTGCATATGCATGTGTGTCAGGTTAGATTGTCCCTAATTTCGTGACGAAATTTTTATGGGAGAATAAGACCCCGAGAAATTCCAATTTCTCGAAAATGGCAAAATCGTACTCACAGAAATTTTAATTTTTAAAATTCAAATTTATTCTCTAGATCTGACGGGTGAAACGGATTTCATTGTCGGAATCATCTACCAATCTATACCACGTCGACCACACTTCGAGACGCTAGAATTTACATGTTTTTCGAGGTATCGCTTCTCGGGGCCAGAATGATATCATGTGACAAAATCATATATAACACGTACTCATGCCATATGGTACGAGAGAAATGATGAAAACGGGACGACCGAGATAGTGCCGATGACAACCTGCAGTGTTAATGATATAACGGTCATTATTTAAATTCTGCTAGAAAAGACAAAAGCCAGTGCTGTTGTCTCACCTTAAGTGAAATGAGCATAAAACGTGTAAGGGGCGAGATTAGACATAGTAGCTGATTTTTATTTAGAGAGAATATCCGACTTCTCTCTAGATTTCCGAGAGATCCGATCGTCGAAATCCTTCTACACAATATGCTGTTTGACATGAGCAAGAACGACGGATCTCGCTTTGGGAATTTGACAAACTCTGTGAGGTAGGGGTTCCATCCTACTTGAGTTTTACACTTTATTTAAGTGTATTTATGATGTTTGAGTTGATCGAGGCCGTGAGTGGTCAGTTCGATTGGTCTCAAATCTTGGAACCTGATTACAGGAAATTTTTAAACCCAATTTGTAGCTGTGACCGTGAGGGGCTGTTTGGGGTGTTAATTACTAACCAGCAACAAATTGTATTTTGATATGATAACGAAATGGTCATGGAAATTCGGTTCAAAGTGAACCGATGATCGTGATCTGTAGTGGGAATAGTAATCGAGGGCTCTACTATTCTAAGAATAGTGTTCAAAATAATTTTGTGAAATAATGTGTTTGGCTGAGTAATTCAAATCGAAAGGCTCGTGTTTGATCATTAGCCCATGTGAGCTAATTTTGATGTAATTGATGGTGAAATTACATGACATGTTTGTGTGATTTAAATTATGTGAATATATGCATGATTATATATTTGCATGTTTTATAAAATTTTATGGAATTGGCATCATGCATTTCCATATGCACTGGGGCACCCTAGAACAGTAGGAGTGAGTGCATGAGGTGATTCTTGAGATAATGGTTTCAGAGGGTTGACTAACAATAAAAATTATCGGAGGGTAGTCCATATAAAATATCAATCGTCAGAGTTGGCCCAATTACATCGGAGGGTCTACTAAAATATCATCTGAGACTCCGTCCAAAAAATAATTATACGGAGGGTTGTCCACAAATATAAACAAATATCTTTGCTGAAAATAATGTTTCATACGTGGCTTAGGCAAGTGTGAGGAGCCTGAGGACTCCGGTAAGGAGTTGATCATGTAGACATTCAGGTAGGATCACATTTACTTGAATGTATGTTTCATTGGAGCATCAGATATGCACTTAGGTGGAGAGTGTACCCCACTTAGTGGTGATTCCACTCATCGAAAGATTAAATACCATGCCGGCGATATTATTTACGTAATGTGGAGCGGCAGTGAGGAGACTCCGCCATCATAGAGGCCAGCTTGAGAAGAAAGCTCAAGCGCGGTTTGGGTTCATTTCGTATACATGTATTAACGTGTTTTCATTTTAATATATGTGTTGTATAAGAGTAAATCATTAACTCTCGAACTATAGTATATAGTTGGGGAATTATTAGATGAGTATTGGTTTGTGGGCCCAAGTGGTCGCTTTAATTATGGATTGTTATATTGGATTGTTGGATAGGTTATATATACAAGTTATGTAATTAAGGGTAGAGCTCCCCGTGACAAAGGAGACGCCTCGATGAGAGATGTCGGGTCACCCAAGACACGTAAAGCTCACGGCCGACGAGCAATCAACGAACCCCGGACTGGGGCGTCACAATTTTAGTCACTAGATCAAGGTTGTAAGCTTTAAGTCGATTTATTGTGCTATTAACCTGGATAATGGTTTATCCTTTATGGTTTTTGGCGAATTTGTATATGTTCTATTGATGATGTAATGATAGAATTGGAATAAATAAAATTATTTTATTTCAAATATATATATAAACTATTTTCGTTGAATATTTTTTAACATTTTAATTATATAAAATTGATATATTTTATAAATAAATCAATTAATCAAAAATTTTTGCATAATTTATTTTAGTAGATAGTCATTTTATTATTATTATTATTAACTTATATGAATATTTTAAATACTACCATAACATATGTTAAATTTAGAAAAACAATAATAACACATGGTGACCTTAGCTTGACTTATATTTTTATGTCAAGATTGATTTTAATAATAAGAAGTCATTGTGAACATATTTGATTTAGAGCACACACACATTATTATTATTATTATTATTATTAATATTATTGAAAAGCCTTGATTTTTGTTCACAGATTAAAACCAAACTTGAAACTTTATGTTGAAAAACCTTACAATTTGGGAAAATAATAAGATTTATGCAACTCTTGAATCTTCGAAAGAGATCCCATAAGATTATTAGGTAAAACCTATGAGACATAATGAATTAGATGTGAAAGAATTTTAGATTCAAATTAAAAGAACTCGTGATTTAAATCGATTAGGCTTTCAAAGCCCACATAGCGCCTCCAAATCTTTATGGTTAGAACAGAAAATGAGATTAATAGGAACAAAGCCCGTATTATAAACATTAATGATAATACATGTTGATGGCTATTTCCTACCAAATAAAGCATTGATTCTGTAAAAACTATAAAATTGTAATTGGCATTTGAAATTTGATTGTAATCAAAATTTTATGGATCAAAGTATTGAGGAATCTAAGCATAACTGCATTTAGTACTCCTTAGGGACACTATAGAATGGAATGTTCTACCTTTGGATTAAAATGCCCTCAAATTTTGAGGAGAAAAATGGACAATATATTTAGAGATTATGAAAGTTTTATCCATGAAACATGTTGATGTTATGTTAATCTGCAAAAACAAAAGGAACAACATTTAAAGCATTTGGATATTTTTATAGATTTATGTAAAACACATGGTATTGGATTATCCAAAAGAAATATATTAGGAGAACAAAAAGATTGAATTTTAGGGTTAATGATTGATTACGATGGAATAGAATTGCAAAATCATATTTTAGAAAAGATTAAGGATTTTCAAGAAAACTTGGAGATGAAAACTATTTATGAGAGATTTTAGGAATGCTAAAGTATGCAAGAAGTTTATTAAAACCTTGTTGATTTAAGAAAACTAGCTAAGAAAGATTACTTGAGTGAAAAAGAATAGATTTGTGTTTGCAAGAACATGAAGGCAAGTTAAATTATAAAATCTCAATGCATTAATTTGCCAAAGTTAAAAGCTTCCACTTGATAATGATGATTTAATACTTGAGCGATTCATCTGAAGCCGCTTTATGGGCTCGGTATTAAAAGAGTTCAAAACAATCTTGAAGGGCTATCAGGGTATACCTGGAACATTTACCCATATACGGAAGAAAGATATGTATAAATGAAAAAGAATTTTTTGGCAGTCATTAAAGTTAAAGAAATTCTCATACTTTTACTACCTAAAGATTCTTGCTAAGAACGAGATAATACTGGAGTTAAAATGCTGAAAATAATTTACCTTCAAACGAATCTGGCGATTGTCGGATGGCAAACTTATTGTTACGAATATATTTTGATATTGATATAATTGATCTAACGAAATGTTCTTGATTTCCTAACTTTGAGGATGGAGGAAACACTGAATTTGATGGAAATTTGTAAGCTTGGCGAGAAATGTCTAAAATCTTTGATCAACTCATAAGTTTGGTGATTGTCTTGATCGTCATTGAGTGAGAATCCATGATGTCATAAAACAAGACGTAAAAGATTCTTGATTTCGAAAATCGTGTTAAAACATTCCTGCTTTGAAAATGAAAAGATTTTTAACTTCCTATTTAAAGGATGTATTGATTTTCTAAAACCGGCTTATTTTAAGAGGATTGATGTTGAGCAAAAGAAATTTGAAAAGGAGATCCTCACAAGCGATTTCATTACGTCACCGACTTCTAGAACAAGCCAGATTTTTGAAACTAGTGAGATTAATCACGAAGGAACTCATCAAATTATTAAATATGATGGAAAGGTGTCGGTTTATCAGATACCAAAAATATGATTATTGATAAATCGGAATCTATCAGAATTTATTTTCTACAAGGGTGGAATCCTGAAGAGATTCGTGATTGAATACGATTTTTGAGAGTATCGCCACTATCTGCCTTACACAGTTTTCGGAAATTCATATTCAGGGATGGATTAAAGAGGGGTAAAAGACAATTTTGAAAATAACTCCCTCATAGTTAATAATCATTAGCACTTGATTTTTCGGTGCTATTAAGTTTGGAATACAACCAAGGAATTTCTGTCACGGCGCTTCATTCGAATAGAAAAGTGATCCGAAAGGAATATGTTAACACAAAAAGATTTTCAAGCCCTTTGAACATTCATTATAGAAGGGGACTTGGATTTGATTGTCGTAAAGCGGCAGTGGAGAATTACGTGAAGCGGCCATTGAAGGAAGCTATGGCAAGCGGATCGATTGGAGTTCTATTATGATTTGGTGCGGGGCCACCGGCTGGCAAAGATTTTTATCAAAGATAAATATGATTGGAAGCAGGAGGGTACTCTCTTCCCCCTATGCTTTAGACTATGTCGAAGAGATTGAATGATGAAGTGTACCCACAAGATTCCGTCGGCGAGGCGGACAAGAATAGTACGAGGGAAAGGGTGAAGTGGCCGACAAGATATGATGTAGAGCGGTAAGATTCCCGACAAAGTAAAGATGATTTTGATAAAAGAAAAGCGATTCTTTTCCGACAAGATTAAAAGATGATTTGAAGAAAAAGCGATTCTTTTCGACCAAGATGATTTATTACGATTCCACTTGCGATAGCCCCAGTTTGACTATGGTATTCAAATACGGAACTATCAAAGATTATTGAACCCGGACATGAGTTTAGGTTTCCAAATCCGAAACTCCTATAAACCTGTAAGAATGTAAGAGTAGAGTAGTTCGGAAAAATCTAAGTTCGAATGCTATCCTTAGTCTCCTCCTTCTTTTACTTATGTAAGATAAGCCTGTGGAACTACTCTGTGAATAAATTGTAAGTTTAGAGTTTGATTTTTACATTTTGTTTTACGTAGAACAAGTTATATAATGGAAGGTAGATTCAATCTAAGCCTCAAGTGTGTATAGAAATAAAATCAGTGTTTTATTTAAAAATATTTGCGAGGTATATTGGATCATTAATTCGTTAAAAATTCTTTATTTCTTGCTACGCCTTAAGGTAGGAAAGCAATTTAGGGTTGAAATTTTGGTAATATTTGAAGAGTGTCCCGCGGTGAAGGTATGTGAGGCGGAGGTCTTGCGCGTCGGTCTGAAGTGGGATTATCGAGATAATCGGAGCTCGATTTCCACGAATATTATTCGATTAGCAGTGAAAAAGGGAATGATAATGGGGCGTAGTGGACCCATAATCGTGCTTATTTTCTAAATAAATAATGATTTTATTAAAACCATAATATGAAAGGCTTAGAGATAATCATCATGATATGTTTATTAAGAGTACTTTGTATTCTTTGTATTGATTATTTGCGATAATTATCGATTGTTTGATTTGATTTGATTTCTTTGATGCTTCAAAAATTGTTATAAGGAGCTAGGATTAGATACCAAGGGCCGGTTTATTAGTTGTCAGACTTGCAGAAGATGTTGTGCTAAGAGGATTCGTTAAAACCACGGTATGCAACTTTTAGAAGAAACATAAAGATTAAAACAAAGAAATTTAGAAATGTTTACAGATAGGAATTTATTAGCAGAATGGTTATACTCAAATAAGATTAATAGAGAATACAATCAAACTTTAGGCGATTGCTACTGCTGAATATGGAAATCATTTAATGAATGATCATGAAGATGAAGATTGAACTGATTCTACCTTATGAAGATTATTTACGCGGTAATAATGAGATTATTAAAAGCTTAAAGATTATACAGAACACTGTAAAATATTACGGATCCATGATTAAAGAAATACAGATTAGTTTAGAAGATTTAAAGCGAAAAATGTTGGAATTAGAAGAACCTTATTCTACCTTTGAACAAGGGAAAGGATTTTCCAAAGAAGATATAAGTAGGATTTTTAAGAAAAAATGACAATAATATTTTATGAGAGTCATAAGAAATTGATTAAGTCTATATTATGATTGTCGATACATCTGATTTACGTTGACGAGAAAACGTAGATTGGACACCCAATATAGTTTATTTATATTGTCTTGTGAGGAAATGAGTTATCGGAAGATTGTTACGAAGAATATGATTATGAACCCGATAGATATAGATTAATTACTATTCGAGATCGGGAATCTTGGTTTGAGACGATTAAATGGATTTAACATATGCTTGGATAGTGACCTAGAAATTTTTAGTAAAACCTTTGAAAAACTAAAGAAACATCCCAAAATATAATTTAAAAATGGAAGAAAACCCGATGATTAGGCTTTAACTTGAATGACCACTGTAAGCTAGCTGCGATGGATGTTCGAATCATCTAATGCGGCCCGAGATTTAGTTCTAATTATGCGAACACCAACTACCGGAGGAACTGACCTATGTTCATGAAGCGTAAAACATGAATTTGATTCACCAATGGTCGATTGGAGACGAAGGTATAAACCCGTTTGGAATATATTTAGATTTGGGTGTAATCCGATATCTGTACGCTTAGATAGGTGGGAAACATCGCCCGATTAACTTTTAAAGTGTAAATAGAATGTCACTTGATGATGGAAAAAGATATATAGGAATGGCAATGATTAAATCTGCTTCACAGTATTGGCAAAATCTGCGAGCAGAAACAAAAGAAGCAGCTTTATTTGGAGATAATATAAATGACATTGTAACCAAAGTTATACACCTTTTAAGGATTGAATTCCTCGGAGAGGGATACATTGATAGAGATTCCCCGCAATACGCGGAAAAATATGTTCATGCTTTGTTAAAGTAGAATTAAATGATATCACGTCTTTTAGACAAATACATTTGTGTATTCAGGATTATTATTGGCCCGAAGCCGGGGTCGGGTTGACTGTCGACCCGCGAATACAAGGCGATGTCGGGCTACGAGACACCACTTTAGAAAATCGGGCGGAGTCTCCTTTACGGGGCTCTGCCCGAATACGTGCACACATATGCACCGTCTAAACCAGGTCAATATACATACAATATATATCCAGCCCACGGCCACTTGGGCCCTGGCTGTTTTCGATGTACATGCGACTATGAAACCAACTATACCCAATAGTTACAAGAGTTAATATTTTTACTCTTAAACAGTACATATATTAAAATTAGAAATTCTAATACATGTACAACACTTAAAGCCATCGGCTTTCTTCCTGATAAATCTCTAGAATGAGCGAGTCCTCTACGCAACTCCTGTACTGTAAAATAGAGGGGATCAGCCAGAGGTGAGCTAAAGCTCGATGGGAGGAGAAAGTAGCCTGATGGGCTACTCACACCCTAGAGTGCGGTGCAATGTTCCAAAGTAAACACATTCAAGCAAATGCATGATCCTACTTGAATGTCTGCATGACATGAAACTCGGATCAGGAGTCCTGTGAGCTCTCTCACGCTCGCCTAAGCCTTGGCAGAAATTATTATTTTATTAGTGGACAACCCTCCCGATGTATATATATCAATTGCGCTCAGACGATTGATATATAAATTGTTTGTTTGTGGACTACCTCGATGAATATCAATTGGGCCGCTCACAGACGATTGATATTGTTGTTTACAGGACTACCCTCAGATGAATGTATATCAAGCTGGGCGCTCCGACGGTTGACACCTTATTTAGATTTGGACTACCCTCCGATCATTTAATATTTTAGACTACCCTCCGAACCACTTTCCTCTAGACTCATCTCATGCCTTTGCTCCCATAATCCTAGGATGTTCAGTGCATATGGAATACATGTATGCCAGAAATTCGACCATGATCCTAATCATATGCAAATATATATAAACATGAATATACTCGCATAAAATTAAATCCCTGACATGTTATGATTTTATCATTTCAAACACAAGAAGTAGCTGCTTGGGCTAATGTCATTCAAAACCTGAGAACAATTCGATTCGAATTACTTAACCAAACACACATAATTTCACGAAAATATATTCTTAGAACAACATTTCGGGAATAGTGGGATCCTAGTTACTATTCAAGAAAAATCACAACTCAACGGTTCACTTGGTGAACCATCCTACCTGACCATTCTATTTATTTCCATACCAATACATGATGAACACGAAATACCATTTTTCACACCAATTCGAGTCGTGGAGCAGTGCGGTACGCTCTATTTTCTTCCGAAAATTTTTATAAATTCGGTCCCAAACTTGGGGACCCGATCAGCAACCCCTCACGACCTCGAACAATAAAAACTGCTCGACAAAACACTTAAAATAGGAATAAAACACAAGTAGGGAGAAAATCCTACCTCAAGGAGTTTGAAGAAACTCCCGATCCCGGAGTCCACGCGTAGCCTGCCCCGCGTAGAACCTTTTCCTTTCTTGCTCCGAAGTCCGCCAACGGTCGGATCGCCCGGGATCTTAGAGAGAAGCACCCTCTCTCTCTAAAACCTCTCTAAACCAACCTCTTTGCATCTCCAAAATCAAGCCTCTCACGTTTTTGCGTTGGCTTAAGGTAGGAGAAGAACCTTATTTGCTTTCTTTGTCTTTTGTGACTCAAAAATCAAATTCTATAGCTACCCATTATGTCTCTTTCTCAGTTTGATATTCGGCACTACCTCGACCAGTCCATTTTCATCATTTCTCTACTCATACCACTTATGGTACATGAGTACATACTATATGTGCCTTTCATCGCGCATTTGCAGAAAGTGGTTCGGCGCGAAACTCGATGCCTCGAAAGCGTGTAGACTCATTGTCTCCGGCCAAATTACGAAATTTTCACGTGCTAACTGGATTACAGACAATTCCAGCAGTTGCAATTAGTTTCGTCATCGAGATCTAAGAAAATTAATTACGGATTTTTAACGTAATTACAATTTTAACTAATCAAAATTACGATTTGCCCTTATTCCAGTGGAATTTCTCGGGTCTTACATTCTCCACTCCTTAAAAGGAATTTAGATCGAAATTCAAAATGATCTTTATCAAACACATGCATGCAGCGATGCACTATATCATGCATGTAAACTAATTAGAACCCCCCAAATCTTAAGCGACTAAACTACGTGCCTTCATCCTAACGAGAAGGGATGAGTGGCCGCATCGTGTCTTCGGCTCCCACGTTGACTCCTCCACTCCCGCGATTACTTACCATATCTCACTGTACCGCGATCTTCAGCGTCGCAAGACCGATTCTGACTATCAACAATGCCATGGCTGGTCATCCTCGGAGGTCACGTCAGTCGACCACGATTATGCGCCCCCGATCCACCACATGATTTGGATCTGGGTATATTTCAGTTATGGAGACCGAAACACCTCGTGGACACGACATGTTTGGGGCGATAGCAATAGCGGTGGCGATTGCCCGACCTCTCGGTATCTGAAAGGCCCGATAAACCTCGGCGGTAACTTCCGCTTGGAACGACCACTCCTCTCTTAGGATTCACGCCCGGAAGCGTGATCACCAACCTCGAACTCTAAGGGTCGGCGTCGCACATCTACATAGCTCTTACATGCATTTCTGGCGTGTGAAGGCTGTATCGTGTCAGGAGGACCACCTTCCGGGTGTCTCTAATCAAACGGGACCGTGATGGATCTCTCTCGCCTTGGTCATCTAACGGTGATCCACACGGCCTCCCATACAATGCCTCATATGGTGCCATTCGTACACTCGCGTCGCGTTGTTGGCGAATTCCACTAAGAGCAATTGCTCCTCTACCCTTATGATCAAGGACATGTTTCTTGGCTTGTGCCCTCCCAACACCGCGTATGTAATCCACACACGTAACCCTACCTGACCCTTGCTTGGTGTGTAGCTAGCCTCACGAGTCCACGATCATTGTGATCAGTGGATGTCAGCTCAATCATGCCATGCATGACATCCATATACCGAGTCCTTGCCGACTCAACCACACCCAATGCAATTTCCAATAGTTATCCAAACCTCGAGTGCCCGACTCTATCGCAACTACAAGTCTAGTGATAACTTTGTCAGGTGTGTTTTCATCCAGGGCACATAACTCTAGACACACTTAGAGGCCTCTTGCATTCTGGAATTCAGCTATGAATTCTCATTGGACGTAGTCTAAAGACAACTCAACCCACTCACCATGAGTGGTGAATGACCCGTGCAGGTACCCACCCAGGCTAGGCCCGATGTTACCATGCACACGCGCCTTGATAATGCCATGCCGTGACATACATCCGGGTCCACCATGAGTAGAATATGAGAGATTTCTCACTCATAATCCCGACCTATCAGGTCAACTCTCACCCTACACCCTAGGGAAGAACATCTATACTTGGCTTCTCTAAAGGCCTTAACCTCCCAAGCTGAATCTAATGTCGGTGGCCAGTATGACAACTCGGCTGAGTCTCGATGCGACAACCCAGAGTGGTTCATCCCAGCTTATCCATGTCAAGCGACAATCCCACAACCAGCCAGATTCTGCCACTCTAAGGTCTGCATTGCATTTGCGCAAATCGTTCGTCCACGACGACCCACACTGCGGCGCTGGCGATCTGTCTTGTTGGAGTGCTTGTATGGCACCTAAGCGAAGCTAGTTCCTCCCAACCCTTACTAGGGTGTGGAGAAATGGCTTTGTATACTCTTACGTACTAATTTCTTGGGATGCATTGTCCCAAAGTCTTGGATCCCTTTGTCTTTGGGAGAATCTAGGTCACTCATGCTCAATCACAGCCCCTAGTCCACGAAACTAGTGTGACTGAAGTCTTCCTACCTCTTCCACTATTAGGAGAAAGCCTTGATGCTCCCTCTTGTTACCAACACGTGTTAAGTGTTCTGTAAGCATCTGTTTCTCTGTAATTAGAGGTCGTCAACCATGAGTCCATATCCGGTAAGGTGAGTCCCACGATCCTATATCCAGAATGAACAGCTTGACCATTCGCCGTGTGCTGCCGTAATACCGTGATCCAAGAACTACGTAGATTGACTTTCGGTCTCCTCCCAGCGCATCGGTATAACCTTCTCTAGGTCGACTAACACTCACGATGGCACGTGTCCCAAGTCTCTGAATAGCTAAACTGCACTTACTTGAACGAGGTGTCACTAAACATGGTCTCTCGACAAGCGCAAAGCAGATCCTCAGGTGATGCTTGTGCTCCCACTCTAACGGGGAGTAGATGAGGAGTGTCATCCGCGAAGACTCACGGCGATCTAAATAGGGTTGGAATACCCTATGCATGAGATCCATGAATGCTATTGGCGCATTCGTCAATCCGGAGGGCATCACCGTAAACTCAAAGTGCCCATAGCAGCGTCGCAGTCTTAGGGATGTCTGTCTCCCTAGCCTTAGGCGATGGTAGCACAGTCTTGAAGGTCTATCTTGAGCGTAGACTTCGAGCTCCTCTCGGTAGTCGAATAAATCATCAATCTAGGTAATGGTCTGGGTCTGGATCATAATACAATTATTTGCACCTTAGTCAATGCACGATCGGAAAGGGTCTTGCCACTTCTTTTTATGAAGCTTAGGATCGCCCGTGGTGAAGTGCTCGGTCTAATAAACCCTTGTCAACTAGATCCTGTGGCCCGGACTGCGAGTTCCTGACTCAGCTAGGGTGCCATCCTATCTTGAGGAATCATAGAGATGGTTAAAGTACCGAGTGTGGCTTCGATGCAAAGTCTACATCCGCAATGTGGAAGTAGTCCCGGGTAGCTCATGCGGAAAAAAAAACATTCGCGTACTTTCGCAAACCACTCGAGGTAGATCTAAGTGCAGTCTCACCTCGTCCTCTAGAGATGGGCTCGCTATTGACCCGCCAAGCTTGTCCACAGCACTTGGACTCATATCTTTGTGCGGGGCAAAATATGAATTGCTTGCCCTCTGAATTACCACTGCAGTGCAGCCTGCGTATGGCGGTAACCCTCCTACGCTCTGTCCCGATAACGATCACCTTGTAAGCTATCGGTGATCCATCCTCATGATGACCTCGAACTCACGACATGTCCATAATCCTCGGGTCCAGCAGCGGTAGAGTCCTCGAGGATCTCTAACTCGCGACCTCGACTTTATCATTCTTATTCTCGCAATCCTGGGGAATCACGTCCACAACGGCTCCTCTAAGGTCTGAGGTCCTTGCCCATTTCCATCATATTTGGGCCTCATTCTGCAGGCTAGAAACGCGGCTAATTAATCACGAATTAGGTAGCAAGGTAATCTCCACTGGCCCTCCCAACACTTTCCTCGATCTTGCATGAACCAATGGTCTACCACCATCGGATCTCATTTGTGAATGTCGGAGGATGATGCATCCCTAGACCTGGGGTTTAAATAGGATCTTCTGTCTACTGCTATACCGGCTGTGCTGTATAGCATTATTTGTAATACCTACGACCTCGGCAAAGTGCGTTGATCAAACAACGGTGCACGACCGGTACCAGTGGGCGTCCTCGTCCTCGTCCTCTACTAGCCATTTACACAATTAATATGGCAATAAGAATCATTTAATTTTCACTTCAGTCTAACTAGTAATGCAGATGTTGATTACTAATAGACTTGACAACCATGGTATTTAGTTCATTTCTAAATTGGCTTATTTAAACTCCGACCACTCGATTCATTTATTTCAATAAAATTCAAGTTCTATTTCATTTCATTATCGAATCCACAAGGTCATGGTTTATAAGGTCATGGTTATAACCTTAGCATTCTGTTTTCTATACACATTATACCATGCATGTAATTTCCTACGCAGCAATGTGCAATCACAATTTCCAATGGTAGTTAAATACAATCTACATTTATCTCTCTCTAAGGCATAAGCACAACCCCGAGACACTATTTATACACATAAACAGTGTATACACATTGTCCTTGCATTTACAAGTAATGCAAGACAATTAATTATACATTTAAAACATTTTTATCAACAAAAATTTTATTTTTGAAAATTTTATTTTTCTAAAATTTTGTCCTATTTTATTTGATGTTATTTTTTTTTTTTTTTTTAAATTTTTTTTTCGAAATTTACTATTCATAGTTTGACCGGTCAACATTTACTGTTCACGGATTACTATTCACAGTTTACTGTTCATGGATTACTATTCACGGATTCTTGTTCGCGATTCTTGTTGTTGGTCTGGCCACAAAAATTGTATTGTAACACCTCGGCTTGACCCCCCTTGTTGTCTGCGATACAGAATTTCCTTTCCATGACCTCTTCTTGATACAATTTCCTTATCCTTCGAGTCACAATACAATTCCTAGCCCAGCACTCTCTTGCAATACACTTTGTTGTGTTGCAATACAATCCTAGCCACTGCACTCTCCTGCAATACACTTTGAACCTAGCAACCTAAGGTTGCAATACAATTTCCAGCTTGCAATACAATTTTCCTCCATATGCTACAATACAATCTAACACCTCCTGCAATACACTTTCTTCCCAACCAACTACACATCCTTGCAATACAATCTGCTGTATTGCAATACAATTTCAATCCTCGAGAGCCTTCCTGCACGTACAAAATGGTATTGTCTGATTTACTCTATAATTTTCCGACCCTCTCTCTTGCAATACAATTCTGAGAGCTTGCAACTCTAAATTCACAATATTGTTTAGCGGTAGCCCAGCGGTTTGCAGCGATTTTTTTTTTCATTATAATATATATTTATATATTTTCCATTATTTCCAGCAATTGGAAAAAAATCACTAAAATCACTTTAAAAATCATTTTTTTTTCATTTCTTTAACACTGAATAAATCTACAAAAAATTTATTTTCTTCATTTTTCTTCAGTTTTACACCATATAAAACCTTAGAAAATTATTTTCTCACCCTCACAGCAAATAAATTTATAAAATTTATTTTTTCTTTGCTTCAAAATTTCTTTTCATTTTCCAACAACCCAAATAAATTTAGTAAAATTTATTTTATTTAATTTTCTTCAGTTTTACACTGTAAAACCTTAAAAATTATATTTCTTCACCTCTAAACCAAATAAATTTATAAAATTTATTTTCTTTTTTTGCTTCATACTAAAAAAATTTCTCCACCTTTCATTCACCCAAATAAATTGCGAAATTTGTTTCTTTTCTTTGTTCAAGTTTACCCACTGTAAACTTCCAGAATGTCCTAACACCTTAAAATTTTATTAACTTCTATTTTGTCATCCAATAAACCAAATAAATTGATTTCAATTTATTTTAAATTTCGATTTTGGCCTGCTTGTAAAACTCTAAACAAATTTCCAATACACTATGTGTTAATCACTTAAGCACTCAAATATTCCACAACACACATAAAACATGGCATACCCACCATCATACAATAATTCACCATTCATCAACATTCACATGTTCACACATCAATTATCAAATCACACAAAACACATCAACACACGTGCATGCCAGTGTCTCTGATTTTTGTCAGTGATTTTCTAGGTAATCTCATACTGGCTCAACGTCAAACCACCTAGTGGTGGTGCTCTTCCTCGACCATGGCACAAGCCCCGATCACTCAATGTAGGTTTCTATATCACTCATGCTCATTGACCACTAGTGGTGATGGATACCCAACTTAGAGCTCCTTGGGTATTCGTTATACTAAGCTCACGTCTCCTAGGCTGTGACGCCCCAAAACCCGAGTCAGTTGACTACCGTCGGCAGCGGAATACAAGGCGTGTCGGGTTGCAGACACCACTTTAGAAAAATCGGGCAGAGTCTCCTTTGTACGGGAGCTCTGCAATCTGAGTACCTAACGTATCTTTGTCTGAAACAGGTCCAATATATACAATATATATATCCAATACGATACTTGGAGCCCTGAAGCAATACTCGATGTACATACTGACTATGAAACCAACTATATACCCGATAGTTACAAGAGTTAATATTTTTACTCTTAAACAATACATATATATTAAAATTAGAGAAATTCTAATACATGTACAACCATAAGCGCGTCAGAACTTCTTGATCATCTACAGGACGAGCCGTCTCTCACCACATCCACTGTACTGTAAAATGGGGGTCCCACGGCCAGGGGTGAGCTAAGCTCGGTAGGAGAATCGCCCTAAGTGGGCTACTCACCACCTAAGTGCGGTGCAATGTTCCAAAGTAAACACACATTAGTAAAATGCATGATCCTACTTGAATGTCTACATGACCAACTCGGATCAGGAGTCCTCGTGAACTCTCTCACACTCGCCTAAGCCTTGTATGAGAATTATTATTTTATTAGTGGACAACCCTCAGATGTATATATATCAATTGGCGCTCAGGCGATTGATATAAATTGTTTGTTGTGGACTACCCTCAGATGAATATCAATTGGAGCGCTCAGAGCGATTGATATTATTTGTTCACGGACTACCCTCAGGTGAATGTATATCCGCGGAAGAAACTCAGGCGGTTGATGTATTATTTGATTTGGACCCTCCGATGCATTTAATATTTTAGGCTACCTGAACCACTTTCCTCTGGAGCTCATCTCATGCACTAACTCCTATAATCCTAGGATGTTCCAGTGCATATGGAATGCATGTATGCCAATTCCAACACAGTCTAATCATATGCAAATATATATAAACATGAATATACTCGCATAAAAATTAAATCCCACAACATGTTATGATTTTATCATTTCAAACACCAAAAATTAGCTGATGGGCTAATGTTTCAAACACAACAATTAGATTCGAATTACTTAACCAAAACGCACATAATTTCACGAAAATATATTCTTAGAACACTATTTAGGAATAAGTGGAGACCCTCGGTTGCTATTCTGAAAAATCACAACTCCTTGGTTCACTTGGTAGACGCATCTTCTGACCATTCTGAAACTATTTCCATACCAATACATGATGAACACCAAAATACCCATTTTCCTGGTGTGGTAGGCAGCCACGGCACATATTTTCTTCGAATTTTATAAATTCGGTCCCCGAAACTTGGGGCCAGGTCAAAATGACCCTCACGGCCTCAAACAACCGAAACATCAACAAAACACTTAAAATAGGAATAAAACACAAGTAGGGAGAAAATCCTACCTCAAGGAGTTTGAAGAAACTCCGATCCGGAGTCTATGCGTAGCTGCCCCCGCGTGGGAACCTTCCTTTCTTATACGAAGTCGCTGACGGTCGAGATCGCCGGGATCTTGAAGCTGTATAACTATACAAGCCTCTCTAAACCAACCTACTGCATCTCCCAAAAATCAAGCCTCTCACGTTTTTGCTTTGGCTTAAGGTAGGAGAAGGAGCACTATTTGCTCTTTGTCTTTTGTGACTTAAAAATCAAATTCTATAATACCCATTATGTCCTAACTTTGCGGATTTGATGATATTGAAGCGCCTACGCCGGTAATCCGTTTTAAATGCGTTTCTCTACTCATACCACTTATGGTACATGAGTACATACTATATGTGCCTTTCATCGCATTGAACATCGATTCTGGCACCAGCACGATGCCTCGAAAAAGCGTGTCATTTCATTTGTCTCGACAAATTGCGAATTTTACGTGCTAACCTTGGAATTTGCGAGACGATTCGCGGTGCAATTAGTTGTCATCCGAGATCTAGAAAATTAATTACGGATTTTTAACCGTAATTACAATTTTGTAATCAAAATTACGATTTTGCCCTTATTCCAGAAATTGGAATTTCTCGGGTCTTACAATTATTACCATATATACGGAAAGATTGGTACAGATACCATGTACCTAAACATGTTTTACTCAAAGATTCCAGATCCATGGGGATCTGCACTAATTCATGATTATCCTTTGTGGTCGTACATTAGGAAGAAGAATTTCATTTTGAAAGAGCGATTAAGTGAATGGTGTCATCAAGCCCCATTTGATTAAGAAAGCCAAAATGATTAGAAAGGAAAATGTCCTCTGCTTCACGGAGGGAAATAATTTGATTCTTGTAATAGGAATTTGAGAAAAACCATATGTTCCTAAAACAAAGAAGAGACTCCCATACAGACCGCCAAATAGATTTCCTAATAGAAGACCAAATAGATTCCCAAATAGATTTGGAAGAAGAAGATTTTTTGTGAGAAGAAGACCTGGATATTTTAGGAGAAATTGGAATGTCCAGATTAGAACGGTTTATAGGAAGAGTCTAAACGAGGCAAAAGAATGTAGATGTTATGCAGTGAGATTGAACTTATGCTAATGAATGTCGAATAATTCAATAAAAGAAAATCGAGATGAATGATATTGAAAAATGATTAGTCAAGAAGATTTTATTCAAGTTAGAAAATTTGAAGACTTAGATGATTTACAATCGGGTGATTCGAGTTTATAAACAGTTAAAAAAGCTTGATTATGATGATGCGAAGATTTAGATTGTGAAGAAGATGAGTGAGATTATTGATAATCGGTGATTGAAAACCGAGATTTTTTCTCAAGATATTCTATTTGACCAGTCAGCTGTTCAAAAAAGATTAAAAGGCGGTGCAGTATAGCTGAATATTCGATTCAATAGAAACTTTGGGAAAAAATTCGGATTAAGAAAAAATATAATGTATTATGGCCTAAGCACACAAAGAAAAGCTTTAAATATTAGTAACT